>QEPC01002328.1:1428897-1457027 GCA_003113815.1 Sphenodon punctatus | reverse complement strand
ACAGATGACATCCACCGTTTTGAGCTTTCAAGACATGTAAGACTGACTTTGGGTGTGGGATATTGTATAGCTAGGTAACTGCTGCTGGATCATTACAGACTGGGTTTTATAAATGTGTGAACAACTAAATAAATTTATAACTATGATTTAAGATCCCTTCTATGTGAATGTCTCATATGTGCAAACCAGGGTGTGTGGGTCCCCTGATCCAAAGAGAGCTAATTGCCTAAATCCTAACATATGGGGGTGGGGATCTCTCTCGGGGGGTTGGCAGGGTGGCCTCCGGAGGGGTGTTGGGGGAACGGACTGAGGGGGGTGTCGGCAGCCATAGGGGTCGTTCTGGGCCAAGGGAATTATGGTCCTTCTGGGAGGTGAGTTCGAGCTGTGAGGCAGGACAGATGTTGCATACCTGTCCCGCTCACTGGCCCCCAGACAGGCGGTGAGGTGATCGGGGATCAGAGGGCCCTGAGCCTTGGTTTGATGCTGGTAAATGCGAGGTCGGTGGCTAATAAGTCAACCACGGTCCGGAAGTTGATTCTGGACCAGGTAACTGACCTCGCGTCGGTTACAGAGACCTGGCTGGACACTGAGTCAGGGCCTATATTGGCTGACTTTTTTCCAGCTGGGTACTCCATGCAGCATCAGCCATGGCTACAGGGACTGGGGGGTGGTGTAGCCATTATTTTTAAGGATACCTGGTCTGTGAGGAGATTCCCTGTGCAACCCATCATGGGTGTGGTGGGTCTCCATCTGGTGTTGGATTTGGCCAGAGACAGAGTGGGGATACTGCTGGTATATGGGGCACCCACATGTACAGCAACCTCCCTGCCCGCAATGACCGAACTGGTGTCAGAGGTGGTCTTGCGGTCCCCCAGGACAATAGTTCTGGGGGACTTCAATATCCATGTCAATGCCAGTCTTGGAGGGGCAGATCATGATTTCATGGCTGCCATGCAACCATGGGCCTGTCTCAGAGAATAGTGGGCCCCACACATGTTAGAGGACATACCTTGGACATGATCTTTTGCACAGGCCTTGAGGCAGGGGATCCATTAGTGGGGGAAGTGTCAACAGAGCTCTTGTCATGGACGGATCATTATCTCCTCTAGGTGGGTATCCTGGTGCACGTTGGCCCCCAGGAGGGTGCAGAATCAGTTCAGTTGGTTCACCCCCGAAGGCTTATGGAACCAGAAAGGTTCCAGATAGCTCTAGGAGATGTTCCTTCTGACCTCAATGGCCGCCCACTCGATGGTCTCGTATCCATGTGGAATTCCGTGTTGATGGAGGCCATCAACCATGTGTCTCCCAAGCGTCCACTCCCGAATCGCCAACAACACAGCTCCTCGTGGTATACGGGGAGTGGTGGCAGATGAAGCAGGAAGGGCAGCGGTTAGAACAATGGTGGCATCACTCGCATGCTGAAGTTGACCAATTGTGGCATAGAATCTGGTAACGTACCTATGCCATTGCAGTGCGGACAGCAAAGAAGACTTTCTTTGCTGCCCACATTGCGTCCGCTAAGTCTCACCTGGCTGAGCTGTTCTGGGTGGTGAGGGGGCTGGTCAGTCCAGCCTCCCTCTGCCTGGACTTAGAATCATCAAATGCTCACTGTGATTTGTTTGTGGACTTTTTTGCGGATAAAATCGCTCAAATTCACCACAGTTTTGATGCAACTTACTTAGCAGAAAATGGGTCAGAGGCAGTAGAAGCCCCATCTTGTCCTGTTTTGTGGGATGAGTTTTGGGCTGTATCGCCCTTGGATGTGGGGGATGCTCTTGGGACTGTTTGAGCCACCTGTTGTGAACTAAACCCATGCTAGTTAAGGCTTGCCAGAAGATATTGGGGTCGCCGCTGGTGGGGATAATCAATGCTTCCCTTATGGAGGGCAGGGTGCTGGACTGTCTCAAGGAGGCAGTGGTGTGGCCCCTGCTCAAGAAACCATCTTTGGACGCTGACACCCTAGCCAGCTATTGGCCAGTTTCTAACCTTACCTTTTTAGGGAAGGTTATTGAACAGGTGGTGGCTTGATAGCTTTGGGAGCATTTGGACCGGGTCAATTTTCTTGATCCTTCGCAGTCGGGTTTTTGTCCGGGTTATGACATCGAGACTGTGCTTGTGGCCTTGGCTGACGACCTCTCCCGTGAATTGAACCAGGGCCATTCAAACCTATTGATCCTGTTAGATCTCTCGGATGCATTTTAAAAAAATAAATTATATTTATATTTATATTTATTAGCCGCCCCCTCATACCCATGGCATCTCGGGGTGGTGTGCAACATAAAAGCAGTAAATAAAACAATAAAACACAACAAATAAAAACATTTTAAAACCCATTTAAAAAAACCCACTACCTCCCAACACCACCACCCCAAATCTTTTATCCCATTCCCCCCTCCCCTCCTCCAAAGGCCAGGGAGAACAGCCAGGTTTTACAAGCCCGGCGGAAGGCCAGCAGACTCGGGGCCAGATGGGCTTCCTCCAGGAGGGAATTCCATAGTCGAGGCCCGGCCACCAAGAACGCCCTCTCCATAGTGGCCCCCTGCTTTACACAGGGGGCCTCCAGGAAGGCACCCCCAGCAGACTGAAGGGGACGCTCTGGGACATGGAGGGTGAGGTGGTCCCTGAGGTATGAGGGGCCAATACCGTTGATCATGAGTTGTTGGTGACTCGGCTGCGGGACCGGGCAGGGATTAGCGGGACTGTTCTTCAATGGTTCCACTCTTTCCTGACTGGGAGAACCCAGCGTGCAGTGCTGGGGGAGTTTTTATCTTCCCCCGGGGCCTCACGTGTGGGGTTCCACAGGGTTCCATCTTATCCCCTCTCTTGTTCAATGTGTACATGCAGCCTTTGGGGGAGGTCGTCAGGGAGTATGGGGTGAGATGTCATAAATATGCTGATGATGCCCAGCTGTATCTCACATTTTCTTCCGACTCAGGCCCAACTGTCTCGGTGCTTACCCAGTGTTTATCAGCTGTGGGAAACTGGATGAGGGCGAGCCGCCTGAAATTAAATTCTGACAAGACGGAGGTGATGATTGTGAGGAGGGCCAAGGCAGTGATGGCCCTCATCATTGATGGGCTCCGTCCTCCCTTGGTTTCTCAGGTCCGGAGTCTGGGGGTGCTTCTGGATCCGCAGCTCCACCTGGATACCCAGGTGATGGCTGTGGCGAAGGGGGCATTTCACCAGTTACATCTAGTGCGTCAGCTTAGGCAGTATGTCTCAGACTTGGATCTGGCCACAGTCATCCATGCTTTTATTACCTCGAGACTGGATTACTGCAACGCACTCTATGTGGGGCTACCCTTGGTGCTGGTTCAGAAACTGCAGCAGTGCAGAATGCGGCAGCCCATCTCTTGACTGGGATGGGCTGATGCAAGCACATTACACCAGTGCTCCGCACTCTGCACTGACTGCCGATAGTTTTCCGGGTCCAGTTCAAGGTGTTGGTGCTGACCTTTAAAGCCCTAAACAGCTTGGGCCCCACCTACCGTCAGGACCGCCTCACCCTCCGGGTCCTGGATTGGCCCCTGCGGTCAGCCAGGGACGCCCTCCTCGGGGTCCCCTGGGTTTCCCAGGTGTCCAACATGAGGAGGGTGTTCTCTGTGGCTGTGCCGCGGATGTGGAACTCTCTCCTGATGGAGGTCCACTTGATTACCGACCTCCCCTCTTTCCGTAGGCAGTGTAAGACCTGGCTGTTCCGCCAGGACTTTCCTGAGGGAGATGGGGTGGGTAGGTTGGGGTGGGGTGGGTAGGTTGGGTTAGGGTGGGAGGGATGGGGTTTATATTGTTTTAATTGTAGTTTATAATTGTTTGTTTTGATATGTTTTCAAATGTTGTGAGCTGCCCCGAGATGCCTGAGGCAGGAGGGGGCAGCATATAAATTTTAGAATAAATAAATAAATAAATAAATAAATGATAAGGCAGGGAGTCAATCAGGAAGTTGGCGTGTGAGTCCACACCCTGCACCAGGTATGGGAGGGAAAGAGATTATAAGACACACAAATGGGGGGAAACTGCTCTATCACAAGCTAAGCAGTGGTGGAGGGAAAACAGCGGCCACCAACCAGACCCTGAGGCTGTGGGTTCCTGGCTGACCCCTGACACTTCTGTCCTGTGCAAGTGATGTCTTGTGGGGGGACTGGGAGTGTGCCTGTCTCCTCTCCCAACTGCCTTGAGCCCTCTTGGAACTGTGCTCCATGGACTTGCATCCTGTGTGATTGATCTCTGTGGGGAAGAGGATTGCCTACCCCTGCCCCCCAACTGTAGTGGTCCCCTTTGTAACTTTGCTCTGTGAACTGCCTGTGTGAGCTATTTCTGTGGGAGGGATGGGGTTTACCATCCCCAATCCTCCAGGTGGCGTGATCCCCCCTTGGNTTTTTGCGGATAAAATCGCTCAAATTCACCACAGTTTTGATGCAACTTACTTAGCAGAAAATGGGTCAGAGGCAGTAGAAGCCCCATCTTGTCCTGTTTTGTGGGATGAGTTTTGGGCTGTATCGCCCTTGGATGTGGGGGATGCTCTTGGGACTGTTTGAGCCACCTGTTGTGAACTAAACCCATGCTAGTTAAGGCTTGCCAGAAGATATTGGGGTCGCCGCTGGTGGGGATAATCAATGCTTCCCTTATGGAGGGCAGGGTGCTGGACTGTCTCAAGGAGGCAGTGGTGTGGCCCCTGCTCAAGAAACCATCTTTGGACGCTGACACCCTAGCCAGCTATTGGCCAGTTTCTAACCTTACCTTTTTAGGGAAGGTTATTGAACAGGTGGTGGCTTGATAGCTTTGGGAGCATTTGGACCGGGTCAATTTTCTTGATCCTTCGCAGTCGGGTTTTTGTCCGGGTTATGACATCGAGACTGTGCTTGTGGCCTTGGCTGACGACCTCTCCCGTGAATTGAACCAGGGCCATTCAAACCTATTGATCCTGTTAGATCTCTCGGATGCATTTTAAAAAAATAAATTATATTTATATTTATATTTATTAGCCGCCCCCTCATACCCATGGCATCTCGGGGTGGTGTGCAACATAAAAGCAGTAAATAAAACAATAAAACACAACAAATAAAAACATTTTAAAACCCATTTAAAAAAACCCACTACCTCCCAACACCACCACCCCAAATCTTTTATCCCATTCCCCCCTCCCCTCCTCCAAAGGCCAGGGAGAACAGCCAGGTTTTACAAGCCCGGCGGAAGGCCAGCAGACTCGGGGCCAGATGGGCTTCCTCCAGGAGGGAATTCCATAGTCGAGGCCCGGCCACCAAGAACGCCCTCTCCATAGTGGCCCCCTGCTTTACACAGGGGGCCTCCAGGAAGGCACCCCCAGCAGACTGAAGGGGACGCTCTGGGACATGGAGGGTGAGGTGGTCCCTGAGGTATGAGGGGCCAATACCGTTGATCATGAGTTGTTGGTGACTCGGCTGCGGGACCGGGCAGGGATTAGCGGGACTGTTCTTCAATGGTTCCACTCTTTCCTGACTGGGAGAACCCAGCGTGCAGTGCTGGGGGAGTTTTTATCTTCCCCCGGGGCCTCACGTGTGGGGTTCCACAGGGTTCCATCTTATCCCCTCTCTTGTTCAATGTGTACATGCAGCCTTTGGGGGAGGTCGTCAGGGAGTATGGGGTGAGATGTCATAAATATGCTGATGATGCCCAGCTGTATCTCACATTTTCTTCCGACTCAGGCCCAACTGTCTCGGTGCTTACCCAGTGTTTATCAGCTGTGGGAAACTGGATGAGGGCGAGCCGCCTGAAATTAAATTCTGACAAGACGGAGGTGATGATTGTGAGGAGGGCCAAGGCAGTGATGGCCCTCATCATTGATGGGCTCCGTCCTCCCTTGGTTTCTCAGGTCCGGAGTCTGGGGGTGCTTCTGGATCCGCAGCTCCACCTGGATACCCAGGTGATGGCTGTGGCGAAGGGGGCATTTCACCAGTTACATCTAGTGCGTCAGCTTAGGCAGTATGTCTCAGACTTGGATCTGGCCACAGTCATCCATGCTTTTATTACCTCGAGACTGGATTACTGCAACGCACTCTATGTGGGGCTACCCTTGGTGCTGGTTCAGAAACTGCAGCAGTGCAGAATGCGGCAGCCCATCTCTTGACTGGGATGGGCTGATGCAAGCACATTACACCAGTGCTCCGCACTCTGCACTGACTGCCGATAGTTTTCCGGGTCCAGTTCAAGGTGTTGGTGCTGACCTTTAAAGCCCTAAACAGCTTGGGCCCCACCTACCGTCAGGACCGCCTCACCCTCCGGGTCCTGGATTGGCCCCTGCGGTCAGCCAGGGACGCCCTCCTCGGGGTCCCCTGGGTTTCCCAGGTGTCCAACATGAGGAGGGTGTTCTCTGTGGCTGTGCCGCGGATGTGGAACTCTCTCCTGATGGAGGTCCACTTGATTACCGACCTCCCCTCTTTCCGTAGGCAGTGTAAGACCTGGCTGTTCCGCCAGGACTTTCCTGAGGGAGATGGGGTGGGTAGGTTGGGGTGGGGTGGGTAGGTTGGGTTAGGGTGGGAGGGATGGGGTTTATATTGTTTTAATTGTAGTTTATAATTGTTTGTTTTGATATGTTTTCAAATGTTGTGAGCTGCCCCGAGATGCCTGAGGCAGGAGGGGGCAGCATATAAATTTTAGAATAAATAAATAAATAAATAAATAAATGATAAGGCAGGGAGTCAATCAGGAAGTTGGCGTGTGAGTCCACACCCTGCACCAGGTATGGGAGGGAAAGAGATTATAAGACACACAAATGGGGGGAAACTGCTCTATCACAAGCTAAGCAGTGGTGGAGGGAAAACAGCGGCCACCAACCAGACCCTGAGGCTGTGGGTTCCTGGCTGACCCCTGACACTTCTGTCCTGTGCAAGTGATGTCTTGTGGGGGGACTGGGAGTGTGCCTGTCTCCTCTCCCAACTGCCTTGAGCCCTCTTGGAACTGTGCTCCATGGACTTGCATCCTGTGTGATTGATCTCTGTGGGGAAGAGGATTGCCTACCCCTGCCCCCCAACTGTAGTGGTCCCCTTTGTAACTTTGCTCTGTGAACTGCCTGTGTGAGCTATTTCTGTGGGAGGGATGGGGTTTACCATCCCCAATCCTCCAGGTGGCGTGATCCCCCCTTGGAATGTGCTCTATAGCCTGCCTGCGTGGGTGATCTGTGAATGGTGTCTGGACTGGACTGGCAGCCTGCCAGGGGCCCTGATTGTTTTAGGCTGCAAGTGGCTGCTTTCATATTATGTCTCCCTTTGCCCCTTTCTTCCTGTGCTTGCCATGGGATTTGCTTCCTTGCTCCAGGCATCCGGATTTCAATGGGTGGTTCCAGGTCCCCCTGTAGCTAGCTAGCACCTCTGTGTGCTGCCATGGTTGGTAGCACCTGCTTCCCCAACCTCCTCCCCTGCCCTCCCGGAGTACTATGGAGGGCAGGTGGAAGCGGCTGCTACCGCTTCTTTTACCCACAGTTCTCCATGTCTATACTTTATGGCGGGGGATGGTGGTGCTGGGACCGGGACAAAGCGGGACCCAACTGCCTGAACGTTTGTTTTGTTCCTCTGAACTATGCTGTCCTTGTGGACAGTGGGATGGGTTTTGGCCACCAGGGGTCCCTCCCAGGTGCGTTCTGTGCCCCTCCCCAACCCGGGCCATGCTGACTGTGGCTTTCCGCCCCGGCGTGGGACCCTCACCGCTGTCACATCTGTCTTTACCCAGTGGAGCAGGATGGCCCACCAGGCCTGAAGAGAACACAGAGCTTCTCCTCACCTCTAGAGCAACAGTACTGATAGTACAGATTGACAAGCCCTCCCTCCCATGACACGCTTCTCCTGACAGGGCAGAGAAAAGGGTTGTACCTAGGGGACTGGTCTTATATTTCAGCAATGTAGAGTTCAGTTACATATTAGGAAAAATTATGTAACTTGATTCCATTGGTCAACCAAGAATGGTTGGCCAGTGGAATAAATTGCCCAGGCAGGTTGTGCAATTTCTGTCTTTGGATGTTTTCAAAGAGGGTGTGCAAACTTACCTCGTTTATCTTGGTTTTAGTTTTTTAAGAAGACCATTCGTTTTCAGGTTTTCATTGAAAACTCATTCATTTTTGTTAACTTTGTCATTTGGAAACTATTACAAAAATTAAAAATAAATTTAAAAAATCATTGTGAGTGCACAAAATGGCTGCTGGATCATTCTGCACATGCACACCCTGTTCTAAAATGGCAGCAGCAGTGTTACCACCATTTTGGAAAAGGGCAACCAATCTACATATGTGCAGTGGCCATTTTGCACATGCGCGCAGACCGCCTGCCCTTTTCCAAAATGATAGCAACACTTCCAGCACACTTTTGGAAAAGGGTCAGTGGCCATTTTCTGTATGTGCAGTCCTTTAAAAAACAAAAACTCTTCTTTCTTTTTTTTAATGAAAACAAATTAAAGCAAGCAAATGTTGTTTGCTTATTCATTCATTTTGGAGACTTTATTTACTAAAATGAATGGGGCTCCATTCATTTTAATAACTAAAACAACAACAAAGTGAATTGCACACCCCTAGTTTTCAAAACCTGAAAAAATGAATGGGAGTCCGTTCATTTTAATAACTAAAAAACCCCACCAAAACGAATTGCACACCCCTAGTTTTCAAACCCTGGCTGTGCAAGCATCTGTCTAAAATGCTGAGCACAGGATAGCCTGTCTTGGAGCAGCAGAATTGGGCTAGATCAGCAGTCCTTTTGAACCATCTCTCTTCCACTTGTCTACCATAGTTGAGGCCTCTCCCCACTCCACCCCTCCCACACACAGGGTTGGCCATAAGCAGTGACAGGGAGCCCCACTCTCCCCGTCCGCAACTCACAGATCCTGGGATGGCTGCTTCCTGCAGGGCTCTGCCCCCCTCACTTTTAGTGAGTCCCACCCCCCGTCAGAGGAATGTGTGCAAAAGGGAGAGATCGTGGGGGCGGGAAGCCCGTGTGTTCACGTGTGTGTGTGTGTGTGTGTGTGTGTGAGAGAGAGAGAGAGAGAGAGAGAGAGAAAACCCATGACACTTTGGCTGTTCATTGCTAAAGGGGTGAGGCTATGGAGGGCAGGGTGATTGGGTCCCCATGTTTTTTCTTCACCCTGTGCCCTGCAAATTCTAAGACTGGCCCTGCATACATATGCACATACATACATCTTGCTTCCTCTTCTCCCTTCTCACCCTCCTATTGTTTCCCCTCTCTTTTCCCATTGTTCTTGACTCTTTCTCCCACCCTATGATTTTGGACATTACCCCTAGCTCAGTGTGAGTGTGGATCTTGGTATTTGGCAGCTGGCCCCGCACCAGAACACCTTCCAGGCCCCCCAGTTTAAGAATCTAGGGTCTAGATGACCCCTGCGGCTCCTAGGGGGAAATGAACTCAAAAGGGCGCTTTTAAACCATGCAAAGGAGCACCTTTATTGAAAAATATTAAATATAAACTTATATAAATAAAGCAATGCTATGATACACATATTTTAATATCAAATATTTGTGATTTAAAGAAATTTAGCACTTAAATTTATCTTAAAATATCCAGAATTCTAAAATATATTTTTTTATAAAATCCCACTGGGAATAAATCTCTGTATTTATGTATTTATTTATTTATTTATTTATTTAAAATCTTGATACCCCGCCCCCTGATACAGCAGCTTGGGGCGGCTGTATTGGACTGGTGTTATCTCCTGTCTTTGGCTGAAAGAAAGTGGGCAACAGCAGGTCATGGATCATAATTTATTCATTTGTTTTCTAGCCCTGTTTTATGTGATGTGTTTTAGATGATGTTTTTATTTTAAGTGAATTTTAATATTTTATGGTGTTGTTAGCCGCCCTGAGCTGCATTGCAGGAGGGGGCGGGATATAAATCTGTAAAATAAATAAAATAAAATAAAAATAAATAATAGGCTGTGCCAATCCCATTTAGAGCAATGTTTAGCTGTGCATCAATTGTCTGTGTTGTCATACTTTTCCGAGTGTCATCCACTATAAGATTATGAAGTGACACAATTCTTTCAGTTTACTTTGAGTGTGGTAAGAAAGTTGCAATTGCTGCCAAAAGGTTTTCCACCATGCCAGAAGTTTCAGACAACAGCTGGCGAAGACGCACAAGCATAGATCATGCTATATCACTCCCCTGTGGGAGATGAGGGACTTCAGAAATTGCTTTCCACTGTTCATATGCTTCATCTGAAAATATGCCATCTTTCTCTGGCAAGAGCTTGGCAGGCAGATACCATTCCTGTCGTCACAAACTGTGGGTTTAAACTAGGGATGGACTTTTACTTCTGTTTAGTATTTTACTTCTGTTTTGTTTATTTACTTTACTATTTGTTCTGTTTCATTTACCATTTGGCATCAATATGAGCCATTTTCCATTAACATCAATGGAAAAAGATCCATGGGATTTCTAAAAGTAGTAAAGTGTCTACTAAAGTCAAGTGTAGCATACTTGTCTGCCACTGGTTGGGATGGTGTTGTGGGTGGCACGGGATTTGGGGAGGGAATGCCAGGGGTTATGGGCTTGTAGTGGGTTGGGGTACTTTGGAGGTGTCTGTGGGAGCTCAGGGGGTCCCTCGTGGCTCTGGACTGAGAGACTGTGGAGTAAATTTATTTATTTAATTTATTTATTTCATGATATTTTATTCCACACCGTCCTGCACCATAGCAGCTCGGGGCAGCGTACACAATCATTCCAAATAAAACCAACAATAAAAAATACCAGCTAATTTTTTTAAAAAACCATAAAATACTAAAAGAGGAAAAATGGGGGCTGGCTGTGCCTAGGTGAGGGGGCAAGGGTTAAGGGGGACTGGCACTGGGGGTGGGGTTGGGGTGGCACTGGATTTGGGGGGCAGAATGCCTGGGGCTGGGAGCTTTTCATGAGTGCGGTGCTTTGCTTTTGCATGGCAATTAGCTCTATAACCCTCTCTGCCTGCCTCCCCCCTGCAGCCACCTCATCTCACCTGCGCTGCATCCTGAGATCAACTTTGCTTTCTACTTGTCCTCAGCTGCCCTATTCACCTGCAGCTGGGGACAAGCAAAAGCAACATTGATCTCAGAACACAGCGAGGTGAAATGAAATGAGGCAGCTGCGGGGTGGCTGGTGGGCCTGAGACTGGCCAGGGAGGGCCAGTAGTAACCCAGGTTGGAGAGCAGAGCTGGGGGACAGAGCAGAATGGGAGAAAGGTAGCACTGTCGGAACCCAGGTGAAATTGACCAGGCTGCAATTAACAATTGGGAAAGATGCAGAGCAGCAGAGAGCAAGCTGAACTGAACCCAGCAGATAGTAAATGGCAAAGACACCTTTGCCAAATTTAAATACTAAACAGAATTTTAGTATCCGCTGCTCGCTTTAGTATTATTAGTATTAATACTAAAGTGCCTACTTTAGTGCACTTTAGTATTTATACTAAATTAGTATTCCTATCCTTAGTTCAAACAGATGGCCTGTGTTGGCCCAGGATTCATCTGCTTATCTGTTTCCCTGCCTCCAGATGTTGGCCCATGACTGACCAGGGAATGGGATATGTCCTTGACCTGATCCCGGCCCACAGCACCGATCCCAGGTGATGATCCCAGGCCAAGGCCAATGTGTGGTTCATTTGGTGCCCCTCCCTGAACCAGATGTAAGGTACAGCAGTAGTTTGGATGAAGTTTTCAACAAATGGAGCCTGATTCTAAACTTTTTAAAAGAACCAAAACAACAAAAAATACCTAAACAGAGTGCTGAAATATTCTTCAAAACAACAAGTAGTGATTGCAAGAGTGAATGCTGTCTGTACTGGGGTAATGGCATTTTTCAATTAATTTCCCACCCACCCCACAAGCGTTTAATGGTAGGGTTAGGGGAATATAATAAAAATATCTCCCTCTTGCCAATGGCTCCTCCTTGGCAGCTCTTTCCCTATGCTAGAAAGCATCTAGATAGTAGTTGTAATTGAGCCATTGTTGTTTGATAAGCAAGAGCCATGCTTCTGCCCTTAAGCAAGAAGAAGTGAAGCTTCATGCCTTACCATTAGCAGACAAGGATACTGACATAGTGTGAAATTGTGGATCTATTAAAAGAAAAGGGCAAAACTCCCACAGATTTTAATGAAGCCAGGGTTTCACCCAAAATACACAATTTTAGGAGATATCTTGAAATTCTCAGTTCCTGAATCCCCTTTGAAATCAGACTAATCAAAACTAAGAAAGATCATACTAGCTTTGCAATGGAAACTAACATTTTTGCTGATCAAATCTATTTTTAACCTTCTATTTATTTGTATGGGCTGAATTCTCTGTTATACTAGCAATGCCCAGCAGAGGGCAGCATATAATGTGGTTTTTTTGTGACAAAGAAGGAGCATAATATTATCTATCACAAGCAGAGATGTGTAGCTACTAGCTAGCATAGGAACAACAGGGGCAGCTGCCCCTAGGCCCTGAGATTTAGGGCCCCAGCAGGGCATCTGCTTGGACTGGGTGAGTCGGTCTCTTGTAGGTCCAAACCCAGTCATATGCCTCTGCTGGGGGCGGGGCTGAGGCTGTCCTACATGGCTGGTTCTAAGAGTTGGGTCTGGGGTGACGAGCCCGTGGAGCAGGCACAGGGTGGAGTGCGGGAGTGCAGGGTGCAGAAGGGGTTCACAAAGCAGCAGTGCTAGGAGGTACCAGGTCTCCCCTCTTCAACAGGACCGGGCAGAGGAGCAGCCCCTGACCTTCCCCTCTCCCTCCCAGGGCTAGGCACCATATGGCAGGTGGTGCATCCTGCAGGAGTCATCCCAAGCCTAGCCCAGTGCTATGCTCTGGAGCCACAGCAGAAGCCCACAGCATGGGAGCCCGCAGCAAGTGGAGGAAGAAGATGGCAGGGCCAGCACGACCCTTTACCCGGGAGCCGGGAGGGAGGGCAGGGGCTGGGCACAGGCAGGGAGTGGAACCAGAGGAGGGACTGGCTGCTGAGAGTCCCAGGGAGGGCATTGGGGATGGGGTTCCCACAGTAGGAGCTTCCCCTTGTGTGTTTGTAAGAAAGCCCCAGACTGCCAATTGGACATCAGCCTGGGTTTTATCACTTTAGGGGAGGAGGGAGAATTTTCCCTCCCAGGAGCCACTTTGAAAATTAGTACAAGCTCCAAGGGCCACATACCAGTTAGAAGCAAGGGTGCTTACGGGTTGCGCTCAGAAAGAGAGGATCCAGTTCATAAGGCTGTGCCACTGATCTCTTCCCTATTCTTGTGTGCATGCCTTCATCTCTGCTCTCTTCCCCTGAGTTCAGTCTTTCACTGATTGGGGGCAGGGAGGAGGGTGGGGGTTGGAACTGGATTTAGGGACAAATACAGGCACTGGAAAGTTGACTGTGTTCTGCAACGAGGAACAAAGCTTGGGGAGGGAGGGGTGAGTGGGGGAGGGGAGGAGGCGGTAGCAGAGTGGGAGTTGGAGGGGCATCTCCATTTTTTGTACCTGGGCCCATTCCACCCCTGCTAGTAATCACGTACTGATGCTTTGGCTTTTTTAAAATGATACATTTAAAACATTTAAGGGGTTTTATGTTGTTATGAAGGTGATTGTCTAGATAGTTGAAATGTTAAACATTTTGACGTTTCAGTCTTGCTTATGGGTTTTAGAGTGTTTTTGTAAAACACCTTTTTCAAGGTTTTATCAGAACATTCTAAATGTTATACAACAGTCATTTTGACCGTCTGTACAGGTAGAACGTTCTATTGCTACGTACAGTGCCTAGTTAACTGTCTTTCCTTTCTACCCACTGCATGCACGCTGATGCAAAGTGGAAGTAGCATCTGCATTTTGTTCCGTCATTCTTTACTTGTCATGCCCACTTTTCAGACCTCTGGCAAAATTAAAATTCCACATGCCGCACTGCATACACATGCAGTCCTCCAGTTGGAAGACAGAACATTATAATCTTTTAGACAGCCGGGAACAGAATACCCTAATAGAATGTCACAACGGTGGTCGTTTTAGCCACAGAAAATGAACTGATTATGATGATGATGGGCATTTTTACACACACGTTAAAGTTCCGGATGTTTCAGTCTTCTGGGTTTACAAGTCCACAAGTAAGTTCCAGATTCATTTTTCACACACACACTGCCCTGAGGCAGTTCCTGGATGCATTCTTCACACAAACACTGCCCTGAGGCAGCCCCTGGATGCATTCTTCACACAAACACTGCCCTGAGGCAGCCTAAAGTAGTCACAGCTGTAGATGTGACAGGCTGCCATGGAAACCAAGTGACCACAGCTGCCTGGAGCAAAGCAGTTTACCAGGAGAACCTTTTACACACAAAAGTTCTGGGAGAAGTTCTACGCAGAAGTTCAAAGAGCCAGATGTTTAAGATCTGGGTGAGTGATTTAGACAGACAGAAAGTTCAGGATGTAACAGCAAACATGCAGGAGAAATGTGTGTGTGTAAAAACACCCAATTTCATGCCACCAAGTCAGGTAAGAACAAGTTTGGAACGTTATAGTGGAGTTTGTGTCAGTTGTGGGGACATATTTGTCTATGAGCCTAGCAACATTTCCAGTGTTTTGGCATCTCATCACTCAGTGCTTGCTTCCACTGAAAGTTGACTGTAGTAAGTAGGCTTTCCCCTTCCTCTCAGTCCCCAAATGAATCCACAAAGCAATTGGGACTGGGAGGAAAAGGAGTGATTTCCAGATTGTCATTTCAATTGCTGATGGAAGCAGAAGAGGGAAATGCTCTGAAGGAATTCACGGTGCTGCCCAGAAAAAGACTTTCAGCTGGAATTGCTTTCATTCCTCCCGAGTCACAGGATGTCTGAGGAATTGAATCCATTTTTTTCTATGATTTCCAGAGTCTAATGTTGGTGCATTAGTTTTCCAGCAGCCAGCTGTTCATTTATGATAGACTGGATGACAAAAGAAGAGCAGCGGTAAGAAAATCAAAGGCTTTATATTTTATGATGATGGTGGTTGTCACGAAGGAACATAGGGTCACACACGTGTGATACTGGCCTACACGTAGGCTACAAGCCTAGTAAATATGTAAAGCAAAAGGTTCAACGTGTATGAAATGGGAAAACTGTGAAACTCATGCCATGTAAAACTGAGAACTGTGAAACTCAGGGCATGTAATCAGATACTGTAAACTGACAGTCGGGAAACTCCAGGAAGTGTAGACAATTTAAAGAATGTGTATTTGGGGAGCCTAGCCAGTAGGGATAGGACGTCTGGCAAAAAACCGGCTACCGGTTTTACCGGTTACTGGTTTGCAAAAACCCGGTTTACCGGATTAAAACCGGTTTACCGGTGCCAGATCTATTGCATTGATTTCAATGGGGAACTGTCAGTATCCCCATTGAAATCAATGAGGGGAAAAAACAATCCCTCCCCCTCCCAGGCTGTGTGGGTGGAAGAGGGGACACCCCCCCCACCCACCCTGTCCAGCCTGGATTTAAAAAAAAAAAATTCCCCAAAGTCCCTGGCTCTGGGCCGCCCCCAACGACCTGGAGCCCACACCAACAGGTAGGTACTAGGGTGATCCCTGGGGTATGGGGTGGTTCAACACACACCCCACCCCAGGGATCACCCTACCCCCTCACCCAGGGATCACCTACCATTGGTGCTCCGGGCGGCGGCAGCAGCACGGCGGTCCGGAGGCTTCAGCGCTGGCTGTGGCTGCCGGCTTCAGCGCTTACTAGGCCTTCTGGGAAACTTCCGGGTTTCCCCGGAAGGCCTAGTAAGCGCTGAAGCCGGCAGCCACAGCCAGCGCTGAAGCCGCCGGACTGCCGTGCTGCTGCCGCCGCCCGGAGCACCAATGGTAGGTGATCCCTGGGTGAGGGGGTAGGGTGATCCCTGGGGTGGGGTGTGTGTTGAACCACCCCATACCCCAGGGATCACCCTAGTACCTACCTGTTGGTGTGGGCTCCAGGTCGTTGGGGGCGGCCCAGAGCCAGGGACTTTGGGGAATTTTTTTTTTTTAAATCCAGGCTGGACAGGGTGGGTGGGGGGGGTGTCCCCTCTTCCACCCACACAGCCTGGGAGGGGGAGGGATTGTTTTTTCCCCTCATTGATTTCAATGGGGATACTGACAGTTCCCCATTGAAATCAATGCAATAGATCTGGCACCGGTAAACCGGTTTTAATCCGGTAAACCGGGTTTTTGCAAACCAGTAACCGGTAAAACCGGTAGCCGGTTTTTTGCCAGACGTCCTATCCCTACTGGCTAGGCTCCCCAAATACACATTCTTTAAATTGTCTACACTTCCTGGAGTTTCCCGACTGTCAGTTTACAGTATCTGATTACATGCCCTGAGTTTCACAGTTCTCAGTTTTACATGGCATGAGTTTCACAGTTTTCCCATTTCATACACGTTGAACCTTTTGCTTTACATATTTACTAGGCTTGTAGCCTACGTGTAGGCCAGTATCACACGTGTGTGACCCTATGTTCCTTCGTGACAACCACCATCATCATAAAATATAAAGCCTTTGATTTTCTTACCGCTGCTCTTCTTTTGTCATCCAGTCTATCATAAATGAACAGCTGGCTGCTGGAAAACTAATGCACCAACATTAGACTCTGGAAATCATAGAAAAAAATGGATTCAATTCCTCAGACATCCTGTGACTCGGGAGGAATGAAAGCAATTCCAGCTGAAAGTCTTTTTCTGGGCAGCACCGTGAATTCCTTCAGAGCATTTCCCTCTTCTGCTTCCATCAGCAATTGAAATGACAATCTGGAAATCACTCCTTTTCCTCCCAGTCCCAATTGCTTTGTGGATTCATTTGGGGACTGAGAGGAAGGGGAAAGCCTACTTACTACAGTCAACTTTCAGTGGAAGCAAGCACTGAGTGATGAGATGCCAAAACACTGGNGAGAGAAAGAGTCTGTAAACGGGAAGGATCGGACCCTTGGGTGACAAAGGGGTTGTCCCTGCTGCAGGCTTGAATCAAGCAGAGAGAAAAACTGATTCAAGTGGGCTGTGAGTGAGGGAAACTGAGTCACTTAAACCTGGTAAAATGGGGGTGCGGACCTCCAACCCGTGACGGTGGTGGTGGTGGTGGTGGTGGTGATGATTGGGAGTTGCTATAACTAGTTATCTAACTCTCTCTGAACATATATTGAATTTAGGAATTGTCAAATTTGGCTCGCTATGATTCAACTTGAAAGCTGCAGGTCAGGAAGTTTTCTTTGAACTCAAGTGTTGTTGGGCTCATATTCTGTTTGGTAGAAACAATGAAAAAAGGAAGCAGAGATGAAATGGAAAAATATTCAGTAAGGGTAATATTTCCAAAAGTGCACATGTGGTGTTGCAAGCCAATGAGACTTTGGTTCTGAAATCACTTAGGCATGTCTTCAGATTTTATCATGAAAACAAAGCTGAAAGCAAGATGAGTGTGAAATAGATAGAAAAAAAGGATCAATGATGGTAAAAAAAAGGAGCAAAGATGGTAAAAGAACATTTTTAGTGCAAAAATACAAGTATGCATATGAGCCATCAAGCTTTTGGTGTGTTTCCACGCTGCTTAATATACCACATAGCTTTTCCTTTAATTAGAAGAAAGAATGTTTTCTTAAAAGATATATAAACTCCCCCTGGGGCAAGAAAAATGAACATGAATCTTTAAAAGGGGCTAAATGGTTTGTGAATTCAGAATATTTTTGTGTCTCATAAACTGCCTTTCAAATCTTGACCAACATCATGATCAACCCTAAGAAAGAAGTTAAATAAACGGAATGCCAAATGTTTGATTAGAAAATGTTGTGGAACATTTCTGCACACAACTGGCAGAAAGAGATGTGGAAACGCTTGTTCGTTCTTACGACTTTTCAAGGCAACAACATACAGCTCTTTGTAGTGGTCCCTTCAGTGGGACTGCTCTGGAGTAAGTGGTATCAGGACTGCTGCCAAAGCTGTAATGGAATTAAGTGGGCAGAAGTTGAAGCTAGAAAAGTTCAGTCTAGCAATAAAGTGCAAGCTTGTAGTCATGAAGAAAATTAACCATTAGAATTACCTACCTAGGGATGTTCTGGATTCTCTATTATTGAAATGCATATCTTAAGACTGGCCAAGCTCCCAGGGTTGTCTTCAAACGTGATGGCTCCCACCACTGCCATGGACTTACCTGGGCAGTGATGGAAACCATCACTCGGTTGGGAATTAGTCAGGCCACCAAACAAATGTGACAATGGATGGGACAGGGAGGGGTGGGGAGATGCATGGACATGTGTCCATCCATCCCCGCCCCCATGCCACGTGCAGCGGCCCACTTACCCCCTGGACAGGCAACCATGGCAGCCAATGATGGCCACCATGGCGCCCAGCACTGGGGGGCAACCCTGACTGGGTTAGGTAAAGTGGGCTTTCAGACATGAAAGCCAGCTTTACTCCTGGTTGGGTGACTGGATTCCGGCTGTGGTGGCAGCTAGCATGGGCTGTGACTTGGGGATTTCAAGCCCAGATCCCATGCCAACATTTGGCAACCAGGCCGCTTCCAAACATGGCGGTGGTCCCCGTGTCAAAGCGGGGGAAATCGTGGCAAAGCATGCCACCATCCAGTTTAAAAGCACCCAGGGTTGATCAGGAATTCTGGTCTTACTATCGGAATTGCTGGTTGAAACTTCATACTTTTTATTATGCAGGTCAAACTAGAAGATGATCATAATGGCTAGTTTCGGGGTTTAGATGGTTTTGCTTCCAAAATGTAGTTGACACAGTCATGATAAGAGATCTGCTGCTGGTGTACAGAACCAGCTGTAATTACAGCAAAGCAAGCTTTGGTCAGCATCAAGTACTTATGCATATGCATACTTGAGGAACTGGAGAGTCTAGGAGATGACCATAGTGGACATGTAGGCTGTGATCCAGAAACCACTTACTCTGGACTAGACCCCTGAAACCCTGTAGCCCCTTGAAACTGCTATAGGCTTTGGGGGACTACTCTGGAGTAAGTGGTTTGTGGAGCACAGCTATCATGTCCAAGTGTGCTATGGTAATTCCCTGACACCCATACCACTGGGGATGGCTCGGATACCAGTGGGGATTGAAGCTGCCCACTGTGTGGCTGAGGATGAGCGGCATGCACCAGGCAGTCATAGCCATTTTTGGGGTGACATAATGGTCCACAAGAAATGTTGAGGATTGAAAATGGTCCATTGGTCCAAAAGGTTTCAGAACTGCTGTACTGATTAGGGAATTAAATCAAAACAAAACAAAAGTCATGCAGAAAGTCATGGTTCAAAGTTGTCGGGGCTCCAGGTCATAGGAGGACTTGTAAATCAGAATAAGTTCAGGTCCAGGAGGAGCAGGAACAGGCAGGGTGGGCACAAAACTGGAAGGCCATCAGGGTTCAGGCACAGGCTTGGCCAAGAACAGTCTCAGGCATGTTGTCGGCGCACCCCAATGAGACACGGAGACATATGTTGGTTAATTGCTGGCCGCATTCTTTATTCAAAATCTCAAGAGGCCGGTGGGAAATTGCCCTGCAATTCTGGGTCCAGTATGCTTAGCTAATAACAATAACCTTATTAACTTGGTCACTGGCGTGGATGTGCCCTCCAGCGTCAGTGCCGTTCTCAATAAGCTATCCCCAACGACAACACCAGGTTCTGGCCGAAATGGGGGAACAAGCCCAACTCTGGGCGTGAGCCAGGAGGTAAGCGGTTTCCGCCCGGCGGACAGCGCATGTCCTTTCCGGGCCTCAAACGCACCCCTCCTGGGGTCATGACCCCAGCACGTGCTGCGCCCCGCCTCGTGCTGGGTCTCATTTCCCCATCTCTTAAGGAGATGTCTCATTCTATACTACCTAATTCCTATTTAACCTACAATTGCATACTGGACCCCTGCCACTAAGGGGGGATACAACCGTCATTCCCCCGCCTCCCACATGCCTCTTAATTCAATCCATCCAAGTGTTGGGCTAACGCCCGAAGATAAATGTCATTTCCTAGCTCGGATAAATGTACACCATCCTCTCGGAACAATTCCTCTCTTTGTCGGACTATGCCATTATGTTTAATAATTGTACCCCCAATCTCCTGTACCCATTTCCCTATTTCCCTACTCACATTTCGCCTGGCTCGATCGACTTTCCCAGGTTTAACTGCTCCCCTCCACTGGATCCTTGGCAATAAACTTGACCATACAATAAGAACCCCTTGGAACCATCGCTTAATTGTAAGTAAATCCTCCTTGACCCTTATTAGTAAATTAATCCCTTTTCGTAAAGGGAGGTCATTTTCCCCAAGATGTATTACTAATACGTGGGGCCTAGGATTATTCCTCATTGCCCCTAAGGTTTTTAACAACTGTGTCCACAACATGCCCCTTTTTCCTATCCATCTAATCAAATATCTGTCCTGAATACCCAATTGGGACCCCCATTGGCTTGAACAGGCCGCTCTCTCGGCCCAGTGCACAATGCTGTGCCCAATAATCCATACCACCCTTCTTGCTTTTCTGTAACTTGCAGGCCCTAGGAAAGAGAGAAAAGTTTATTACTGACTCTGATATGGACGTATGTATTTTTTGTAGGCCTTTGATTTCCATCTACCTATTGACTTAATTGCATAAACAGGTAGGCCTGCGGCCGCTGCCGTAGTGGCCGCCCCTATTCTAAATGAATGGGATCCGAATTCCTGAGGCTGCAAGCCTGCCTTGCGCAGCGCAATTTTCAGCACTGCGTTGAATTGGAAGCATGTCAATGCCACTCCCGTCTGGTGTACAAACAAATCCCTCATAACTGGTGGGCGAATGATGCAGTACCTCCTCAGCTGCTCTACAGGGCATATACGTTTGTCCGCACACCTGTATAATTGTATCTTTGTTCCCATCTTTCTCTGGTCAGTTTTTGATTGCCTGAGATGCAGTTCAATGCCACGGTCATTCCAATTGAGGTCCTGCCACGCCAGAGCGCGACCGGAAGGGTCCTTACGTGATGCGGGTACTACCTCACTGATCCGGAACCCCCCGAAATATGTCACCAAATAAACCGTGGTAAACAGCTGTGTTTCGAATGTATCCGTACAGACTGAGGGGAGAAGGCCCATAAGCCTCGTCAACACAGGTGTGGTTATTGGGGATCTGGTCAGTGTGGTGGTAACGGATGACCTTGCCCAGCTCTCAAACATTCGCTTGAGGAAAAATCCCTTGTCCGGGGAAGGAAATCCGTTTACACGGTTCATAAAAACTAATGCAGCTACCTTACCTTTAATTGTACCGACTGCTAGACCTTTTTCATGTAATGTGATAACGAATTGAATTACCTCTTGTTCTATTATGGGTAGATGAGTTCCCATTCCCTGACGTGCTCTAAATTCCTGGAACTCCCTGTAGGCCCTCCTATATGCAGACTGTGTTCTGGGGGCAAGTGATCCCTGAATGATGTTTTGCATCTTTACTTCCCAATGTTCCATGTGCCCGGTGGGAGCGGGTCTGCACACTCCTGAGCCCCTGGCGCCAATTCCCGGAATCGGTTCATCTGAAACCGAGAAAGGGCGTCGGCTATGCCGTTGTCAATCCCGGGCACATGGCGAGCCGAGAAGAGTATGTTATCAACCAGACACATCCTCACAAATTCACGAACAAGGTTCATTACCCGTGGCGAACGGGATGACAGGGTATTAACCACATGTACGACTGCCATGTTGTCACACCAGAACCTCACAGTTCGATTTCTGAAGTGTCGTGTCCAGATTTTTACAGCCAATACAATTGGAAAAAATTCCAAAAAAGTCAGGTCCCTGGTAATTCCCAACTCATGCCATTCCTGGGGCCATGGTGCGGCACACCAATGTGTTTGAAAGTAAATCCCAAAACCCGCACCCCCTGCTGCGTCTGAGTGCACTTGTAAATCAGCTCTCAGTATCAACTGCTCTCTCCAAAAGCTGATCCCGTTGTATTCCTGAAAAAATTGGAGCCAAGTATTTAAGTCTTCTCTCATCTCCTTAGTTACTCTCACCCTATAGTGTGGTTGGAGTTCACCTCTCAGTTTACCGTAAAGTCTGGAGAGGAAAGCTCTTCCTGGTGCTATCACCCGGCAAGCAAAGTTGAGACTGCCAATTACCGATTGCAGTGCTCTCACTGTTATTTTCTTTGTTGCTATAGTCTCCTTAACTTTACTAATTATATCCTCCAATTTTTTTACTGGAAGTCTTGACAGCTTTAAATTTGTGTCGAGTTCAATTCCCAAATAGGTGATAATTGTACTAGGTCCCTCCGTTTTTTCCGGTGCCAAAGGGATCCCTAATTCCCATGCCATCTCTTGGAAGGACCGTAGTGCTTGAGCACATTCCCAGTTATTCGGAGGGCCAATTATTAAAAAATCGTCCAAATATTTGGTCATCTCAACCGTTTTAACACGCTGCCGGAAAATCCATTCTACAAGTGAGCTAAATCGCTCAAATGCAGAACAGGATATGGAGCACCCCATGGGCATTGCCCTGTCATAATAGTATGCTCCTTCGAAGCAGAAACCTAAGAGGTGAAAACTGCTAGGATGTACTGGTAACAGGCGAAATGCTGATTTTATATCACACTTCGCGAGAATTGCCCCTTTTCCCATGGCCCTAACTTTTTCCACCGCCTCGTCGAACGACGCGTATCTAATGGATGTGAGTTCCTTAGGTATCGCGTCGTTAACTGATCCACCCCGTGGATAGGATAAATGGTGGATCAAGCGAAATTCCCCTTGTGTTTTCTTTGGGACAATTCCTAGGGGGGAGACAACTAGACCAGTCGGGGGGGGGGCATTGTAAGGGCCTGCCACCCTACCTTCATCAACTTCTTTCCTAATTTTTTGCTGAACTAAGTCCTCCCTTCCTTCCACTGATTTTAAATTTTTGGTGACTTTGGGTTGTTGGACCGGGCTAGCAGGAATAATGAAACCAAATCTAAAACCCCGTATTACATAATCTACTTCAGTCCTGTCGGGGTGCATGGCCAATGCCTGCTCAAGGCGGTCAGTTTGGATTGGCGTCGGTCCCCTTTTGAGACCGTGGGCCCCCCATGCTATTTTGCTTTGATTGTTGGGTTCCTCCCCCCTGTCCGTATCTGCCCCGATACCCCCTCTGACGGGGACGGGGGCAAGCTGTTGCTGGATGTGTCCCCCAGCAGTTAGAGCACAAGTGCCGAAATCGGCAAGTGACTCGTGTACAACGCCCGCCTTTGTTGTATTCCCAGCAAGGCCCTGGTGTACCCTGTCCCCACTTTCGCGCTTCGCCACGAAAGGGCTCATTCGCAGTGGCAACCCCCCCTTTTACTAATGGGTGACCACTGTCTGCCCGCGGGGCACATGTGGCATCAATCATGCTTTCGAGCCAAAGGTCGGCAGCATGTTTATCCCATTGGAGCCCTGGAACATTTGCCGCCCTATGACGAAAGGCTTCGTCATAACGAAGCCAAGCTCCTGGGGGTCCAGTCCCATGTGCCCTACGCACAATATCCGCGTACTTGTGGAGTTCTAAACCGCGGGCCGGATCCTTTTGCATTATTACCCCCATATAGATGGCATATGCTGATGTCCAATTGTCCCAGTTTCGGTCGGCCTTGGGTCGACGAAACTTTTCTTTATCCCTTCCCTCGCTCTGCTCAGAGTGATCCACAATTGGATCACTAAACATCAGGGCGAATAAATCAATATATTCACCTTTCCAAATCTTTTCTTTTGTTGCCTGTGTTAAGTGTGATCCAAATGGGGCTGCCACTTCTGGAATTGCTCCCCCTGGTGGGCGGACGACCCTTTCGCAGGGTGCGTTTATGTCCGGTTGGGTATGCAGCCCGTCCGTCCCCGTCCCTCCTGCCGTGGTAAGGGGACTGCCATCCCCCCCCTCCTCCCCTGGTTTACTGCGGGGGGCCTGGTTCCTTGTACCCATGTTTGGGGGGGTGGCCGGCATAACCCACATCCATTCACCCTCTACCATCTTCAGCTGTGGGTTCGTATCTTTCTGCTGCTGAGTGGTATCGCTTACAGGGGCCTGTTCAACTAACGGCCCTGTGCTGGGGGATGGGTCTATCTCCCTCTGCCCCATGGAGCCTCCACCCCGAGGCTCGGGACATACCCCCCGAGCCTCAGCATCGGTGCCCCTTTCCTCTATGGAAAGTGTAACCCCTAAGTTAGTACCTGCAGTAGGGGGTACACCCCCGCTTCCAGATGATTCGGGGTCGCGAATGGGTTGCCTCCTCCTTTGCTGTGCTTCCCTTTCAAGCGCCTCTATCCTGCGGAGGAGTTCACGTTCGCCCGGTCGTTCGCGGCCGGTTGCCCCTTCACACCGCCGCCTCGTGGCCGCCGGCTCCCCATCGCCTGCGGGGATAAATACTGGGGCGGGATTACCATGCCCCCTTTCCGTCCTCCGGCTTTCTATGCCCAAGGGGGGAGGCGCGTAACCTCGGCTGGGCCCAGCTTCTTGCTCTCTACTGGTCTGGTACAATCCCCAGCCAGGTATCCCCATTGGGTCGATCACTGATGCCTCCCCGAGATCCCATGATGAATGTCGTTGGGAGGTCTGCCCTTGGTTGCCCTGGCCATCCCTAAGATGGTAATCCCCTTGTGTTCCCGATGGCCCGGGGGGGGCCCACCAGTCCCCCGTATTGTTGCCTGGTCCTAGGGGGGGGATACTCCGGGAATCCCCATGCCTTCCCTCATTTGGGACCCACTATCCCCCTCCCTGTGGGGCGGGGACATTCTTGCATCTGGGTCAGAGGCCTCTGCAAACTCCTCTCCTCCCCCCCTAGTGCAACTGGCAGCACTGTCCCTATAACGAGCAGGGGGATTAATGGCCCTACGCCCCCTTCCCAATTCCTGCCGTGGGGGAGAGCTCCCGGGAGGTGGGGGGTTCCCGCTCCCCAAGGCCACTTCTGTGCCCTCGGGGTCCATCCCTCCTTCGTCACCCCGAGCGCTGTTCCCTTGCTCAGGCCCGATCTCACCCGGCAGGGGAATGCCCTGAGCCCTCATTAGGGCTTCACATGCTGCTAGGCGTTCCGCTAGTTGCGCGCGGGACAGCCGTCCCGCCGTTTGCCCAGCTCCTTCACCGCTCCGCGCTGCCTTCTTCTTGCTTCGGCCCATGTTTGACCAGGCCACGTGTAGCAGAGAGTCAGCAGCAACGTCTGCTTGCTGCTGACTTGCTCTGGTCTCGCCGCCGAATGAATCCCGCTCAGCGGGTAGCACGTGAACCGCCCCGCCTACAAGGGGCGGGTTCACGTCAGGGCTACGTGCTTCTCCCGCACGCCCCTCTGCCTCTCTGCCCAGCAACAGGGCTTTCCTGCCCAGCAACAGGGCTCTTCCAGTTCAAACCACCCCAGTGGTCACATTTGGTACGGCTCCCCTCCGTGCCTCAAATCCCCCGGAGGGGGGGGGGCTATACAAATACCCCGTCGCCGCCATTACAGCGGCGAAGGGGACTTTGGGTCAGACTGGGAGCAGGTGAAGCTGGGCACAGGTGGACAGGAAGGCATTGTTCCACTCAGCTTCCTGTTCCTACTGAGTGGACCTTCACATCAGCCAGTGACCAATCAGCAACTGCTGGGAGTAGAGCATCATTGGAACAAAGTCGCCTACAAGACAGAATCCAGGCCCAAGCCAATCAGGCAGTGGTGCTGTAGACCTGACCACTGTCCTAGAACGTTGGAGACACTGGTTTCAGGCTTGGTTCCTCACAAAAACTTGGAAAGAAAATACTCTCCGTGTCCCCTACATTTTTCCTCCCTCCCCCCCACAACTCAAAATTTCCAGTTATTGAAAATTGGTACTTGAAAATGTCTGGCTTCAGAAATTCCAAGCTGTTTAGGTTTCAACTCATTTCAGCTGCTAAGAAAAACAAAAACTTTAAAAAAATAAAATTAAAAAAAAACACCAACCCTCTCCCAGAAAATCCCTAGGTTTTTGAAACTTTCTGGGTCTTGGTTGCTGATATTTAAACAGAAAGATCTGAAATATCTGATGCATTTTTAAAACAAAATGGAAAAATTCATCAGAATTAATATTTTTTTTAAAACAGTTCATTCTGGCTTTAAAAACTCTTAATCTTCCACTGCTTTATCATTTAAAGCTTGCTAACGTCAATGAAAAGACTTTTGCTTTTTTTATTGGATTTTGAATTAGGTCCTATATTATTTGATGTGCAGAATAGAAAATGAAACGATGCATTTTCAGGCAGGCAAATAAAAATTGGTATTTAGCTTTTTCAATCAAGAACAGGTTCATTTTGGAAGAGAAATAATAAAAGTGAAATTCATTTTGATATGGCCTAACCCAGAGTGCCTAAAAGGCAATGGAGTTGTTCCATTTAACTGACTTTATTGGGTTCTGGATTAGGCAAATATTGAACATTTCAAACTTCTTGTTTTGAATCTCTGTGTCATCAGTGATGAGTCAGGCAACTCATGGGAAATTAATAATTTGTCATCAGTCTTTCATCAGATAGAAATAGGTGCTGAGGTAAACTAATCCCTATGATATTCCAGGATTTTCATTTTCCTCCCATCTGATCTTTCACTATGCATCATCGGGATGACATGGTAAGGAATGGCTTTATTCATACTTACTTCTTTCTCACCTCTCAGTTATTTTCAATATTTGATCATGGTATTAAGAACCACACTGGGTCAGACAAAGGTACATCTAGCCAAGCATCCTGTCTTCAACATTGGCCAGCGTGGGTGCTTCACAGGGTGTGTACAGAAACAGGTTAGACATGGAATGATTCATTCCGTCATTCCTTTCCAACATCTGACAGTCAGAGGTTTCATCTTCTGACCAACCTGGCAAATAGCTATTGACAGACTTAGCCTCCAGGAACTTATTCAATCTTTTTTTGACCCCCTCTGTACTAGGGCCTTCACAACATTCCATGGAAATGAGTTCCACAGGTTAATTATACACTGCATGAAAAAATCTTGTTTTTGTTTGTTTTAACCCTGTTGACTATTAATTTCATTGAGTGTCCCAGGGTTCCAGGATTATGTGTAAGGGTAAATAACAGTTCCTGATTACTCTTTTCACACCATTCATTATTTCATAATAGTTCATGAGCCCAAGTCAGAAATGTAATCAATCAGTGCCACCCAAAGTGGCAAATCATAGCAATTTTTACAGGGGGTATGTTTACATGTGATAATATTTGCAGAGTGGTAACTTAGTAGTAGTAAGTATCTACCTATTAAGGGCACTTTCAAATCTGGTGACTGGAATTATAGCACGTAATTTACTTATATGATAATTATGTAATAAAGACAATTGTATAGAGTTAATTTAACAATGGCATTATCAATAACAAATTGTAAGTGTGTAAAGAAATTCAACTTACATACTTTTTCAAGGGAAAATAACTGAATAAGTGATAACCTGACATCTTTAAAGAAGATGTCCTCTCTGCTCTCTTCCTCCAACCCCTCCACCTGCCCTCTCGACCTAATCCCCTCCCGCCTCCTCCCACTGTAGCCCCACCCCTTCTACATGTCATTAATCTCTCCCTCTCCACTGGCTCCTTCCCCTCCACCTTCAAGGATGCCACCATTTCTCCCATCCTCAAAAAGTCCACTCTTGACCCTTCTGACCCCTCTAATTACCGGCCGGTCTCCCTGCTACCCTTCGCCTCTAAGCTTCTAGAACGTGTTGTCTACTTCCACTACCTGGATCTCCTCTCTGACAACTCCTCCCTGGACCCTCTCCAATCTGGCTTCTGCCCCCTTCACTCCACGGAAACGACCCTTGCCAAGATCACCAATGATCCACTGGTCACTAAATCTAAGTGCTTCTACTCCATTCTTGTCCTCCTTGACCTCTCTGTTGCCTTTGACACTGTCGACCACTCACTACTACTGGACTCTCTTCGCTCCTTAGGCTTCTGCGGCTCTGTCCTTGACTGGTTCTCCTCCTACCTCTCTGACCGCTCCTTTAATGTGTCTCTTCCCAATTCGAACTCCTCCTCCCTCCCCCTCTCGGTTGGGGTTCCCCAAGGCTCTGTCCTGGGCCTTCTCCTCTTCTCTATCTACACCCTGTCCCTTGACAAACTCATTGTTTCCCACAGCTTCCATTATCACCTTTATGCTGATGACACTCAACTCTATCTCTCCACCCCCTTTCTCTCCCCTTCTGTCCAAGCTCGCCTCATCAACTGTCTCTCTGATATCTCCACCTGGATGTCCCAACATCAGCTCAAGCTCAACATGGCTAA
>QEPC01002328.1:1403453-1428463 GCA_003113815.1 Sphenodon punctatus | reverse complement strand
CATCCTTCACAAACTCCTGGTATTTACTTACAAAACCCTTCACAACCTGACTCCCCCTTACCTCTCAGCCCTTATCTCCTTACACACTCCTGCACGCACTCTCCGCTCCTCCTCTGTCCCCTCCCTTACTCTCCCTCATCTCCCCTGCTCACCTAACTGCCTTCATCCCTTCTCCCTTGCTGCCCCCCATGCCTGGAACTCCCTCCCTGCCCACATCCGCCTCACCCCCTCCCTCCTCACCTTCAAATCCCTCCTTAAAACCCACCTCTTCCTCGCCACCTTTCCCGCCGCCTGTTAGAACTTCCCTCTCAATACTTACTGTCTGCCCTCCCCATTGACTCCTGCCTAACTGCAACCAAGCCAAGCACGTGCACCTGAGACTTCGCATCTGCTTGAATGTTTTTATCCCTTGTATCTCCCTATGTCTCCTCTCCTTGTCTTCCCCCTCCGAGTCTATTAGATTGTAAGCCGTAGGCAGGGGCTGCGTCTATCTCATTGTTCTGTAAAGCGCCAGGTACACAGCTGGTTCTATACAAATGCTTATAATAATAATAAAAATAATAATTAATAATAATAAATATAAATGCAAGATGTGTATAGCAATAAACTGAATTATTTTAACATCAGCATATCCTCCTCCTCATCTAAAGGACCATGTAAATCCTCCTCCCCCTATACCTCACTATTACAGGGGTGCACTCCACACCCCTCCCATCAGGGTCATACCACCCTCTCACTGGGGAGATCAGATCCTCCCCTCCCTAACCCAGTCCCCCCTTCCCCAACTCTCGCTGGGGGAAAGGACCATCCCCAATAACCTTCCCAATACTCAAACAAAACACAAGACACCCACCCACCACAAAACAACCCAGCTTTCCTCACAAAACTCCACCCCAAAACCACCAATTCCAGTCCCAGCATTCACACCCTCCAGGAGCCCTACCTAACACAAAACAACAATGGAATCTTCCCTGGCCACCTGGTCCCCACCGAAGGGCCACACAAAAGGGCCCTTTAGCAGTGACCCTTCTTCCTGAAGAAGAAGAAGAAATGTAGTCAGCTTCCATAATAATCTAGCAGCTCATTTTATAGCCCAGCTCGTTCAACTGAAAGGGGATTACATAACTTTTCCTTGAGGTGCCCCTGAGATATTTCAGACCTGGGTGTTTTAAATTTAGTCTGTATGCAATTCCCAAGGTTGCCTTAGAGAATCCAGTTTTTGGTATGGCTTTAGCGTCTTTGCAAAAGCAGTCTTCTCACACTGTATCATCTTCTTGCAGCATTGTGTTAAACTGAAAGAAATAATTCACAAGCCACCAAACTTACATATGCAGTGTTGTATCACTAAAGTGATTGGTGGCAGACACCTATTTTCTGGGGTGTTTCTAAAATGGCTGCCACTGACCACTGTGGTGATGTCACATTGTAGACCTGTAGACATAATGAAAAACACCACCATGAGATTAAGCAGAAGCAAAAGTGTAGTGAGGGTGCTGGGGGGTGGGGTCACATGGGTGGTAATTGTTGTGCTTTGGGATGTAACCCTGCCCCCCCCCCAAAAAAAAACAAAAAAAAAAACTCTTGGAAAATAACCACTGGTAATCTGGTGGGGATGTTATGTGATCTGAACAGCCAGGTGGTAACCCTATGGTAAAGCAGTGGTAAAGACGTTCCAGGTGGATTCTACCACTGCACTACTGTTTACCACATGGTACAACAGTTCAGATGTCCCAACACCCATGTTGCAACTTGCTGAAAGTCTGAAACCTCCCTAACTATTGCATTTACACAACTACATTTTATTTGGTATGGTGTCTTTTATGCTGACTGACTCTCCTTTACAAAGTTAAATAGTAAATAGAGGGACAAAGAAATGAAGCAGTATACCATGTCAGCAAGATAATGCAAAGCTTTTCCAGATGGTCATAGCTACCCAGGAAAAGGCTCTTGTTCTTCAACTCAGCCTTTATATGGTCTAAATGGAGAAAGAGAAATTCCCTGAGAGCATATTAATAATAAAGCAGGGCTTCCTTAAGCCAAACCTTTAACTTATATAATGCAACCACTGTCACGGAGCTGGCGGGTCCTTCTCTCTTTAGACTGGCATCCCCCTTCCTTTGCCCACGTGATCAGAAAAACCCACCCTGTGATCAGGGAGCTCCTAGTGGTTCGTTCCCCAGCAACGCCACCCTTTCACCTCTGTGCCCAGCCATAGCGCAGAGACCCCTCTCTGGCCACCCATAGCTTGAGAGGTTACGCAGCGGGGTTATCTTTAAAAGGTTAGGTCCTAGGGATGGGCGAACGCGGTTCGGTAGTTCGGTGTTCGGCCCGAACTCGGCCTGTTCGGACAACCGAACACGAACACGAACACGAACGCACCGAACGGACCGAACACCGAACACCGAACGCCGAAATGGCGAACACACCGAACCGAACCGAACACCGAACTACGAAATGGCCGAACACACCGAACGGAACCGAACACCGAACTACAAAATGGCCGAACAGTTCGTTCAATTCGAATCGCGTTCGGTTGTGTTCGGGTGGCTAAAACATGGTCTTCTGTCAGGTCACTGGAAGGCCAAATGTAGCAGGGAGGGGGAAGTCATTTGACTCAGCTAGGAGCAGACTTCCAGGCACCAGGGGTGGAGGGCTTGGAGTAGCAGCCAGCCTGATGAATCACCATCTCTTTTCGCCTCAGACCACTGGCTTGGCAGTCTATGATTGGCCACGGGCTAGGCTGCACGGAGCCAATGGGGCTGATTTGAGGCGGGCGCAGCAAGAAACAAAACTGTCTGCCTCCCCCCTTCCCAATACCTTCTGAGCTAGTCACTGTTTTGTCAGCAGGCGTTTCAGAAGGCTCCCTCACCCAGCATTTTCCAGCTCCCCAATCCATTGCCATCCTCCTCCTATTTCACCCATCCAACCCATCTACCCCCATATTCTCATTTATTTACATTAGCTTTGATAGATTTAGTTGTTATTTTTTGTTTTTATCCCTCCCTGTGTTCAATCTTCAATCTTCCTCCTTCCCTCCCCCCTCCATTGAATATTCCCTCCCCATTCCCTTCCCCTGTTTTTTTGATTCATTAGAGTAGTAGTATATTAATTTATAGATTGATTTAGGTTTCATTTCAGTTTTGTACCCCTCCTTGTCTTGTTTGTGATTGCCCCCCAACCCCCATCCCATATATTCATAGGTAGATAGATAGGATTAGGTAGATACATTTTTGTTTGAGTAGTTTAGTTTAAGGTTTACTATACTGATAGAGTGAGTTTACTGTGATTCAGCTTTAGGGTTTGTTGGAGTTATTCATAACATTTAGAAATTTAGAATACATTTATTAGTTAGGTAGTTAGTTAGTTGTTAGTGATAGAGATATAAATATTTGATTAAAAAATTCAATAAAAAAATTAAAAAAAATTATATATTAAAAACATTGTTTTTTTTCGGGAGAAATGGAGAAGGGAAGGAGAGGGCGAGGCCGATCTGCTGCCCGTAGGGGAGGCAATGGGGCACGTCCCAGAGGCCGTGCACGAGGAGCGGCAGCAGGCAGCAGCAGTAGCCAGAGGCAGAGCGCCTCACCCCCTCCCAAAATCAGGAGGCCTGCTTTAGGGGCCCAGGGTGCTCTGCAACGTCTCCTGGCAGTGCCCTCCACTGACACTCAGGGCACTGGAAGGCCTGCAGGAGTTGAGGCTCAGGCTGCTGCATCTGTGTCTGCTGTGCGTGGTGATGGAGCAGGAGCTGGGGCTGCTTCTTCTACCGATGTTCCTCCAGGGCCACCAATGTCCCCCACAGTCGAGGAAATCCCCAGTAGCCCAGAGCTGGTGGATCCCACCCCGGATGCTAGAGGCAGGGCCCGATCCCCGGGCAATGCCAGTACTAGGGACTGGGAGAGGAGGAGTGGCAGCAGCGGCAGCTGCAGCAGCACTAGCAGCCACAGAGGGGGGCACAGGGAGAGTGCCAGCAGCATGGCGGGCACGGGCAGTCTACCCTCCGGGTCCCAGTACTCCCCTTCTGGGGACATCGCCATGATCGCTGGGGACAGTGAGGAAGAGGCAGCAGTCAGTGACACTAGTGCCGCAGAGGATATCTATGTCCATGAGGCAATGTCTGACCCTCCTCCTCCCAGAGCTGCATCACCACCAGTGCCACAAAGTTCTCCCTCTCCCAGCAGCACTGGCAGCAGCACGTCTGCCGGGGCGGGCAAGAAGGCAGCAGGAGGGGGAAAAAAATCCACTGTCTGGGAGCATTTTAAGCAGGTGAGGGCAGATGATCCCAGAGAGGTGCAGTGCACGCTGTGCCAAAAGGTGGTGAAGCGTGGGCGGGCGCTTGCCAACCTTGGCACAACTGCAATGGCCAGGCACCTGAAGGCATGCCACAGTGCTGTGTTGCTGAGCGGGAAGGCAGGCGAAGTGGATGCCAGCGGGTTCCCGACTCCAGCGGCCAGTCGCCCGGCCCATTCAGCGGGCCAGCGTTCTGCAGCTACTGCTGCTGCCTCTACCAGCAGCAGGAGCATTATGGGGGCAGAAAAACTGCAGGAGCCTCCCCAGCAGCACCGCCAGTCCACCATGGAGGAGATGGGGTGGGGCGATGTGTCGAGGCCATCGGCAGGGCGCCGTGGCACAGGCTTCCAGGAAAAAGGCAAGCGCCTGGTTGCCGAGATGATTGCCCTGGATGGCCAGCCCTTCTCCATTGTGGAGGACAAGGGCTTCCAGCGTCTGCTTGCGTTCCTGGCTCCCAACTTTAAGCTTCCTTCCCGCTCCGCCCTGAGTCGGACTGTGGTCCCACAGTTATATAGGGCTTTGAAGGAGCGGGTGAGGGAGCAGCTTGCAGGGGCTGGGGGGGCAACGGTCCACTTCACCACGGACCTGTGGTCCTCCAGGAACGCCCAGCATGCCTACCTGGCAGTGACTGCACACTGGTGGCAGGACGCAAAGGCAGTGCTTGGCAGTGGCAGGAGGGGACCTGAAGCAGGGTATAGGTGGGCCCTGCTTCAGTCCCAAGTTATGGACAGCTCCCACACCGCAAGGAAGGTAGAGGCAGCCCTGACCACCATGGTGAGGGAGTGGCTCACGCCAGGCGTGGCCTTCACCAAGGGGTGTGTGGTCACGGACAACGCGGCCAATATGCTTAAGGCAGTCCGTGACGGGGGGTTCACGAGTATCCCTTGCGCCGCACACACCCTCCACCTGGTGGTGAAGGACGCTCTGGGCTTGGGTGATAAAGGCATTGGGCCAGGCACCCTTAGCTCCCTGGTCGAGCGGGGGAGGAAGCTGGCGGGCTTCTTCAACCGCAGCGTGAAGGGCAGCGAACTCCTCCGGGAGAAGCAGGCTGAGCAAGGGTCCCCGGTGCACACCCTGATCCAGGATGTCTCCACCCGGTGGAACTCCACCTTCCTGATGCTGGAGCGGCTTCTTGAACAGAAAGCCGCCCTGCATCAGGTGGAACTGGAGACAGACATCGAGTCACCTCCAGGGTACAACAGGGAGGAATGGGATATTATATCCCAAACCGTCTCTGTCCTGAGACCATTCCTGGCCGTCACGGAGACACTGAGCAGCTCCACTGCCACCCTCAGCCAGGTGACCCCGCTGGTGCATAGTCTCCACAGCAGCCTGGATGAGATTCTTGGGGCGGTGGGGCGGGATCGTGGCCCTCAGGGCAGGAGAATGTGCGACGAGGCGATGGAGCTAGCCGACAAGTTGAAGGCGGGCCTGAGCGCTCGCTTTGGTGACCTCCTGCGCCGGGACGAATATGTCCTGGCAACCATGCTGGACCCCAGGATCAAGGGCAGCATGGCACGGGAAAGTGCGCACTATGGCCTCCAGAAGGGGATGCTGGTCGATAAGGTCAGGCAGGCAGAGCGGGCCATGCAGCGGGATGCCCCTGGGGATGGTGGGAGTAGGAGCAGCGACCCTCAGCCATCTGGGTCTATCCCTGCCTCCAGCAGCAGCAGGACCCTTACTGCCAGCAGCTCCTCCTCTGTTCTGTCCACTCAGGGGAGCATGGGGACCAGCAGCACAAAAGGGCAAGCAGCGTGGCTGAGGGCAGTGGGGCAGGTGGTGCCCACCCAGAGCTACCGGAGGGAGTATGATGGCGCCTCAGCAGCAGTGGAGACCTATCTGGAGGAGGAGCCTTGCATAGAACCCGGCAGCGATCCCTTGGCCTACTGGGCCAGCAAGGCCCAAGTGTGGCCGGCCCTGTCCAAAGTGGCCAAGGGATTCCTGTCCTGCCCACCAACCAGTGTCCCCAGCGAGAGGGTGTTCTCCATCGCGGGGGACATATGTTCCCCGCACCGCCTGAGACTGGGGGCCAAGTTGGTGGAGCAGTTGCTCTTTCTCAAGGTGAACCTTCCGCTGCTGGGATTCCCGGAGCTGCCCCTGGACAAAGAGTGATGGTGCAGTGGCACACGCCATCCATCCCATGCCAGGGGCAGTCGTGGGACAGGGCTCCTCCTCCTCCATCCAGGGCTCGGCTGCTAATAGTACTGTGCTGCTGAGGTGCTGTCCCTCCGTCCCAATGCTTGCACCCACCCTGCCTCTCTCTCTTTGCCTCTCTCTCTCTCTCTCTGCCTCTCTCTCTCTCTCTCTCTTACTAGCATTGAGGGAACAGCCAAGATGCATCAACGGGGCTTTTAACAATGGGAACATTTTAAAGGCTGCATTTAAAGGAAGAGCTAGTAACAATAACATTTTTTTAACAATTTAATAAACACTTAACACTATACTTAACCAACATTAACAAAATACTTAACACTATATAAACATGAAAACAGAACAACAACAAAAGCAACATTTCAAACAAAAGCAAACATGAAAAGGAAACTTACAAAACACAACCTAAGAGTCTCTGTCTCTATGTCCCCGGCCACTCAAGTTGGCCTGCCACTGCCGGCGCCACTGCCCCCCCGTGTTTGGGGAAAAGGCAGGAGGATTTCCGGGGGGTCGCAGTCCAGAGGGCAGTCAGCCACCGCGGAGGGGTCCGCCGCGCCGCTCTTCATGGCATCATGCCACCTGGAGAGTGCCTGGTGGTAGACGCGCAGGCGTTGCTGCTCCGCGGCCACATACTGCCCGTAGGCCACCACCCGCCGCTTCTCGGAGCGCACCGCCCGCACCTCCTCCAGCAGGCACTTCTCCAGGTCGCCGGTGGAGCGGTCGACCTCCTCCGTGAGCCGCCGCGATGCCCGACGCAGCCGCTCGCTGACCTCCCTGGCGTACTGGCGGTCTTCTTCGCTCCCATCGGGGCTCGCGGCGGCGGTGAGGCTAGAGGCAGAGGGAGGGGAAGGGCGTGTATGCCTCCTTTTGCGGGAGGCCTTCCCCCCCCTTTGCAGGGGCGGTGGCTCCACCGGAGCTGCAGCAGCAGCTTCACCTGCGCCGGCGGAGTCCTCCTCCTCCTCGCCTGCCCGCCTCACCCGGATCTTGTGGGTCTGCTCAATGTGGGTGAGCAGACCCGACGTCGTGCCCTCCCGCTGGCGCCGGAAGCCTTTATTGCAGATCTAGAAAGAGCAGAAAAAGAAAGGAACATTAGCATTATTATTATTATTATTATTATTATTATTATTTATATAGCACCTGCGATGTACCTGGGGCTTTACAAAAAAATAAGATAGACACGGTCCCTGCCCCAGAGAGCTTACAATCTAAAGATCTGTCTTTATGGTCTGTCTAAATGGTCTGTCTCTGTCAAGCCCTGCCTGCATTCTGTCTCCACGAGTGGGTGGACTGGGTGGCCATCCAATCTGTCCTTGCAGGGGACTTTCATTCCTAACAGGTCAGAGGGTAATCCATCCAATGGGTGCTGCTGCTGCTGCTCCTTCCAACACTGCCTCTGCTCTGTTCCCTGGGGTCTGTGCCTCAGCAATCCAATGGGTGCTGCTGCTGCTGCTCCTACCAATATGCCTCTGCTCAGCTCACTCACTCACTGTTCCACGGGCTCTGTGCACGAGCAATCCAATGGGTGCTACTGGGCGGCCTAGTGAGTCACCACTGGGCAAGGCTCGACCACTTTGCAGAAACTTGTTGCGATCTAGAGAGTATGTTGCAATGAAGCCTGCAGTGAAGCCCCACACGACATACCTTGCATGTGGCGATTCGGTCGTCCTTCGAGAAAAAGCGCCAGACGTCCGAGGACTGGCGCTGGGGAGGCGAAGATGGTGACCTCCGCCTCGGTGTCCTGCGGCGACTTGTCCTCCTCTGCCTCCGGGGGCTGGTGGAAGCAGGGCTGGCCTCGGGAGCAGAGGAGTCCAATTCCTCTCTGAAATGGGAATACATAAAAAACCAAGTTAATATCACGCATTTAATGATGATGCCTCTAATCCTCCCTCCTTCTGGGTGCTAGGGACGGCAACTAAAAATAACATAAAGCACGTGCAAATCCTGCCATCCCAGGGCTGCTAGGGGATGCTGCTGCTAGATGCTAGAGCAACTGAAAAACCACCCCTTGCTGGCACGTGCAAATCCTGCCATCCCGCCCCTGGCTGGCACACTCTAACTCCCGCCCCTGGCTGGCACACTCTAACTCCCGCCCCTGGCTGGCACACTCTAACTCCCGCCCCTGGCTGGCACACTCTAACTCCCGCCCCTGGCTGGCACACTCTAACTCCCGCCCCTGGCTGGCACACTCTAACTCCCGCCCCTGGCTGGCACACTCTAACTCCCGCCCCTGGCTGGCACACTCTAACTCCCGCCCCTGGCTGGCACACTCTAACTCCCGCCCCTGGCTGGCACACTCTAACTCCCGCCCCTGGCTGGCACACTCTAACTCCCGCCCCTGGCTGGCACACTCTAACTCCCGCCCCTGGCTGGCACACTCTAACTCCCGCCCCTGGCTGGCACACTCTAACTCCCGCCCCTGGCTGGCACACTCTAACTCCCGCCCCTGGCTGGCACACTCTAACTCCCGCCCCTGGCTGGCACACTCTAACTCCCGCCCCTGGCTGGCACACTCTAACTCCCGCCCCTGGCTGGCACACTCTAACTCCCGCCCCTGACTGGCACACTCTAACTCCCGCCCCTGGCTGGCTGGCACACTCTAACTAAAAAACTAATACAGCCTTTCTTGCCTTAAAAGTAAAAGAAAGGTTTACAAACCTGGCAGGAATCACTGTTGACGAGCCCCCCGCCTCGTCCGAGACGGAAGGCACAGCGACAGCGGCAGGGGCAGCGGCAGCAGCAGGGGCAGCAGCAGGGGCAGCGGCAGTGGCAGCGGCAGCAGCGGCAGCGGCAGGGGCAGGGGCAGCGGCAGCGGCAGCAGCGGCAGGGGCAGCGGCAGCCGCCTCCTCCTCCGCAGCCGTCGGGCGTGGCCACACCCGGCAGATTCGGCCCTGAGACCGCTTCATTATTATTTTTTTTTTAAATTTTTCGCACACACTACAGTCACACACCACCCCACAGTCCAACACAACACACACCAACCCACCCAAACACACAGCACAGCCAAAACAATCACCAAAACACACTACACAAGCAGCCACCGAAACAAACACACACCCTCTCGCCTCACTCACGCACACGCACACGAATTTCCGGCGCGACGCCGATTTTACGGCTTCCCGCGACATTTCCGGCCGAACGGCCGAACGCGAACGCGCGAACCACCCGAACACCGAACGCCCGAACACGAACGTACAACCCGATGGCAAACGAACCGAACGGCCGAACACGAACGTACGACCTGCCCGAACAACCGAACACGAACGGCCGAACACGAACGGCCGAACCGAACGGGCGAACGCGAACGCGAGGCACGTCCGAACGGCCGAACACGAACACACGAACCGAACACGGCCGAACCGAACGGCCGAACGCGAACACACGAACCGATCGCGGCCGAACCGAACGGCCGAACACGAACCGCGATCTGTTCGCCCATGCCTATTAGGTCCATCTGGACTCTCACCCAGATAGAGTATCCCCACTTAGGAACCCCGAAAGGCCAAATTAACACACACAAGCATGCTAGGTTTGATTACCAAGAATATATTACACACAAATATGCATAAGACTCAGGCTGTTGATCAAAGCAGTGCGAAGTTATAAAACAAATCCAAACCAACGCAATTGCACTGAGGTTCCCTGCCTGCCTTCTTACCCTAAGGCTCAGTCCAGATTGGGTTAGTGCTTCTCGGCCTGGTGTTGGGGCCAGACTCGGTCCTTGGAGATGGCTTGGAAAGTCTCTAGTTCATAGTGGTGCAGCCTCTCCTGCAAGCTGCTTGCTCCTTGCTGGTCAAGATGGAAGAGGGCGTTCACTTTTCTCTTTCACCTACTTCCAGGTTTCTCTATTGTTATTTTAATGTCCTTGTAGGAGGGTTGCAATCCCCTCCCCCCCTTAGCCTGGGCAGCTAATGGCTTGTTTTGCCTGACAGGGTCTCCTGTCTCGAAACCTGTGTGGTTGGTGTTCCCTCCCACCAGGCTGGAGCTCACAATTTTAACTTCTTAACTTTACGGTTTTAATATTCTTCTCTACCAGTTGCCCCAAGTCCCCCAGATTCTGATTTGCCCCATGTTCCCTCATGACAACCACGTAGTGATTTCAGTTATAGTATTCATTGAAATGACTGAAATAAAAGAGTTTCCAAGTCCAAAAGCATTAATCAGCAGGAGCAAAATTCAGAGTATTGTATGTGTGTTATAGCTAAATAGGAAGTCTAGTTTCAGTGCATAATGCAAACTCTTCTACTGTCAACACCCATTTGTCAATTAGTGATCGTTCTTTCTGTGTACTTTAAACTATTTGCCCTTCTTTCCAGAACTAGCTGGCATTCTACAACATAGGAAAGAATCCTAGCAAAGAGGCTTTGTAGAGGGAAACACTGTGAATGGAGAGATTGAGCATTCATGGCACTTGAGTGCCTGGCATCCCACTCAGGGCTGACGTAGCTAGTGAGGACCATTTACATATCTATTTTCCATGCTTACGTTCATTGTGACTTTTACTGGACAGTACAGTGTTGACAGGTTTGGCTGGCAATGTAAATGCATTTTGGTGCATTCACTTTTCAATATCCTTGGGACAAATTAGTTTTGCGTTTCACACTGAAGCATCTCTACAGTCAAGGAAGCAGTACTGCTTTTTAAAATAACTGTCTGTTGGTTTTAAAACAATGGTAAAAAATGATACATGGATTTACCGAGAAGCAAAATAAAGCAAGTAGTTTACAAAGGTAATTTAAGTCATAGACGGTTAAACTATGACCATCTGGAAAAGCTTTGCAGTATCTTGCTTCATTACTTAGCTACATATAAATGACTAGGGAGATATTCTGGGACTGCTGTTGAGTGCTACACAAATGTCACCTAGCCACCATTTGCAGATCTCTGGTGCACAGCTAGATGGTCTTACGGAAAGGGGGTATTCTGACCCCTCCTTCTGAGTCAGACGCTTGGGCCTTCCCAGAGCAAATGATCACTGCTCCCAGGGCTTCATTTGTACTCAACTCCTTTTCTCATGCAAGGGCTCAGCCCCAGCACCTATTCCAGACCCTGTCACTGGTGCTTCTCTTCAAGACCCCATCCTCAGCTGGATGCAGAAGCACCTGCCTCCACTTCAGCTGCAGGCCCTCCCCTGACAAAGTTGGTGCTCATTGACATCACCAAACAGCATGATTGTCAGTCAGTACAGTGCCTGCCTTGACCCCCGTCAAGCATAATCCAGCTCTGAGCAACAGGGCTAGCAGCATATCTTTTGGGGTCAAAGGGCAGCACTTCCAAAGCTGCCCTTTGGAAGCTCCCCCCCCCACTTTCTTTTTTCAAATTAAGCATTGCCCCCAACTCCTGTGTGTAGCATTGTGATGTCACAGTGCTCTGAAGGAGGCATGATGATGCTAAAGTGGGGTGGGAGAGTCCCTTTGCCCTGCCCCTTTAGGCATGGTGCTACCCCTTTCTCAGTCAACTCTTCAGGAAAGGTAGCAAGCCTTGGCACATCTCACTTACATGTCATGTTTTCCATTAGAAAAAAAGATACTGTCTACTGAGGAATTGATAGAAACATAACTAGTGTGCAGGTCTCACAGTGGACTGTGTAATTTAGAAAGTTCCCGTTTCCAAGAACAGAAACCTCAAGGAGCCCCTCAGAAGCAATGATAGAGCAAGTATTTCCTAGCCACCTCACCAAGGTAAGCCCTATCTTGGGTGACCCTCTCCACTCAGTCACCTCTGCCCCGCCATGACCTCCTGGGTCCCATAAAGTTGAGGGCTGGCACTGTGGTTCAGGGGCAGGAATAGGAGAGATATGTATCGAGCGAAATGTAAGTTGTAAAGAGCTAATTGTTCATCTAGCTTGAGATTTAGGCCCTTTTTACATGGGCCACGATGTGTGGGGGGGGGCGGTGTGCACCACGGTCCATGTGCGGTGGGTGGGTATAGACAGGTGTACACCCATCTACACCCCCTCCATCCATCAACACACACATGGAGCAACCTCCGTTTTCGCTGGTTGCTCTGTGCATGGAGGATGGATGGAGTTGGGGGTGTGTGGGAGTGCACCCGCATGCACACCCACCCACCTGCCATGTACTTTGCACAAGCGGAACCCACTCATGAACACCCAGATTTCTGGGTGTTTATACGTGAGTGCCACCCATATAAAAAGGGCCTTAATCTTGAAACCTTACACAGTTTCTTTCTTAGTGCACTGATCTACAGTAAGGTTTAAGTTTAGTCAATTAAATTAGTCATTGCTTGCGACAGAGGTTTCTGTGTAGAGGCCGCAAGCCTCAAACTACTTACTCCAGAGAATATTTCAGAGTAAGTTGTTTACTTCAGAGTAAGTTGTTCGAGAACTTGATTGAAGTTCCAGTGGGCTGTCGCTTGATTGAAAGTCGGGGGTGGGGTGGGCTCCTCCTGTGTGATGCTGACAGCACCATTTTGAAAAAGATCTGCACATGCGCAAAATGGCCTCAGTGACCATTTTGTGCATGAGTGTTGTGGAGCAGGGACCTCCACAGCATGCCGTGGCAAGGAGGAGCCTGCTGGGGGGGGGGTACACGACTCCTCCACACAGGAGGACCACCACCCCAGACCTTCAACCAAGCGAAAAGCCACCGGACCTTCAATCAAGCCCACCCTGAGTCTGGTAAGTACCATAGCAGAGCGCCGGGAAAGGGGCGGGGGGGAATCTGAATCCGTAACAACAGAGCCGTAATTTTGTGGACTGCTGTTACAGACTGGTACGGAATTGGATTACAGGCAGTTATGGATTAATCCGTACCCGTAGTTGCCATCCCTAACGCAGAAGCATAAATGCTGGGATTCATGCCCACACTTATGCTAGTGCGAGTGCTGTTCACTCAGAGAATGTTCCAGTTCATCTAAAAATAACTTATTTTGTGTCTGAAAGCAGGAACTGGGAACCCCTATCTGACAGGCCACATCCAGCCCATGGCTGTTTTTTTATTTGGCCCCTTTCCAGTTCCTGGATCTGGCCCATGGATGCAGTCCCTACCCTCAAGCACTGAAAGAGCAAGCTCAGGGGAAGGAAGCAGAGTTGAGGGCTGGCACGCACTTGGGAATAGAGGATGGATCCATGGCTCAGAATTCCACAATCTGGATTCTTCCCTTCCTTTCCCCATCCTGAACATACCCCTTAAGCACCCCCTCCCCCAACTCCTATCCAGCCCACCGAGCTTGGACTACTTTTCAAAGTGGTGTGAAGGAGGGGAAAGGTCCCCCTAGTCCAGGTGCAAATATTTGAAAGGTAAGAGTTAAAAATAAATTAAAAATTGAATCTTTGTTGAGAAAATAAATAGGAGGTATTCCTTTGGGAAAGACCTCATAAACGTGTGATATTTTTAATCAGCAAACAAGGCCAATTATTTCAAGAGACTGCTATTATAGACATTGCATGTTTGCTTAACTTTTTCCTGACTATTTTTACGTGCAAAGGGCCACTTTTCCTAAACCAGCCTCTAAAACTGTGCCCACAGTTTTGCACCATAGATTGTTTTTAGGTGGTAATATTATGTGCAAATCATTTTTTTTTTTCTGTATGAAAAACTGTCTGTGTGAAATCTAAGTTGCTTAGTTGAGTAAGTAAAGGCGGATTCTATGGGGAATGTGAACTGTGGGACCTTATGGAGGTCATAGGGTTCTGGCGCTGCAGCTGCCATAGCAGAGCTGGCTCCTCATTTTGCCTTGCCAGGAGGCAGGTGTAACAACAGCCATTGGAAGGAAGGGAGAGTGCTCCTTGTGCACCCAGTAGGCACATGGATCAAGCAGTGGAGTGGTGTAGCATGATGCCCAGGGCTGGCCTTACCACAGGGCAGTTTGGGCCACTGTCTGTTTCAGCATTAAAAAAAAACGAATTAAGCACTGCTTTGAAGCATTGGCAAATTGTAAAGCTTATTTGGGGGTCATGTTAAAGGGGGCAGGGCAAAGGAACTTTCATGCCCTTTTCTGACATGATCACGCCCCCGGCAGAGCATCATGATGTCACGATATTCCACAGAGGACGACAACCGAACAGAAAGGATGAAGGAGGGCCTCTGTGCCTCACCCCGTTCTAATGTGGTCCCATTCCCACCATCCCCAAAGCATCTGGATAAAGATGCTTTGGGGATGGTGGCAAAGCATTCCAGAGAAACCAGGGCTTCATCTAGAGTTACTTTGTTGTTGATGGGTTGAAACCTGGAGACTCTGGGCGTCTTTAGACATAACAAAGATCAGGTGTCAAAACCCCTAAGCACATGTTTGGCCTTAGTGTGTAAGCACCATAACAATCCCAACACCCATTGGGCCACCCGTTGAACCCGTGATGTGAGCACCATTTCATCACAAGGACAATTTGCGTGTTCCAGCTGAACATGTGGCCAGTGTTGTGTCTAATGATATCGCGTGGCGTGTTAGCAGGTACAACATGGGGAACAAGGTGGCAGCACTTGCGTGCCGAGATCGGGGGGCGAGCAAAACACTGATTTGCCCCAAGGTGGGCTGTGTGTCTAAGAAGCGCCACATGGTGAACACAGGGCCAAACCGGTGTTCCTATCAAGGTCAAAATACATATTCAGACCCCCGTTGACGTTATGTCTAAAGACACCCTCTGAGTCAGGGACCCATGTTCACTGCATTTTCCCCATTGTTGTGAATGAGGAAAATGCAGTGAACACAGGTCCCTGCTGTAGGTCAAACCCTAGAGGGGTGGTAGTCCTACCTGTGACCCTTCTTGGCTGGATCAAGCAGCAATAAATGTTTGATATCATATAAACACACACACAGCTTTGCACATAGGATTTTTATTTTAATTTCCTACGTGGAAACAAATGTAAAACAAATAATGGCAAATCTAGCTTTACTGTCTGCAGAAAAGTCTAACTCTCATATGATAGCTCAGCAAGCTGTAACTGTGACCCCCTTCAGCATTAAGCTTTTTAGGAGACTCATACTTGGGGCATAACGTCAGAGGATAACTCTGGTGCCTCTGCCCTAATCCACTTTAGAGAAATGACAAGGAAGACGGAATGCCACCTTCTAAAGATCATTTGACCTAGCTATTCCAAGTAGATCCATACACAGTAGATTTCTGTTCCTTAGGCGACCAGGGTGGAAAGATTGTCATAGATTTGAAATGTATTTAGAATTTGTGTGCTATTGAAAGTAACTTTGCAAACCTATAATTCCACTTCCTAAGCCATACCTATTTATCCACTCATCACTTTCTCTAAATCCTTCTGGTAGCTTAGTTATGATCTATTAGGACTAGGCTGAAATTCAGTGCCCTGAATATGGCACGTAGCTAACGCAGGGTGCAGTCTTCACCCCTTCAAGTCAATGGGAGTTTTACTACGGACTTAAAAGAGTTCAGGCTTAATTCCTCAGTTCTTATTCGGTCATTAATTAGATAAAACTCCCATTGGCCTCACAAAATGTGTTGTCTGAAGATGGAATAAGGACAGATTTTGAGATCTGACCTTGTGCAAATAAAGAGAGAGAAATTATTTTCTCTGCTCTGATCTCCCTCCGAACCCCCTGTTCGAGCACTCCGCTCCTCTTCCATCCCCTCCCTCACCCTCCCACACCTCTCCTGCTCCTCCAGCTGTCTTTGCCCCTTCTTCCTCGCTGCCCCGCCCGCCTAGAACTCCCTCCCTGCCCTCGTCCACCTTGCCCCCACCTCCACACCTTCAAGTCCCTCCTCAAAACCCACCTCTTCTGCTCCGCCTTTCCTAACTCCTGCTAATCCACCCAGGATTATCCCCTACTTGTTATCTGCAAACTCCTAAGTATTTACTGTAACCAAGTCAAGAACGTGTATCTGACTTCGCACATCCTCGTGAATGTTGCATCCCTTGTCTCTCTCTCTGTTCCCCCTTCCCTGTCTCCCCTCCCCCTGTCTTTAGATTGTAAGCTCTCTGACAGGGACTGTGTCTATTTTATTCTCTGTAAAGTGCCAGGTACATTTCTGGTGCTATATATAAATGCTTATAATAATAATTATTATTATTAATAATAGATAAGAGAATGGACTGTATTCAACTGGCACATTGCCTCACTTCTCTCTGGGAATTTACTTTTCATAAGCCAGCACCAATAATTTATTTACTGGAATGAGAAAAAATGAACATATTTAAAAAAAACCAAATCAAATCCAGATTCAAATGTGTTTTAATGCAAGACTCATGTAGAACAAACAAAATTTAGCATCAAAGCAGTATTCCAGAAATTAAATAAGTATTGGGCAGGTTGGCTATTAAATCCCTTTTCAATTAATATAAAATGAAATGCTACAGCATATTGGAACTGATTACTCGAAGTCAGGAAAAAATCCTGGCAAAAAGTTGATCCTCATCAATTTGAGTAACCTATGCATGTGGAAACTTCCATATGCATATTTCCAACAACAACAATTAGTCCAGTAAAAGATCTCATTTGAGCCAATTTGTCTCTCTGTCACTTGGGACCAACACGGTGACCACACTCTGGGTGCTTTTATACGAGCAGGTCACAGTCGCACAACCCATTCATGCGATTTTTCAAAATCCCGCAAGGAGGGATTATACGTGACTATGGACGTGATCATGTGCATTCAAGGCGGTCGCACATTGTTTGCTGGCCGCGAACTAAATACGCCTTGAATGTGTGTGATCACATCCATCATCATGTATAATTGTCATTCTCATCATAACCAAGCCAAGTACGTGCACTTGAGACCTCGCATCTTCATGAATGTTAGACCCCTTGTCTCTCCCTCTGTTCCCCTTCCTATGTCTCTCCCCCAGCTCCTGTCTCTCAGATTGTAAGCCCTAGGGGCAGGGACCATGTCTATTTTATTACTTTGTAAAGTGCCAGGTACACTGCTGGCGCTATATAAATGTTTGTTAATAATAATAAATAATAATAATAATCCTGCTTTGCGGGATTTTGAAAAATCACACGAGCAAATTGTGCGACTGCGACCCGCTCGTATAAAAGCAGCCTCTGTCTCTAGATGTGGAAAATTTAGAATTAAACCCTTTTCTTGTGAAAAAAATGGTAAATTTGGTAGCCAGTTACATTAAGTTTAAGAGAAAATAAAAGCTCTAATTTTGCTGAATTTTGTCCCCCTTTTGACTACACATTTATAACTTTTCTATACATTTGTGGTGATGTCTGCTGTTAGAGCAGCCAAGTTAGGCTTCATCCCAGGGGTAGCTGCATTTCACTAGTGAATGAAGAGTTTCTGACACCATTTACAAACATCCTGCCATTATTTAAAGAGTGCCTCAGTATGGAAGGGGCTTTATAAGTCTCTCTCTCTCTCTCTCTCTCTCTCTCTCTCTCCCCCCCTTCCCCCCCCTCTATCTCTCATTATTATATTTTTTAGGCAAAAATCAAAATGACCACTAACAGAAGTGTTAGATCTGATTTTTTTGCTTTAGAAAAGTAAGGAAATTTAAATGTAACGTTCCTTTGGCAATCTTAAATGTATTGCTAACACATATGCTTTATGAAAGTCTTTCAGTGCATGTAATGCAGCACCCTTTATTTTGTGAACAGTCATTTTCTCAGCACTGTGCACAGCATGAAGAAAATGTGAAGGTTGAGAGGGTAGGATGGAGTGGCTAAAGTGGCTATAATTAGACTACAAGATGATAAATAACTTGATGATCTCATGCAGGCAAGTTGCTGTTATGTAACTGCTGTGCTTAGATTTTGTAACTGGCCATATCGGATGCCTTTGACATAGCAACAAACATGCCCTAGTCAGCAGTCTTTCATTCACTGAAGAATATCATGAGTTCCTCCTAATAAAAATGGTTAGTGAATGTTGTAGATAAGCATTTTTTTTTTTAAATCCTTGTATTGCCAACCAAGGTTACTGCTTTGTGGGGAGGGGGAAAGGCCTGAGAATCTATAGTGGGCCAAAATCATGAGCCAGCCCCTTCCAACAACCTCCACCACTACCCCCTCCCCAAGAAAATGATGAGATTACCTTAACAATCATTAGCATTTTCAATAGTGAGACATGTTGGGTTCTTTTATTTGCCTTTGGGTTCTGATTAGCATTTACTTGGCTCATGTTTTCCAAACATTGCTCTGTCACCATGCAGGCAAGAAACTAGCTGTTTAAAAATAATGAAAGCTGAGATTTGTGACTTCAGGATTTGGAGCTATGAGAAAAACTGAAAACCCACCTGCCGACCTCACTTCCTGCATGCTGCTCCTCTCTGCTCCCCTCTTTTTTTCTTTTTTTAAAAATAATTTTAATTTTTAAATTAAGACGTACAAAAGAGGGTTAACACATAGGTGTCTCAGTAAATTATTTACAAATTAGGCAGTGGTGGAGTGGCTTGTTTAGGAAGGTGTGCAAGACAGATGAAACATTTCATTTTAAGTTTAAACATACACATAGTGATTTAAGTAAACCAAAAACCATTCTTAGCAAATATTAGCCCCGTATAATGAATGCTGAGAACAGAACATTCAACCTCCAAACATGAAACGATGGCCGTTTTCACACGGTGTTGTTGGGTGGGGGGATGGGTGTGCACCAGCGGTGGGTGGAGGTGGGTGTGCGGCCTTTCCCACGGGCGCACACCCATCTGCATGGGTATCCTTTTACATGGATAAAAGGATACCCACCCACCCACCCACCCACGGAGCAAGGGACTCCACTGCCGTTTGCTCTGTGGGTGGAGATGGGTGTTGTGTGGGAGCATGCACACACCTACGCCCACCGCAAGTGGTGTTTACACAGACGCCTCCACCCATCTCCACCCAGAAAAACTGGGTGGAGGCATCTCGTGTGAAAAGGGCCCATGTTGCAGGGCTGCAGTGTTGCCCTGTACCATGTATCATAAAATGTAACACCCATTTTATCAGTGTTAGAGTGTCTGTGTAAAAAGGACCTATAATGCCAGTTTTCTAAATAATGCCCAGCATTAGAGCATTCGTCTGAAAACACCCCCGGTCACAGGGCTTGCAGTGCATGCCTTATATAGATAGATAGCACCCCATTGGCACTGCCATACAGTTTTCCATTCTTTGTAAACTAGCAACTTTCCGAAGTACTAAATTCACAACCAAAACATTTTTCCCCATGCTTTAAGGTTAGCTTTCATCAGTGGGACAAAATGACTCCTACTCCTACTCCTACTAATCATTTCTATAGCGCTACTAGGCATACTAGGCTTTACCCTTATCCTTGCAACATGGACCTGCCTGCTGTCATTCTCATCGTAACCAAACCAAGTACGTGCACTTGAGACCTCGCATCTTCATGAATGTTAGACCCCTTGTCTCTCCCTCTGTTCCCCTTCCTAAGTCTCTCCCCCAGCTCCTGTCTCTCAGAATGTAAGCCCTAGGGGCAGGGACCGTGTCTATTTTATTACTTTGTAAAGTGCCAGGTACACTGCTGGCACTATATAAATGTTTGTTAATAATAATAATAATAATACACAGTGCTTTACAGTCACAGATTTTTTGAGACAGTCCCTGCCCAGTGGGCTTACAATCTAAGATGGGTGAGGGGGATGCAGAGATGGGTGAGGGGAACACACACACATTCCCATTTTACATATGGGGAACTGAGGCTGAGAGGTTGTGAGTTGCCCAAGGCCACCCAGTGACTTCGTAGCTAGGGCAGGATTCAGATCCTGGCCTCCCAGGACCAAGTCCAGCACCTTATCCATTACACCCTGTTGACACCCTGTTACATCTGGGGTGTTTAGTGGCAACTTTAAGTTTACACTAGTCATTGTAGCCAGTTTTCTTTTAATTTAAAAAAATATCATTTAACATTTTTAATAGTACCAACCCAGCCTGTTTTCATTCTCTATCATTTAAAAAAGGGATGGGGAACTTCTGGCCTGCAGCTGGTTTTCATTTGGCCCCTTTCCAATATCTGGATCTGGCTTGCCTCTCAGCCACAAGTTTGGAGAAGGGGAACTTGTCAGAGAGGCAAAGTAAAACTGCTATTTAAGTGAATGGAAAACCTGGAAAGTGATTCCCATTGAAAACAATTGGAAATGAATCAAGTAACTGAAATAAGTCTGGAGTCCCAACAATGTCTGACTCTAAGTGCCACTCTGCCTGCTGCTTCTCTGCATGCCTGCCTGCCTGCCTGCCACCCTCTCCCTCTCCGAATCTGCCTCTGTGCCCTCTCCCCTCTCTCTCATACTCTGCCACCCTGGGCCAGTCTCTGCAAGCTGAAGGATACCCTGTCATACTACGGTGCCATCACCTATGCACGCTGCTCCTGCGCCTGCCTGCTGCCTGCCAGCTTCATCTTCTGCCCACCTGTGGCACTCTGTGCAAGTTGAAACCCAGTTACATATGGGGTGCTTAGTACCAACTTTAACTTTACACCAGTGCTTGCCTGCCATTATATCTACCTCATATGTACTCCCTGCAGGTTGGAGCCCTGTGATAACTGGGGTGCTGCCATGTTAAATAAGGAAGATACTGGCCACTTCTGGTGGGCAGAGAGGGCTGTCTCTCTGTCTTATTCTGGTGGGCAGCATAAGGGAACATTCTCTCTCTCCTTCAAGAAGGCAGCAGCAGAATGTGCCTGCTGCTGCCTTCTTGAAGGAGAGAGAGAATGTTCCCTTATGCTGCCCACCAGAATAAGATAGAGAGACAGCCCTCTCTGCCCACCAGAAGGAGAGAGGTGCTCTTGGTACTCCGGGCCAGACAGCAGGTTCTTTCTTACTCTCTCATCCTCTCAAATGCAAGCCTTACCTTTATGCAGGTGAGGCAGGCAGGCAGGCAGGCACCACTGTGTTGTCCACCAATGCTTTTAAGAACATGACTGCCCTTTAACTCCTGCCAGGTGCCAAGCACTGACAGCGTCTCGATGCCTGCCAGTCACCTCTGTAATGGATGAGAAACCTAACAATTAACAGCAACAGTTTTGGCATGAGAAAGCATCACAGCAGAGCCAACTTAAAACAACAAGATGTCTTTGCAACACCTACTGGCCAATAGGGCTGCCATCATGACTTCAGTCTTCTACTCTCCCCTCCCTTCCCCCTGCCCTCTGGCTTTTTGCAACATTGTTTTGCCTCTCAGCGACATATCAGACAGCAAGCAAATGTCCCTTACCATGAATGGAATGCCTATAGGAATTAATGGAAAATGAAATTTTAAACAAAATTAAAACAAACTGCTTTTTTTTTTTACTGGGAAACTAAGTGGGGACAAACTAAGATGAAAACAAAAGTGTGCCCTCCTGCACGCCCCTAGTTATTTGTGTTTGACCAAAACGCGAATGCACAGCCTGAAGTTTGCACCACTAGAAAAGCCTGGTTCATTGAGTTTTCTGACATAGCGCAAACTCAATTACCTGGCAGCCTCACCTGGAGGAAAATAAAGTTTTACAAGACAGTGTCTAGGTTTTTTTTGCGGGGTGTGTGTGTGTGTGTGTGTCTGGGGGCAGGGCTTGCTGGATCACTGAGTCAATGAGGATCTGGTCATGCTTTATCTTGTTTCTTCTCAAACCCACCCTGGCTTTGATGCAGAGTGGGGTTGGGTAACCCAGACACCCACTGAATAAGGCCACAGAGGAACAGGAGATTAACAACTGGAGAGTAAGCAACACTAGGTGAAGCCACACAAGACGCTAACCTGATTTGGGCAGTGTTACCCCACATTGGGCAGTCTTATCCCATGATGCAGTGCATCGTGAAGCTAACGGCCGCCAGATGTTCACCTCACCCCGGAGTGGGCAGCCAGCCGCTACGCACTACATTCATCGGGAAAGGCTGGGGATACAGCATGTAGGAACATTGCCCAATGTGAGGTAACACTGCTTAGACCAGGCTAAGGGGCTGTGCCCACGTGTCCATCCTGTGATGCCCTGCCCCACAGGAAGGTCAGCTGCAGGACCTTGAGTGCGGGTGCATTTACCATCCCCACGTGGCCACGTCATGGCCGGGGGTGGGATATTTATTTATTTTCTTATATTTCTACTCTGCACCTCTTGCTTATGGTGACAGTGGGCAGGTCAAGGGTTTGTGGGTGGGGCGGAGCTATGTGACTGCGCATGTGGCTGGTTCCTTGGCCCTCCCCACGGCGTAGTGGGACCTCTGACAGCAGCCTGCCTACCCGGGTTCCCCATGGGGGTGGGGGAGAGGATCACATGGCCTGCTCCCCTCACCTGCCCAAAGTGTGATGATTACAATTGCCCACCTGTCACGTAGGGATAGGTAGGAGGGAAAAAGGAGCAGGGAAGAGGGGTGACCCCACACTTGGAGGACACACAAAAGGGTTACAGACAAGGGCAACCAGAGGCACCTATCCTTAACGCACGTACCTAGCTTGGTAAGGCTAGGGTCCCTCAGGGTGGAAGGTGGGCTTTCCCTCAATATTAGAAGGCAACCCTTTTCATCATCGGGACAAGGCGAAAGGATAGCAGTTTGCCTCAGAAAACCAAGACATAGAAACACCAGGGAAAACCACACACTCGGGGAACTATTCGGGACCCTGGGCACCGTGTGGCTATGTGGGGAGAATAAGGGGGAAGGGAAAGGCTCCAGGGAGAGGGGAAAGGAAAGGGGGGAAGGGGAACGAGGATCTAGGTAAGTGGGGGGAGCTGGACTCTCTCACAAAGGATATGTGGCCGGAAGGTAGGGGAGAAGGGAAAACAACAAGGCACTGGATAAAGGACACAGGTCTGCCCCACAATAAAGATCACTCCTCAAATATGCAAGACACAAAATAGGGGATAACGACACACCTTATACTCACTCTCACACCTCTTACGCAACCAGGAAGGGGAAACACAAGGATCATTCGCTCTATCTCATGCAATAATAGGGTAATGGATCTCCAAGGCAAGGGGCCAGTCTCTCAAGAATGATTACCAGCAGGGAAGTCAGGCCCCGCCAGTAGTTTATATACCCCTTTCCCTTGACAACGCCCTGTTTGCTTAGGGCGGAGCCCTGCTGTCTCACCGCCACACCTGATGCCGCTCTGGGGCTCCTGGGGGCGTGGCCAGCAGCACGCTTCCACGCTACATGGCCCCGTCCCCTCGCATCCCCTGCGCCGGCCCTGCACCTCCCCCTGAGCCTCCGAGGCGGGCCCGCCTCCGAGTCAGCGCCCCGCTGTGCCGGAGCCCCCCACTAAGGAAGCGGGCAACCTTACAGTACCCCCCCGTCCAGGCCCCCTCCCACCCCCCACCAAGGTCCGAAGACCGAGTTTAGACGGGTGGCGAAGGTGAAAGGAGCGCACCAGATGGGGGGCATGAACGTTCATAGCTAACTCCCAAGAGCGCTCAGAGGGACCATAGCCCTTCCAATCGATAAGGTAATACAGTTGGGAACCAAAAAGGCGAGAATCAAGAATCGCCTTAACGGTATATTCAGGGCCGGAAGGAAGGAGGATGGGGGGGCCGGGGTAACCTGCTGAATCTTATGAAGGGGGGGATTGGCCCTTTTCAGGAAGGAGACATGAAACGAAGGGTGAATCTTAAGATGTGGAGGGAGGCGCATGGTATAAGTGACAGGATTGAGCTTGCGGGAGACGGGGAAGGGACCAAAACAGGCATCATCCAACTTAGAGGAAGGATGGAGGGAGGGGTAGTGCCGACGGCGGACCCAAACCAACTCACCAACGTGGAACGAGGGACCAGGAAGACGCCGTTTATCGGCACACAACTTATAGCGGCGACGAGCTCGCCGCAAGTGCAAGCGCGCCACACGCCGGGCACATCGCAGCCTGGAGACCAAGGACCCAGCGGACGGCACAGAAGAGGGGGGTGCCTCTGGAAAACAGAGAGGAGGATGAAGCCCATAAGTAACATAGAATGGAGAGTTACCAATGGATGAGTGAGGATTATTATTATAAGTAAATTCTGCAAGAGGCAACAGATCAACCCAGTCATCCTGTAAATAGGCACAAAAACAGCGCAAATAATGTTCAATATGCTGGTTCACCCACTCCACTTGGCCATTTGCTTGCGGGTGGTAAGCGGTAGTAGGCTGAAGCCGGACCTGAAGGAGAGCAAAAAAAGCCTTCCAAAAACGAGATATGAACTGCGGGCCATGGTCAGAAACAATCTCATGGGGTAGCCCATGAAGACGAAAGACCTCTCGAAAAAGCAGCCATGCCGTAGCGGGAGAAGACGGCAAACCTTGACATGGGATGAAATGACCCATCTTCGTGAAGAAGTCGACCACCACCAGGATGGAATCAAACTCCCCAACATGAGGCAGACCCACAATAAAATCAAGGGCAATCTTCCGCCAAGGGGTGGACGAGCATTTCGTCAATTGCAACAGGCCAACCGGCAAGGTTCGGGGAGTCTTGGTACGAGCGCAGGTCGAACACCCGGAGACATAGGAACGAACATCAGCAGACAAGGAAGGCCACCAAAAGGAGCGACGGAGTAGCAACAGGGTACGACGAAACCCAGGGTGGCCCACGAGGGGAGAGTCATGGTGGGCCCAGAGGACCGGAGGGCGCAGCTTGGGAGGGACGAACATCTTAGTCTTGTGAAAAAAAATCCCTGATTTGCGATAACATTGAGAGGGAGGTTTTTCTTTAAGACTTACAGTTTGAAGTTGTTGATAAGAAGGGAGTGTCGTTGCAATTGTGTGGGG
>QEPC01002328.1:1375294-1397450 GCA_003113815.1 Sphenodon punctatus | reverse complement strand
GCCCCACAATAAAGATCACTCCTCAAATATGCAAGACACAAAATAGGGGATAACGACACACCTTATACTCACTCTCACACCTCTCACGCAACCAGGAAGGGGAAACACAAGGATCATTTGCTCTATCTCACGCAATAATAGGGTAATGGATCTCCAAGGCAAGGGGCCAGTCTCTCAAGAATGATTACCGGCGGGGAAGTCAGGCCCCGCCGGTAGTTTATATACCCCTTTCCCTTGACAACGCCCTGTTTGCTTAGGGCAGAGCCCTGCTGTCTCACCGCCACACCTGATGCCGCTCTGGGGCTCCTGGGGGCGTGGCCAGCAGCACGCTTCCACGCTACGTGGCCCCGCCCCCTCGCGTCCCCTGCGCCGGCCCTGCACCTCCCCCTGAGCCTCCGAGGCGGGCCCGCCTCCGAGTCAGTGGCCCCGCTGCGCCGGAGCCCCCCGCTAAGGAAGCGGGCAACCTTACGCCACCCTGGGGCAGGCAGGGGATCAGGCCAGCCCTAGCTTGTGTCCCTGCACCCAATGATGCTGCCTGCATGGCACCTCAGTGCCTCTCCATCTGAACTATGCCTGTGTGGCTGTTGCAGTGCAAGCTCCAGAGTCCTGCGGTGATAGTATTCAGGCCAGGCAAATGCATTGGTGCATACCCCTCCCCTTCAGTTTGTAGGGTCCCTTTCCCTGGAGGATTCCATGCTGCAATACAGTCAGCACAATGATCAGTCCAATTCTGATTGTGGGGGGTGCTTTCTAACCCCCCTTTTTATTTTTATATATTAAAAAGCTTTGATACTCAGACCTCCTTTCCACTGCACGATTGCAATGAGCGATTTTTGGCTAGGGAGGTCCAGCCATAACTTCCTCAACAGCTGACAAAAGCAGTACCCTGAGCTTTGGCATACAGTGGTGCTAAATGCAAGTGTATCAGTGTCACCTGTGGCCTCTGCGGTGAATGTCACGGTGCACTCGCATGCTTCAGTTCAAGACTTGTAATTGGATTCCTCAACTGGCAGGAGCTGGACAGTGTACGGCTGCCAGGAAACCAAAATCATTTACTGCATTTGACAATTATTTCAAGTACTGTACACCACATTTCCCATCGTGGAGGTCAGGACATATAAGTAACAGGACAGATTAGAATGAGGTACAGTTATGGTTAGAAAAAGGACAGATGATAAAGCTTTTAACTGGATGAAATAGTAACCTGTAGAATGATTTTATTTATTTATTAACATTTTTACCCTGTGCTTCCCCGAAAGCTCAGGGCATCTTATGAAGACAGACCATTTAGCACTGCTGGTACTGAGGAATGTGCAAGCTTTTAATATGGGAGAAGGCATTAGCCACTTGCATCATGGGAGGACAACTTTGAATTGAGCTGAGTAGAGAATATAGATTTGCTGGGTTTATAGAGAGAGAGACTACGGGTATTTTCAGACATTACGAGATCACGCTCAACCACAAACAATACCCTGTGGTGGGGAATGGTCCCGTAACGTCTGTTTGAGTCCTGCCAGGTGTTCACCACAGTGAACCTCCGGCGGGAATCAGAATAACCACGCTTTCGGCCCTCGTCCGGGGATCATGGCCGAAAGCGTGGTTAGCTGAACCATGGCCCAGAATTGGCGGCCAGTAACATCTGTTACCGGCGCCGATTCCGGGCCGTCGGAATCGGACGCAGTGGCCGGATTGGCCGCTGCACCTGCCCATCTCCCGGAGGGCAGCTGGCCGGGAGAGAGTGGGGGGAGGCGGGGCTGTGCGGCCACATGTTGCACCACGCAGCCCCGCCCCCCAGATTCCCCGCCGGGATTGGCTAGCATGCCCACTAGCCATGACGGCGGGATTCCAGCGGGGAATCAAATGGGTGATTCCGTGACAGGGCGAAAGCTGCCCCGTCACATCTGAAAATACCCTATGATAGCAATCACTTGGCAGGGGGCCAACATGGGACAAACACAGCAACCACACTCTCCCTAGATGGTATTAGTTTTGTCACACCGAGGCAAAGTTGTCCTCCATTTTAGAATACAGAAGTTCTGGAATGCAGAGGGAAGAATAGGTGTAACAGGCTCTTATTGCGGAGTCAGGGAATTTTTAGATATAAAAATAGTTAAAATAGCTAAAGAGGTTCTTTAATAAGAACATTCTCCATTCTTTAAAAGAACAACATAACTCTAGTTGTTACCAGTCATTACAATTTGCTACTGGTTCAGGTTGCATACACATGTCTTTTTGTGTTGCATGTTCATGACCTGAACCAGGCGTGCTCTGTGTCTGTTACAGGCTTGTTCCACATGATGGATCTGCTGGTGTTGTGGGCCCACTGTGAGAAGCAGGCTAGTGTAATGTCTGGTCATTCTTTCTCCTGATGCTGGGGGCCACTGCTAAATCAATGGGAGACCTGGCACTGTTCCCCCCTGTCTGCTACCCACTACTTGCCATACGCAAGGAAAGGAGCATGAGCTGGCGGGGGGGACAGGGACCACCAGGTTGCCGAGGTAATAACTGAAACCATCCCATGCTTACAAACTTGCACTCATGCTGGCAATTAAAATTCATCCTGTCCTGGCAATCATGGGTGTGCAGCCAGTTGAACAGGTGTACCATCTATCGGGTAGCTGCTCAAACACACAGAAAGCTGCTATGATAGGAGGCAGGGTGTCATGGGAGCGGGAGTCAACAGTGGAAGGGGCAGGGTTCACCTGAGTAGACCCTGTAGGAAGCACCTGCTGCCCTGGTAACTTCAGGAACACTGCTGCTTCCACTGCTGCAGCTCCCAGTAAACCCCCACTGCCTATCGTACCAGCCATCACGTACCCACTGCATGTATTGTTCAAGCAGCTTACCTGATAGCTGGTCCAGCTCGTCAACTGGATACACACTGAAAGCCGCTTTTATACGAGGCGCTGAAAAGTGCCTCCTGAGTCCCACGTTGAAAGAAAAGCCACGCGGGGAGTGTTTACATGCGGCGGCGCCACTGCCGACAACGGGGAGCACATCACTTCCGGCAGCGCCGGGAGCATGCAAACACAACCCGCACGGCTTTTCTTTAAACGCAGGACTCAGGAGGCGCTTTTCAGCACTTCGTATAAAAGCGACCTGAGAATTGCCAATGCACTACACAGGATGGATTTCCCCCTTACTATCATTATGCTTATTAACCAGCAGCATAGCAAGGGCTGTGGTGGGCCCGGGCTCATGTCCCAATTATGGGCCCCCCTAAAGGCTAGGAGACAGGATCTCCCTAAGTGGCAGCCCTCCTAAGGAGGCTCTGCAAACGTGGGTCCCAATGGGTCTCCCCCACCCCTTCAGAGCAGCAAGCAACCCTACCAGGAAGGAAGTTTGAAGAGTGAGTAGGACTGGGGCCTGCTTTCCATCCTGACCCACTCTGAAAATATCTTTCGTAGGGGGGCTCTGTGCAAGCAGCCTGAGTGCCGATAGAAAATTTCAGAGTGGGGACAGAGTGTTGGACTCTGTCCACTCTGAAAATTTCCTACTGGTACTCACACTGCTTGCAGAGGGTCCCCCTAGAGTCCAGGGGCTTGGCTCAAGTGTATCTCCTTTCTCTGTAGTAGCTACACCTCTGCTGTTAACATGCTCTGATTCCAGTCCTTCCTGCACTGGGGACTAGGGAATTGCCAGAGTTGCAATGGCAGACATTCACCACCAGAGGCAGCTCCTTTGTGCTGATGGACAATGCAAAGTGGTTACATCATGGCGGTTTCTGATCTTTAAAAAGAAAGAAAAAAGTATCTGGAACTTATTTTTTCACCACTAGGGAAAACAACAGCATGTATTTAGTGCTAGTCTTTAAAATAACAAGTATTTTAATCAGAGCACAAAATTAAAGGTGGGATTTTGCTTCTAAATATCTGCCCTAACACTCCCTACCTCAGTGAACAATTTTCCTGGGTATCTTGTTTGGAAAAGTTGAGCAATCTCTAAAAGTGTCTGAACTCAAAGTATTAGTGGCATTACCCATCATTACAACTTTGTACTTTTCATTAGAGCTGGTGTGAATATTGCTTTTTGAATGTACAAAGCCAGTCTGAATGGTCATTAACTTTAATGAATACTAGACAAGTAGAAATCAGATTTCTACCTTTGAGTTTGGGTGTGCTTTTTGGTTCATGTTTGGTTGCTTTGACTTCAGTTAGTATAATTAGTTTGATTATGTCACTCTTGGGTTTTCTAGTTTAGATTTATTAATTATTAATTATTATTTTATTTTTGGCATAGGTCAATACAAAAAGGACAGGACTTAAGAGAAAAACAGAAAGCCAAGCCAATACTCAGATGTTACAAACACCAGGGGCATAGCAAGAACAGGTGGGGCAAGTGGGGCTGCTGACCCAGGCTTTCAGGGGGGCCCAGTAGGACCAGCCCCATCAGACATCAAAATGTCTTACTTTCTCTCTTCTGGAGCTGTCTGTGCCTTCCCCTGTGAGCCAGGAGTCAGTGTGAGGGCCGCCATCCACAGCACACCCTCTCCTTAAGCCTCAATGCCTCGCTTTCCCCACCTACTCCAGTGCCCTCAACCCCCTGTGCCCAGGCTCAGTGCAACAATTTGTGTCTCACCAGGGAGCCCTGTCCCCCCTCCAACCCTCCCATTCAGCTGCAGAGCGTATCAGCGGCAGTGCAGGAGAGGCGGTGATGGCAGCTGGATCGGGGGTGGGAGAAAGGGCAGCAGAAGCTGAATGGGGGCAGGAGAGGCGCCCCCTTCAACTTGCTGCCCTAGGTGGCCCTTTCCCCAATCTAGTGTGAAGTTTAGTGGTGGCGGCAGCAGGACTGGGGGCATGAGAGCTGGCAGCAGAAATTGAATTGAGGGTGGAGCCACTCAGGGGGCACCTCTTCCATCCCTAATCCTGTGTAGAGCATATTGGCAGGGCCACCTAGGGCAGCAAGCTGAAGAGAACGCGCATCGAGTGCAGAGCTTATTGGTAGTGGCAACAGGACAGCTGGATCAGGGATGGGAGAGCTGCCCCCTTCAACTTGCTGCTCTAGGTGGCCACCTGTGCTGCCTATATAGTAGTGCAGGCTGACCCTGCCTGTGCCCTAGCCTTCCCCTTCCTTCATCCTGGTTGGTATGGGGCACAGTTATTTGACCTGCCCCAGGACCCTATTAAACCTAACTGCACCACTGATGAAGACTGTGGTCCCTAGCATGTAAACTGGCAGTTACTGGGTGAACACGTTGCTGCTATTGGATGGAGTGACAGTGCAATGAACTTGGCTCCATATCTTAAATCCTGCCCTGTGATGATCCTATATCTGGAAACCTGCCCAGGTTAGCTCTTTGTGGCCTGCTTATGTAAACCTTGCTGCACTGGGATTGGACCCATTAAGATCACAACATGCCACTCACTACCTCGCAACCAGTATAATAACCTTGGCAACACTGCTTGAGAGTAGTTTAGGGACAGGAAGTGCAGGTGAATACCTTATCCGGTTGAAGTGACAGGGCAATAATCCCAAGAATGTTTCTGACCTCATGTTGCTATTACTTACACAACTCCTTCTATATCAGGGATGACTTAATTACACCCAAGTCCAGCATGATCTGACATGCAGAATGTGAGCTGACAGTGCATAGACAGAAATACTCTCCTTCTGTCAAATTGACTGGCTCCTATTATAGCACAGCTGTATAAGTCCATGGCTAAACAAGAGCTGGCAGCTATAAGACGGGCTTCCAAAATGAATGAATCATAGCGGTAGCAGCTGATTGGACACGGGATATACGTTATGGAGCCTTACTATCTCATCTCTGTGCACGGACCCAAATTGCAGCAAAGGTCATATTATTCTATGCTGTGTAGTAGCATTTATTTCTTATAAAGAGATCCTTTGCTGTGCTATCATTGAACTCCAGTAGTTATGAAAAAGACATTATGGTAAGTGGGAGAGTCCACAGGCGTTCGGGTGGGACTTTGCTTTGGTACCGGTTGCTCTGACTCTGGGACAACAGGAAGCTTCACGTAACAGACATGTCCTGTCAGATGAGGTTTACCAATTCTCACATGTGGGTATCATTCATCGGTCTACTCCACTGTCCATGATACTGTCTATTCCACTGGATGAGAGAAGAGCAGTTTTAATGCATGACCAAGCAAAGATTCAGCTCTTTGGCACTCAGCTATATTTTGCCCTCTAGTGCTTTTAAGTGTCAACCAACAAAGGTAGGACTTTATTTCCAATTTACTTTATTTCCAATTATAAGGAACTTATGTGTTATGGTTGCAACAATAATTATTAAACAAAATGAACTAAACCTACAGTCAAGACTCTTTTTCCCCCTCCAAACATTTTACAATGTATAAATGAACTCCACACGAGATATAAAAAGGTCTGTCACTAACCAGTGATGTGGATTTTTAGCAGAGAAACAAGTCCATCCTTACAGTGAACATCTAACACAGAAAAAGAAACAAATGTTTGTTTTACCCTGCAGTCATGTTCAGAAGAAAGGACTTCGTACAACCTTACTTCAGTCATCTAGTTGTTGGACTTTGTTTTCTTTTTTAACTGTTTCTTTGTTGACATTTATCATGTATATTGTCAGAATATATAATTCAGAAATAAAACCCTGGGTTGCCATCCCCAAGGAGGCTTTGATCCCAAGTATGTTTCAACTGGGAGAGCCCTACTAGGTCAAATAAACTCAGCCAGTGCAAGTGCATTTACAAATGTTTTAAAATCTTGAGTCAACTCTCCCCCCACCCCAGCCCTAAATCATGAGATTGAAAACCATAAACCATGAGAAAACCATGAGATTAAAACACAATTTGGGATCTTTGTTTATCTTTTAATGTCTGGTTCTTTAGGAAACTTTTTTTAAACAACCAACCAGGATTTTCACTGAGATTCTGGACTCACTGAAATCAATGGCTTATGGCAAAACTCCCATTGACTTCAATGGGTGATGAGTGCACCCTTTATCTAATGATTTTGATATGTTGGACCTGGCTAATAAATGATGATAGGGCTGGGTTGAGACTCTTTATAAAACCAACAAGAGATTCATGATGCATGTAAGTGTGGACTAGAGCAGGGTGATAGTATTTTGCAGGAGAAAGGAAAGGAACTATGTTGTAGCTATTAAAAAGGTGGTAGCAAAGTGGTCAGTGGAACAGCTTCATCAACCTGGGAGGCCTCATGTAGGGGATAAAGATTGCTTTGAGAAGACTGAAAGCAGGATACAGCTGCATGTGCCGTCCCGGATTATTTGAAGACAATACGGGATGACAAGTGTCTTTCTTCAGACACAAACGTTAGGCTGCTGAACATGTTTTTTTTTTCCAGTCCTGTTTTCTGTGGCAGAGACCTTAAGAAGGCCGACAGAAAAAGGCTGTTGGCTTTTGAAATGACATGTTAGACAGTTTCTTCCAGTTAATTGTCATGACCATGTTAGAAATGACACCATAAGAAAAAGGATCGGTGCAAAAGAGAAAGAAATTGATGTGATTATAAAGAAGGAAGCCTTGGCTATTTAAACATATCTACTGGCCGAAGGACAATGATTTGCTAATGACCAGGCATCCTAGTTTTCCGTGATAAAAAAAATAATTATCTGATAAAAAAACATAAAATCCATGTTTTTCTGCAATTAATAGGAAACACTGAATTTTTGTTTCCCTAGCTACAATATACATAGGTATCAGTTTAACACAATGTTTTCTGTCTGTCTCCTCTGCCAAAACTCTCATCCATGCTCTAGTCATCTCACGCCTCGACTATTGTAACCTCCTCCTCGCTGGCCTTCCCCACTCTCACCTTTCTTCCCTCATCTCTGTTCAAAACTCTGCTGCCAGGATCATCCACCTAGCCCGTCGCTTTGACCATGTGCAGCCTCTCCTCTCCTCTCTCCACTGGCTCCCCCTTCCTGAGAATATTCTGCACAAGCTCCTCATCTTCACCTACAAAGCCCTTCACAACCTCACTCCCCCCTACCTCTCTGCCCTGATCTCCTTCCGAACTCCTGTTCGAGCACTCCGCTCCTCTTCCATCCCCTCCCTCACCCCTGTCTCTTATACACATCTAGATGTGTATAAGAGACAGCACCCTCCCTGCCCACATCCACCTTGCCCCCTCCCTCTGTACCTTCAAGTCCCTCTTCAAAACCCACCTCTTCCTAACTCCTGCTAATTAACCCCACCCAGCATTATCCCCCACCTGTTATCTGCAAACTCCCAATGTACTGTAACCAAGCCAAGAATGTGTACCTGAGTTCTCGCATGCTCATGAATGTCGCATCCCTTGTCTCTCCCTCTGTTCCCCCCTTCCCTGTCTCCCCTCCCCCTGTCTTATTTAGATTGTGAGCTCTCGGGCAAGGACCGTGTCTATCTTATTCTCTGTAAAGCACCAGGTACATCGCTGGTGCTATATAAAAGCTTATAATAATTATATTTATAATTTTTAAGCAAATTTGAAGTCAATGCCATCTTACTAGTGTTTACATTTAGCACTTTTCATGTGTTTTACAATTGCCTTTGAACATAATCTACAGCCTTGCTGCATACAGTACAGAACAGCACATTACCATCAATGTGAAATGTGACCTTGTCAGACTCAGTGATATGGTCTTTAGGGGTGGTTTTTAAAGTTTTTAGCATCTTTTCATAACTTTGGCCATTTTTAAACGGGCACAGCCAGGGGGCAGGTCTGTGTGTGCTCTGTGAAGCACACACACCCTTCTGGTGAGTGCAGGGGCTTCAGTTGGGCTGGGATGGGTGTGCGCCTCTGCCCATGCACTGGCTGCTTATGCCCCATGTGTGGAGCATCGCGTATTTTCCCCCTGATGGTTTATGCATGGGCATGAGTGGATGGTGCATGGGTCATGGGAGCGCGTACCCCATGCTGTCTTCAGACAGGTGCTCAGGTGGTTGGGTGGTGTCTTGTGTGAAACGGCCTTTAATTACTCGTGTCTGGAGGCTGAAGTGAAATTTGAGATGCATTAAAACATGAACCCCTATAAACAGTTGAATAAGCTCTATATGCAGGAAGCAGTTTATTGGAGTGTGTTTAGCTATGTAAATTTAAATCACATTCAAAAAATCAATCACAAGAGGGGAAGGTTGTGTGCATTAAATAAGTGACAGTGGTACATTCAGTAAAATGTAGTTAATAGCTAATATATGATTTTATTTTTTTCAACAATGCAAAGCCTAAAGATTCTCTATAAAAATGTAAATTCTGGGATTTTCCACATTTTTCCATGGCAAATGGATTTCTAGGATCCCTGATAATAACTGTGCTCTTTGGTCTAGCAGTTGGAAGGGACCTAAAGACCTTATATGCTGGAGTTCAGTACAGAGCAAAATAGAAAGTGGAACAGACATAACTAGCTTTTGTGGTTGTTAGGCTATTGAACAAAGGAAGGAAGGATTTTATTGTGAGTCACAAAAAACGCTATAGGTGAGATACCCCTAAATCTGAAAGTTTGTAGCTCCAAAAACTACAAGCACCTACATATCTATCTACCATCAGTAGTGGAAGTGGGGAGGGGCTGAACCTGTATTCTACATGTAGAAATGTTTTTGAGAAGCTCTTCCAGCAGAAAGAAAAAGTCATTTTCCAAACATGACTTTGGGTGTTTTCATATGTGACGGCTCCTGCCACTGCCACGAACTTCTCCGGGCAGTGGTGGGAGCCATCACTCCAGCTGGAACTCGGCCCAGCCACTGAACAAATGTGATGGTGGCCAGGCCAGGGAGGAGGTGGGGAGACACATGGATGTGTGTCTGCACGTCCCCACCTCCATGCTATCTGGAGCGGCCCGTCTCATCCCCTTGATGGACAGTCATGGCGGCCTATGATGGCTGCCGTGGCTGTCCAGAAGTGCCGCCACTCTGGACCAGGGTAAGAACAGCAGGCCTTCATCTTGTGATGGCCTGCTTTACACCCAGTTGGGTAGCCTCATCCGGTCGGTGGTGGTTCTTAGCCCAAGCCCAGGCTGTGACTTGGGGATGGTCCTGAGTCCCAGCCGTAGCTAACACCACCACCGATCAGGTAACGAACTGCACTAACATCTGGTGGGCACATTCAAGTGTGTCGGTGGGCTTCGGTCCCATGCGTAGGAAGGTCGTGGTACAGCGGCCCACCATCATGTCTGAAAACACCTTTAAGCTCTGTTCCTAAAAACCACTTTGAGAGAAATTAAAATTCCCATTTACTTATCACTACTTATACTGTTTGTTTACTTTTTACAAGTCCTTCTGCCCTGACAGTGGAACCATACTAATCAGTTTTACTGGCTGTATCTAATCGGTTTCACATTTGGGTTCTCCTGCATTAATTCAGTATTGTTATGTTTGGAGTCACATAATACCAGCATGGGAATGTTTCAGTTAAAGCAAGAATAGTTTCATGGGAGACTGGAACGGAGAGGAGGAGAACATAAAAATTGATCTATTTATTATTTATCTCTTACCTATAAAGCCCTACATGGTCTGGGCCCCATCTACTTGCAGGACCGCCTCACCCACCCCCCACAGATTTTAGGTTGGCTCCTGCAGTCGGCTATGGGTGCCCTTCTTGAGGTCCCCTGAGTTTCTCGGGTAGTGACTGTGGGGAGGGCATTCTTGGTGGCTGTCTCGAGGCTGTGGAACTCCCTCCCAATGGAGTTCTGTCTGGCCCCGGACCTCCCCTCCTTTCAATGACAATGCAAGACCTGGCTGTTCTGCCAGGCTTTTGGTGGGGGAGATGGGTAGGTGGGGGCTGGTTGGGGGATTTCAGTTCCACTCAGCTTTGTATTTTATATTGTATTTTTATAGATTTTATACTCTGTTTTATGTCATATTGTATTTTATAGTATTTTTATTATGTTTGTATGCCACCCGGAGCTGCCTTTTGGTAGGAGGAGGCAGGATATCAAGTTGCAGTAATAAATAAATAAATAAATAATATTTGCGACCCCATTCTTTAAAAAACAAAGCAAAAGCCAAGGGTGTGAACCCTCACCATTGAAATCAAGTTGAATTTAGTGAGAACAGGATTGCACCCCAAATGCAAGACCATGCCTGTTTGTGGTCTCCATGGTTACATAGAATTGCACCCATTTTTATGTTGTGCTTAAGAGGCTGAGAAACACCAAAAGAGAATTATTGCTAAGCATAAAAATCGGCTTTAGCCAGCACAGAATACCTGAGGAGAGAGTATAAAAAAATTGTCCACAGTAGAATTCAGAATTCCAGAAGGATGTGTGTGTAGCTATGATTTTTATCGTACAACATCTAGCCCAGTGGTTCCCCAATTTTTTTACTTCTGTGACTCCATTTCGAGAATTAAATATAATCCTATGACCCCAGACAGCAACAAAGAAATGCAAAGATTATCAAATAACAACCAGATCATGACCCCACCCACAGATGACATAACCCCACTTAGGGTGTCTTTAGACATAACACTGTTCAGTGTTCTGTAACACAGTTGGCATTCACATACATTTCACAGTATAGTGTTTTTCATTTGCAAATGGGATTGTGAATAGCAGGAGTTAGATCAGAGCTTCCCAAGCTGTGGGTCAGGAGGACCCTCAGGGTGCCTTTAGACATAACGTTGTTCAGTGTTCTGTAACACCGTGTCCTACCGTTACAGTGTTTACACATATCGTCAACACAGTGTTCACCCCAAACACTGACTAAACTGTCAAGACCTGGCAGCTTTCACTTCCAGTGTTTGGGGTGAACACTGTGTTGACAGTATGTGTAAACACTGTAATGGTAGGACACGGTGTTACAGAACACTGAACAACGTTATGTCTAAAGACACCCTGAGGATCCTCCTGACCCACAGCTTGGGAACCTCTGATCTAACTCCTGCTATTCACAATCCCATGTGCAAATAAAAAACACTATACTGTGAAATGTACGTGAATGCCAACCAGTGTGAACAAGAGTTGTATTTTGTTTTGGAATACATTTCTAGTCTTATTATAATACTGATCATGTGGCAAGAACAGCTTTTTAAAACATTTCTTCAAAAAATGGCGTCTCGTCCCTCCCCCCCATTTTTACTTGTCAAATTCTCAAAATGCTATGCTGTAATGAAACCTATCCACTTCAATGGCACTTGTACTGGCACAGTGCATTGGGGATGAGAACAAGAGAAATGAGAGAACAAAAGAGAACTGGTTTCCTATAGAAAGAACAAAATCTGTACATAAAACAGTGTTCTTCTACAGGATGAGCTGTCATAGGCCCTTTTCACTCAGACACTCTAAGGCCACTTTTACACGGACACCACCCACCCACGAACACCCGGAAACACCCATCGGATGGGTGGGAGAGCATCCATGTAAATGTCCATGAGTGGGTGGGGGCATGTGCTCGACTCACCCGCCAACACCCATGGAGCAGCCAGAAGGGAGCCAGCACCCTCCGTGGGTGGAGATGGGTGTTCAACACCCGAGCGTCCATGAAGGAGGGAAGAACCAGGGCACACATGCGCGGGCTCCCATGATGGTGACGAGAAGGGAGACGACACCGCCCCACGTGGGGGAAGGGGCCGGGTGAGCACGGGGACCCTGGGGCGCCTGGAGGGGGGAGAAGCCCCGGCAAGGTGGTGCAGGGGGGAAGCGCCCCAGGCGGAAGGCACAAGGGGGGGTTATGGACTGCAGGTGGGGGGGCAGGCCAGGAGGCACGTGGGGGGGGTGGCACGGGGGGGGAAGCGCCAGGAAGTAACACGGCGCATGTGTCCTGGCACAGGGCAGAGGGGCTGTACCAACGGCCCCCCTGGTGGATAACCCCCAGCCCAGCACCTCCCAAGGGCATGGCCCAAGGAGCAGCAGCGAGAGTGAGGTGAGCGCGAGGGAACCCACCCCCCCGGGAGGGGAGGGCCGCACCGCAGGCCCTGACCACCAGGCCAGGGAACACAGGGCAGGGGGCAGCAGCATAACCTGGTCCCCCGTCCCCGCAGGACAGCTCCCAGACAATGGAGCACCGCACCACCAGGATGACGGCCGAGGAGGGCCTCCCAGACAGCCAGGCAAGCAAAAGGCAACCCCAGGGGGGAGAGGGGAGGGCAGGCCACATGGGTGGGCAGAGGGGGCCAGCAGGAGTCGTAGTAACCCCTATTGTACTACCCCCAACAGGACACCACCACCACCACCACAGCTACCACATCCACAGGGCGGGCCCCATGCCACCAAGCCAGTCGGCTCCCCACACGCGGGTCCCAAAATGGGGAGCCCTGGTCCAGGCAGGAGATCAGGGACTTCATACGTGTGGGGGGAGGGGCTGAAAGGGTCCAGCACGACCTGGTGCAAAGCTACAAGACCAGACAGGTCTATGAAGCCATCGCCCAAGAGATGCAGCAGCAGGGGTACAATAGGGATGTCACCCAGTGCATGCAGCAGGCAAAGGACTTGAGGTCCGGATATTAACATATCAAGGACAATAATCTCAAGTCCAGCCGGGCCATGTGCACAGCCAAGTTCCAGGAGGAGCTGGACAAGTTCCTCTGCATGGACGGGGACATTGTGGCCTCCCGCACACACGGCAGCGCCTTCGCCAGGGGCAGGTGCAGGGCCACCATGCAGCCCCCCTGACAGACCCCACAGAGCCCGGGGGGAGGTGGCCCTGACAAGGCCTGCCAGGAAGCGGGAGGGGACAGCCCCATCCCACAGGGGGAGGAGGCGCCCTGGGGATCCGAGCACTGAACCACCGCACACTGTGTGTGCCCCCAAGACCCACAGGCCAACTGGCCACAGGGACAGGGGGTGTGCACAGAGCCAGCGGAGACCCGGGACAGCCCCCAGGAAGCAGAGGAACTGGATCCAGGTATGCGCACCCCGGCGGGGCCGGGGGGGGCGGTTGGCGAATGGCCCGGACGGAGGCGCTGCGGCCTGGGCTGGGGGCCAGCAAACACCCATGGTAACCCATCCCATTGCAGCAAAAGGCAGCCTGGAGGTGCACGAGGTGGAGCTTGCAGTGGAGGACAACGAGGGGGGCCCGGAAGCTCCCCCACCACCAGGTGGGTGAATCTTCATGGCGGGGCACATGGGCCAAGGGGCCACGGGGGGACTGGGTGTGGTGGGGAGTAGGGGTAGGGAGGGGCACCCAGGTGCCTGCAACCATCAACCAACAGGACCCACCAGGGGCTGGGTGGACGGGGGCAGGCAGGAGGGGCTGGAGGGCCCACAGCGGCTCCCACAGCACACCCGACTGTCAAGGGCACCTCCCGCACTGATCGGCAGCTGGGGGGGCATGCCATGACAGGGCAAGGCAGGGGAACCCCATGGGGGGGCAGAGGGGAGCCGCCACACTATGGGGGCTGCCCCACCAGGCACCCCGGGGTCCAGCACTGGTGGGCAGTGGGGCACACAGGCTGGAAGCTCTAATGCTGAGTCCAAACTCCCATTCACAGACCAGGCACCTGCTCGCGCGAGGTGAGAAGTCGGCAGCGTGGAATGGAACTGGGCGATGCGGGCCAGGAACCAGCGCCAGAGGGAGGATCTTGGCTGGGAGCTGCTGGCAGAATCACAACGGTTAGCCAAGGTGCACTCCCAGGAGCTCGCTCTCACAAGGTAGCTCATCAGAGGGGAGGGGGAAAGGGATCAGGAGATCCTGGCTGCCATGATGGCCCGGTCCTGCACCGAGCACCTCTGGGACAGACGACAGGCTGCCGCCCTCCAACGCGAGCAGCGGTGCACCTGTGACGGGCTGGAGGGTCAGGCTGCACGGCTCATGGACCTCATGGGGGAGGCCTTGGGGGCCCTGCGGCGTGACCCCCAGCACAACAGGCCACACCATGGTGCGGAAGGAGGGCTGGCAGCCGATCAACACCATAGCGGCTTCCCACTGGTGCCCCCCCCCGTACCTCAGCCACCTGTGGTTCCCCCAGCAGCAACCCTCCATGGGCCTGGTCCACCGGGTCCCGCTCCCCAACATGGGACAACCGGACCCGCTTGCGGGGCCGCCCATCCAGCCCGCACCCCCATGGGCTCACCCCCGCTGCCACGCTGCCCCCTCCACCGGGCAGCAATACCCCCACCCCAAGCCCGTGCACCCCAGGATGAGCAACTGCCCATGGTGGCTGCCCCACAACCACAGGTAAGGCCACAGCACCCCAGGCCCCTGGGGGATTTGGGATGCAACACCGGGGGGGGGCAATGGGAATCCGGGGAACCGTGTGAAGCTGGACCCCAGTAGGGAACACCTTGTTGTACCCACTCCGAGCACTCGCACTACACGGGATGGGGAGTACCGGCCATTGCCAGAGGCATGTGTACTGCTCGTTGCCACGGTACTTGACTGGGCAGGTGCCGTGATACCATGGGTGGGCCGTCCCGGTGGGGGCACATTCAGGGAGCACCCTACAGCACATGCCATGCTCGTGCGGGGAGTAGGGGCCTCCCTGGACACCTATGGGACACCCAATTGCCCATGCACCGACAAGGGACAGAGGTGAGTGCACATGAGGATCCCTTACCCCATTCCTATTCCTCCAAGCAGGGACAGACAGTGGAGACTGGTGTGGAGCGGCCAGTGGAAGACAGGGAGACCGGACCGTCTGCCTGGAGAGTACAGCGGTCAGCTGCAGCCAGGGCACGCCAACCAGCGAGCCCCAGTGGTGCGACCAAGAGGGGGAGAGGGCACCCCAAACATTAACCCCCCCACCCCCTTCCATTGTACATTTCCCTTCCAATAAAGGTGTTGTACTTATACCTTGATGTTGCTTCCTCTGTCCGGGGACATGGGGGGGCATGTTATGCAGTGTGCAGGGGGACACCGGCAGGTTCAGGGCTCTGTGCACTCCCTGCCCAGCCGACGGGGCTGGAGGCTAGTCCAGCGATGCCTCATGCAGTTGAGGTGGCAGGAACCGATGTGCACTGAACCTGCTCACGCGAGCCAGCTTGTGTTGGCCGGCAGGCCTGTGTGGGGCCCGTGCAACCCGCAGCTGACAGTGAGGGGAGGGCTCTTGCCACCGGGCAAACCACGGGACCCGTTCCCTGGACCCACTAGGCCACACATGGAATTGAGGGCCGGATGCAGGTAACGGGTAGGACCCAGCTGTTTTGAAGGGGGTCACATGCCTACAGACATGGGTGTGGGTCTGGTGCTGGCCAGCGTTCAGCTGCCTGGGCAGCAATGCAGTGGCAGATGGCGTCCCTGTTCCCCTCAGAGCTGCGCGGGGCTGCCCCTCCCTGGGCATGTTGGTACGGGAGCACTGACCCAGTCCTGAGCACCGGTGCAGGGACACCGCAGAGCCCAGCAGGGTGCGGCGTAGGACAGATTCCCGCCTCACCCATTGCACGAGCGCTGCCCTCCTGAGGTTTGCTGCCCTCCGCTTCCGTGGCCCCAGGAGGACAGATCAGCGACCCTGCAGGTGGAGCAGAGTAATCTGCTGGAGCAGCATGCGCAGCAGCAGGAGGCCCACGCCCAGGAGGTGCAGCAGCACTGCCCTGGGCTGTGGGTCCCTATCCCCCGGCAGCATGGTTCTGCTGCTTCCCACTCCCTGCCACACTCTGCTGGCACGTGCCGTGAGCGCTGTGTGTTCCGCTATCCGGCCTGTGCCCACGGCCCACTCTCTTCTGGTATCGTGGGAGCTCCTCCGTGTGCACCCAGCCCGGGATCGCTGTTCTCTGTGTGCTGCATGGTCCTGTGCTATAGCCCCTCCTCCTCATGCCTGACCGGCTGCAGCGTGTCCCTTATGTATTGTGTAGGCCGGTGGAGGCAGGGCAGTGGTTGGTGATGCGCAGGGGGTGTGCTGGGGTGGCAAACAGGTGCTGGGTCCGGCTGAGTATCCCCGCGAGCGGGCCGGCCACATGCCTGCCAGGTGGGATGAGACCGCACACACCCCAGGGTACCCATGCCTCCACAACCATTCTACAGTCCCCCCAGCCTGGGTCCGCCTTTGCAAGCTGCAGCAGTGCGCGCTGTGGATACAGTGCCTGGCTCGGCTCCACGCCCTGGTGCAGTGCCCGGCCGTGGCCACCTTTCATATCTCGGCACCTGTGCTACATCCCTTCTGTTCTGTGCGTGGGTTGCGGCGCCCTGTCCACAGCACCCTGCCTATCTCTGGCATGCAAGGACGTCTGTGGGTGAGGGTATCCACTCGGTCTGTGCTCGTCCCAGTCACTGCAGCCCTCCATCTCCTGCCTGTGGCTTCACCGGAGCGGGCCCCACTGCTGCCATGGCCGGTCATTCTACAGGGCCCTCAGCCGGGGATGTCAGGGAAGGTTGGTCTCCCTCTGCGGACATGCTGTTGGCGGTCCTATGGATGAGCCCCGATGTGCAGCTGTTGGTGGGCGACCCCGTCAGCAGGGGATGGCTTCTGGCTCCTGTCGCGGTACATGTGGATGATGGGTCACCAGGTCGGGGCCCCAGCATGCTAGACCCGTTCCCTTGGGCTTGCCTTCGCCCCCCTGTGCCAGCCTCCTTGGGGCACCCACCTGCCGTTGTCATGCCATGGACCGCTGCGGAGGTAACGGTGGCTCTCCTGCTGATGGAGCTACCCAGGTACAGCCTCGCCTTGCTGTCAGGCCCCCCCCCCCATTGCTGCCCTGTAACACCGGGAGCCTCCTGCATGCCCACGGCATCCCGCGTGCACCCTCAGATGTGGGGGCCATTCTGTGGGACCTGGACTTGCTGGCCCCCGATGTTGGTGGGCCGCTCCGGACCAGGGTTCCCTCCACTGCAGAGCTTGCCACCCTTCGAACGGTGAGTGACCTTCCAGCTGTATGGGCTGCGGACGCAGGTGCAGATCCACTCCTTCCGCGCTACCTGGTGCATGCTCATATGCGCTCCTGAGGCTTCTGAAGGGGCCTGTTCACCTGGGAGGGTCTAGCGCCGGGGTTGCTGCCCCGGGAGCGCTCACTGGACCGTCCATGAGCAGCCTCTTGTGGCCACCCACTTGCTCCCACCCAGTGCCCGGGATGGTGCATAGCCCCTCCCCCGTGCCTCCGATCGGGCTGTGTGCTGCCATCTGCATCGCTGCTGGCTGCCGCCTGGAGTCCCTGGATTCCATTGCCCCCTCTGTGTGACCGCTGTCCCTTCTCGCTGGGGCTGCCCAGGTGTTCTCACCCGCCCTGCATGACAGCTCCTGTGCCCTCCATTTGTGCCTCTCGTGCCCGGCCATGGGTGCCCTGCACCCCCCTGCTCTGCCTCTCTGTGATTGGGAGCCCGCTTTCCCCCGGCACCAATAAAATGCTGTTATGTGATGTTCTGTCCTGCCTTGCTTCTGTTGCTGCTGTGGCAGCTGGGTGCCTCTCCCCCTTTGGTGGCCCTCCTGCCCCCATCCATGTGGTTGTGTGCAGGGTGTGTGCTTGGGGTATATTGGTGGGTTCCAGGCCTGTGGGGTGGGCACCAGCTGTGAGGTGTGTGTTCCCCTGGCTGCTTCCCTGCTGGGTGCTGCAACCTGGGGTTGCTCCTGGGGTGGTATTGACGGTGGGTGGTCGGCCAGGCAGCCCCTGGCCTCAGCCGTGCATTGGTGTGGCCCTGCCCCTCCCCTCTGCTCACCTCCGTGTTGCCCCCTGTTGGTGTGGGACATCTGTGGTGGTGGCAATGGATGGGCGGAGGCACCATGGATGCTGGGCGGCTGAGCGTGAGTAGGGTTTGATGTGGACCCGGCCTGTGACCCGACTGATCCCCCTTCGTGCAGGGGCCGGGGGCACTCCTCAGGGGGTGGCTGTCAGCATGTGAGGTTTGCCCCTGGTGCTGTTGCTGCCCCCGGCCCTCCCGGGGCCCGTTGGTGCGGGCGATCCCCATGGCCCTGTCCCTTCTCTCCTGCAGCTACTGTAGTCATGCTGCTGGCGATCTTGTGCCTGGGTGCAATGGTCCTGCAGCTGGAGCGGGCGGCGTGGAACATGCGGGCGGAGGGCCAGCTGTTCGAAAGCATCCGTGAGTGTGCTGCCTGTTTGCTGGGCCCTGTGCCTGTGTCCCTCCGTGGGGGGTTCTGTTCCTTGGTGCCCGGGGTCAGCTCTGATGACTGTCTCCTCTCCCTCTGTCCCATACAGTGCAAGCCATGATCGCTGACCGAACCCGGGAGCAGGGGGAGCTCCTCCTGCACGTCCTGGAGCAGCTGCAGTGGCAGGCCGAGCGCTGGTGCTGGGTGCTGGCGCCGGGCGTGGGGTTGCTGGCCCTATTGATGGGGTGTTGTCCCGGGCCTGCCTCTGCTGGTGCCACCACCCCTTCTGTTGCCCCGTCCCCCTCCCTGCCCTGTGGTTGTTGCCCCCTGTTCCTGGTTCCCCATTCAATTAAAGGCTTTTGTATTCCTTCCTGGTGTGTCCATGTTGTGCTGTGCTTCGACCTCTCCCCTTGTGCGGATGCCTGTGTGGGGGTGTTGCCTGTGTTGTGTGGGTGCCTTCCCCCCCCCTTTGTCCCCCCTGGGCCGTGTTCCCATCCCTGTGTGCTTCTGTTGCCTGCAGTGTGTGTGCCGCTCTGCTGTGTTTGTGTTTGGGGGGGGGCTGGCGCCGGGCTGTCTGGACTCCGGGCCGGGGCTGTGTGGAGCCGGCTCCTTTGTAGCGACTGTCATCCCATCTCCCTCCCACCCTGGTCTTGGCGGCTGTGGGGCAGAGCCACGTTGCACGGCTTAGTTTGCCCTCAGTCGGCCATGTTGTGCTGTCACTGTGCCGGGCGGGGCTTCTCCCCCATTCCCGTCCGTCCGTGTACTTGCACGGGTGTTTGCTGGGTGTTTCCTATGATGGATGTTTGGCCACTGGGTGTTCGCTGGCCCCTCCCCTTTCCTTCCCACAACCCCCTGCGGCACTGTCCATGTAAATGTCTCCCTGCTCGGCGGTGCCAGGTGTTTGCTGGGTGTGCTCACCCACCCCTCCACACCCATCTCCACCCATCGGCGCTGCTTGCCCGTCTGTGTAAAAAAGGCCTAACTGATAAAATGGGTGTTACAGAGCACACCTGCAGCCCTGCAACATGTGAAATAAAATGTAACCCCCATTTTATCAGTGTTAGAGTGTCTGTGTGAAAAGGGCCATAAGTGAGTTCTCATCACCTGGCTTAACTCTTTCATAGATCCAGACTTCAATCCTGAGATCGCTTATACACATGCTGCAAACACCTGCACCAAGTCAGCAAATCTAGGAAGTTTGCTGCATGTGTATAAGTGTTTACAAGATCAGGGCTTTAGAGTCTAGAGTGATAGATCCTCAGCTAAAATGATTTGGATCTAGACATATGGCACTGATGGTTATTTAGCTAAACATATTGTTTTTAATATTTACAATTGACTTTAATACAGAAAAATTCTAATGGAAAATTAGTACATTATATTTATGCAGAATTACCAGATAAAATTCCAAATGCAACAGAGACTTACCCCCACATAGGGCTAATGAGTGATATAGGCTGATAAGCAGGGAACCATGTTCACTGCATTTTCCCTATTGGTGGCAATGGGGAAAACGCAATGACAAAGGTCCCTGATGCTAAGTGCTTGCAGGATCAGATCCCAAATATTTTAACATACAGTGTTTTAGGAACAAAATGTACAGAGACACTTCTCTTTTACATCAAGGGATAACTAAGAACGTTCCATAACTCTAGGTTTTGTTGTAAAGTCTGATGTGGCACTTATAAGATCATAAATAGATTTCCCCATGCAACTGTGCTGGTGCCAGTCCTACTGAAGCGAAGGGGCACAGCAGCTGGTAGAGTATATGCATGATTGTTGTGTGGTTAATTTCAGAAAAGGTTTCAGCATTTTGGTGATTCTTGGTGTGATCGTCATTCATGAGTCAATGGAACTGAGACACTGATTTCACCAAGGGCAGACTGAACCCTCTGGCTCTGTTTCTAATCCTTTGTTTGTAACTCAGCCTTCAAAGATGTAAGCTATGTATGTACTGCCTCAATACTACGAATGGATTGTTTTATCTCTTGTGCCACAGGAAGAAGAGTTGAATGTTCAGAACATAGCACTCTTTTCCAAAGTAAAGCCCTACTTAGGCCCCAAATTTGGAGCAAAGTGCAACCCGAGCCTGACTATGGGTGTTTTCAGACATGACGGTGGCATGGTTGGTTAAAGCAGGTTATGCTTTAGCATGGATTAATTCTGGTGCCATTGCTATGCTGAAATGTGCCCTCCAGATGTTTCACCAGGCTGAATCCCAACCATGGTGGGGTCTAGCCTGGCTGGGACTGGCAGAATCCCTGAGTCACAGCCCGGGCTAGCCCCCAGTATGGTCAGGAACAGGCCGCAGGACCTGGAGTAAAGTGAGCTTTTACATCTGAAAGTCCGCTTTACATCTGAAAGACCTGGTCCGGAATACCCACAGGTCTAGACACCATCGCGGACTCCACTGACCACCATGGCTGTCTGTCAGCCGGGAGCAGTCTGCTGCATGCAGCGCAGAGGCAGGGCTAGGTGGATGCATGTCTTCGCATCTCCCCGGCCCCTCCCCAGACCCCAACACATTAGTTCAGGGGCCGAGATGGGCTCTGACTGAAGTGATGGCACTCACCACCACCCAGGTAAGTCCATGGTGGCGGCAGGTGCTGTCATCACTTCTGAAAGTACCCTATATTGGGCCTGAGCCTAGGCCCAATGTATGCAGGTGCCCCCCCTCCCAGTGCTCCATAGGAGTGGAGCCACATCAGAAAAGGGGTGCGGAAATGCTATGGTCCCACCCTCTTTCCTACGTGGTGATACTCTTATGGAGCACTGTGATATCACAGTACTCCATAAAGGGTAGGCTTTGTCAGAAAAGGAGTGTGGATAAGGTGTTCCTCCTACTTCTTTCTAATACAACCCCAACTATTGGGTGCTGTGACATCACAATGCTCTTGTGAAGGTGCATGCCTCCCTAGGGCCATGGCAGCAGAGAAAGACTGAAAACTTAGGGTATTTTCAGACGTTACCAGATCACGCTCAGCCACACTGAACCACGCTCAATCCCGCGGCGAGGCCAAAGGGCCCGGAACGTCTGTTCGGCACGCGCCAGATGTTCATCACGCTCAATACCCACATGGGGTCAATTTCAACCACGCTTCCCTGGCTAGCCGGGGGAATATTCCGGGAAGCGTGGTCAAACAGATCCCCACCGGGAACCAAGGAAAAGTAATGTCTGGACGCCAATCCCCGGGCGGAACCAAACGAAACGAACCCCAGCCGGGGACAAGGCATGCAGCGTCGCTGCCGGGCAACCGGCAACAACACAACCACCGGAGGGAGATTTAAAGCGAAATCATCAGCAAGCAAG
>QEPC01002328.1:1339914-1364804 GCA_003113815.1 Sphenodon punctatus | reverse complement strand
GGAGTAGAGAGATAGAGTTGAGTGTCATCAGCATAGAGGTGGTATTGGAAGCCATGGGAGGCAATGAGTTTGCCTAAGGATGAGGTATAGATCGAGAAGAGGAGAGGGCCAAGAACAGAGCCTTGAGGAACACCAACTGAGAGGGGGAAGGAGGAGGAGGCGGAGTTGGAGAGAGACACATTAAAGGAGCGGTCAGAGAGGTAGGAGGAGAACCAGTTATGGACAGAGCCACAAAAGCCAAGGGAGTGAAGGGAATCCAGCAAGATCAGCTTCAATTAATCTTGCCCTCCGATGGAGAAGGATGTGCTTAAAGGGGTGTGGGTGACCAGTTGTTAATTAGATCCGTGCCCGTCCTGGCTGGTGAAAGCCAGCCGGGAGACACTGGGGGTGTTGCTGGCTGGGGTTGTCGATTGTCAATGCCTTCCTTAGGGAGGTCAGGGTGCCTGATGGCTTCAAGACTGCAGTTGTCTGTCCTCTCCTCAAGAAACCATCTCTTGATGTTGACTCCACTGCCAGTTATCGCCCTGCCTCTAACCTTGGGAAGGTTATTGAGCAGGTGGTTGCCCTGGTGCATCTTGATGCTATTGATTTTCTTGACCGATTTTAGTCATTTTTTTGTCCTGGGCATGGCACTGGGACTGCACTTGTGTCCTTGGTTGACAATCTCTGCTTGGAAGTCGACAGGGGGAATTGTACCCTGCTGATTTTGTTAGATCTTTCATCAGCCTTTGGTACCATTGACCATAGGGTGTTGTTGATACGGCTGTGGGACCTGGCTGGGGTGTGTGGAATTGCTCTTCAGTGGTTCCGCTCAACCCTGGCTGGGAGAACACAGAGGGTGGTGATGGGCAGTGACTTGTCATCCCCTCGGGAGTTGTGAATTAGATCTGTGTTTGTCCTGGCTGGTGAAAGCCAGCCGGAGATGCTGAGGGCTGGGGTTGTCAATTCTGCTCCCTTGAGGGGTCCCGAAGACTTCCATCATGTCCCCACTCCTGTTCAATGTATATCTGAGGCTCCTGGGCAAGAACATTTGGAGATCTGAAGTGAGGTGCCATCAATATGTAGATGACACCCAGCTCTATCTCTCCTTTTCATCTGACCCCAGTCCTGCAGTCTTGGTGCTTACCCAGTGCCTGGCTGCCATTGGGGACTGGATGCGGGTGAGCCGATTGAAGCTGAATGCAGACAAGACCGAGGTGATGATGGTTGGCTGATTTTGTGACCTGGGGGAGGTGGGAACCCTATCAACAAAGGGGTCCGCCCTCCCTTAGTCTCCCAGGTTTGCAGCCTTGGGGTGCTCCTGGATCCACTGCTGCGCCTGGATTGTCAGGTTGCGGCGATGGCCACAAGCACCTTTTACTAACTTCATCTGGTGAGAAGGCTGCGATTTCTATCAGATTCAGATCTGGCCATCATCATCCATGCCTTCGTAAGCTTGAGACTAAACTACTGCAATGTGCTTTACGTGGGGCTGCCCTTGAAGATTGTTTGGAAGCTGCAGTTGGTGCAGAAGCGGTGGCCTGCCTTTCTTTGCGGCTGGATCAATGGGAGCACATTACACCTGTGCTCCAGAGTCTGCACTGGCTGCCAATAGCTTTCTGGGCACAATTCAAGGTGCTTGTTTTAACCTATAGAGAACTAAACAGCTTGGGCCCCAGGTATCTGAAAGACTACCTTGCTATGTCCTGTTGTGGTCTCTAAGGTCAGCCAGGGGTGCTCTCTTGTGACTGCCAACTGCTCGTGAAGTTGTTACGAAGGTGCACAGGTGGGCATTCTCAGTTGCTGCCCCCAAATTATAGAACTTCCTCCCCTTGGAGGTCTGCCTAAGCCTGAGCCTGTTAAGACCTTTTTGTTTGGCCAGCCATTTGACAGGCAGGAATAGGGTTGGGTGGGATTGGGTAGGGGAGATGGGGGACGAGGGGGGGTAAGTGGGTGATTGGGGCGATGGAGTTTTAAGAGATTTTAATGTGTTTTATTTTTATGTATTTTATATTTTTAATGTTGTAACCCACCCTGAATCTATGGAGAAGGGCTGGGTAAAGATGTGAAAAATAAATAAATAAATAAAAATAAATAAGATAGTAAAATTTGCCTGCTAACAAACATATGCTGAAAAGAGCTGAATCAATGGGACTGTTGCAGAAGAGCTGGAGTAGTGCTGTTTGTCTGAAGTTAGGCTGTCCTGCTGTCAGTCCATCTGTCCTGTCCAGGGAAGCTAAGGTTTTGTGTGAAATGGTTGTGTGGCCTCTTGTGGTGAAATGCTGGCCTAAGTCATATCAGGAGCAGGCCTACGAAGTTATAGTGCTTTGCCACCACTTGGCCCTGCAATAAAGGGTTAAGTCAGGCACAGAGAGTTGAGGAAGATCATGCGACCAGAGACGGAGAGAGTGGCCTGGGGCTTAATAAGAGGGAGAGCAAGCCCAACCCAATGAGCATTGACCTGGAGGCAGTAGGGATAGGAGTGCCAAGGCTGGCTGGCACCACTCTGCTGGGGAGATAGGTGGGAGCCCTGTCCCTGCCCAGAGGGAAGGGGTTCAGGAGGGCCCTGAGGGGCAGTGCCTTATCCCTGAGCCAGAGTGGCAGGGGTGTGGATGAACTGGCCACTTAGTGAGGGTCTCGGGTAGAGCACAGGGATGTAGAGGGGTGGTTGAGCTAGCATTCTTAAGGCCTTAGTAACCTCCATGGGCTTCTAGAGAGGGAGAGTAAGCCACCTAGGTGCCCCAGCTGAAGGTGAGTAAAACCCCCTTATGTCTGCGGGGAGCAGGCTAAGGGGTGGAATCACTGGGAGCCTGCCTGTAGTGAGCAGGCAGCCCAGTCAAGGGGGGCTTGTGCTGAGTAAGGCCAGCTGAGACTCAGGGTGGGAAAGGCAGCCCAATGAGGACTCGGAGGCCAGTAAGATCCACCTGCAGACTCAAGAGTCTGAGGGCTTGCCCAAGGGTGTGGGCCCAGTGGCGTGGGAGGCCACGGGAAGCAAGCAGGCCCAGAGGAGGAGACAGCAGGGGATGACAGCCAGCTCCAAGGGAGCAAACCCAGTTCCACAAAGGGGAACTGTGAAAGTGGAAGATTGGGGTTAGGACATCATGACACTCCATAAAAGGTGCGGGTTACATGACAACCCCTTTGCTCCACCCATGCAGGGAGAAACCCCAGAGGGAGGTGTTAACCCTATATGGAACACTCTGAAAGATTAAAAAATTAAATGTGCCATAGGTGCAGACTATCAAGGCCACCACTGTAATAGGAACAGGTAGTACAGCAGTACAGGGGCCTATGAGCCTGGCCTGGGACTATGGCCAACCTTCAGGCCTTAGAGGAGTTTGGAAAATTCCAATGGAAGGGGGAGATGCCATGGGGATGTAACCCCAGGCAGGAGATGGTGTTGTGGTGCTGACGTGTACCAAGGGAGAAGTCGAGAGGAAGAAGCCAGGAAGGGAGAAGGTGCTGATCCAAACCAAGGTTGAAGCCAGAGGCTTGTCACCCCCAACCCAGTTGGGGAACCCCTCTGGAAGGGGGCCATGGGCTGTGTAAGAACTCAATGGGTAGAGGTTCATGGTGGGACTGTCTTTACTTGGGGAGCTAATTCCCCAATCAAAGAAACAGGATGAGCAACACCTGTACCAGTGAAGGAGGCATCCCGCACATACAGTAGAGAAACTGCGACTGACAGAAGAGAAGACCTTCCCCCACCAAAGTGGAAAAACAGCCTGAGGACTGCAGGAAACATGAATGATAATGGTCCTGCAATGACTCTCAGTCAGGGCTGGGCCATTGTGCATTACAGCCCCTCTTAAAATTGGACACACACCAAGTCACTCATTAGAAATTAGAAAATGTTTCCGTAATCATTTTTTTAATGTTTAATTAAACATAAAGTCCCCTTCAGGTGCCAGAGCTCCCTGCATTGCAGGCTTATCTGTTACATTTTATTTATTTAAATTTATATGCTGCCCTTCCCAGAGGCTCAGGGAAGCTCATAAATCATAAAAACATTAGAACTAATAAAGAAAACCTAACCCTCCCCAGCCCTACAAAACTTACCCAATTCCATCTCCCCATTCCCCACACCCAATTCCCCTAACACCTCTACCCCGAAATCCCCCCATCCCCACCCACCAAATGCCTTTTCAAACAAAAAAAAGTCTTCCCTGCTTCCGGAAGATGCTGAGGCTCAAACGAACCTCCGGGGGAAGGGAGTTCCATAGCACTGTGGCAGCAACAAAGAACGTCTCCCTACGAGCTTTTGTTGGATGAACAAGGCTTATGGCTGTACCAATAGGGAGGTGCCTCCTGGTGATTGCAGCGGCTGCAATGGGGCATAGAAGGACAAGCAGTCTTTCAGATATGTGGTGGGACCCAGACTATTTAGGGCATTATAGGTCAAAACCAGCACTTTGACTTGTGCCCAGAAAGCTACAGGGAGCCAGTACAGACTTCGAAGCCCTGATGTAATGTGCTGCTGGTGCCTTATTCTCAAAAGGAGCTGAGCTGCTGCATTCTGCATCAGCTGCAGCTTCCAGACAGTCACCAAGGACAGCCCCATGTAGAATGCGTTAAAATAATGTAGTCTCAAGATGATAAAATCAGAAAGAAAAGTATGTTGTTAGTTCTAGTGGCGGAAGCGGAAGTGCTGCCCTGTGGGACAGAGCAAGTGGTGGCAGCAGCATGAGGTAGGCAGTGCAGGCTCAGGCTTGCAAGCAGAGCTGCAGTGGAGTCGGGAGAGGTGCCACAGTGGTGTTAGAGGTGGTCTGAACAGAGGGCTGAGTGGCGGTGGTCCAGAGAAATTTGAGCCTGAGAGGCTGCAGCAGGGTATGACAGTGCACTGCTGCTCTCCGATCATCCCTGCTGCAGCCTCTCAAACTCCTCCAACCTGCTGGCCACCACTTCCTCTCCCCTCCGCTCTGACCACCTCCAACACCAGTGCAGCACCTGTCCAGACTCCTCTGCTTGCTGCTCTGAGGCTGTGTTTTGTCTCATGCTGCTGCTGCTTGATGGAAAGGCTAATATTCCCTGCGGTCTGGGGAATCCATGGGTGGAGACGGGGTGTCCGTCTGTGTGAGGGCAGGGAGGCTGGGTGGGTGTCTATGGGAAGGCTGGGTAGTTTCTTGCACTTGGGCCCATTCCAGTGCCCCTGGCCTGTCTGAGGTTTCCTGCCCCTGACCTAGGGGTGTTCCGGCTGCTGGGGTCAGCATTGCTCTCTTGAAAACACTCTGGGAACGTCCCATGGAAGTTATGGAGACAACTCGGGGGGGTGGTTTGAGGAGGTCTGCGGTCAAGAAGTGTGATTTCTCCCACCAGTCAATGGAAGCTTTGCCATTGGCTTCATTGGGTTTAGGATTGCAGCGCTAGTCATAGCACGTGCTGCCAAAAGTCTTGCTCAAGCACTTGGGGGGGGGGAGAGACACACGTGACACACTGCTGTTCCTCCACAAATTGCTGAGATCAAAGAAACTGCATCATTAACCGAGACTAAGTCACAGATGGTTTCATCCTCCTCCTGCTCTCCCACTTGGTGCTGTTAGCAGCTAGACAGGCAGTAGTTGAGCAGCAGAGGGAGTGAGTGCACACCGAGTTCAGCTCCTCTTCTGCAGGCAACAACCAAGCGCGCGCTTGCTTGCCTTGTCCCGCGCCGCTCGCCGTAGCTATGCTCCCGGCTTCTCTCCTTTCTGAGGTTGTTGCCAAGATGGCGGCCGCGCGGGCGGCTCTGCGCGGCCGAATCCCTGCAGCCGGGTAGAAATTCCCCCATCCTCCCGCCCAGTGTTGCTCCCTGCCGGGCTGGGCTGCACGCCGAGGCCCGCTACCACGATGCCAGCCTCGGTGCATGTATGAGAGACGACGCCTTGCTGCCTGCTCCCGCCGCTGCTGCCGCCGCCATGGAGGAGCCGCCGCCGTCAGCAGAGCCGCCGCCGCCGCCGCCGTCAGCGGAGCCGCAGCTCAGCGCCCCGGGCAGCAGCAGGTCAGTAGCCGGCGTGGCTGCCAGGGAACGAGTCGTAGGTGGAATCAGGCCCGGGCCAGTGATTTCCTTTCCTCGATCTCCTGCCCAAGAGGTGCCTGCAGCACCCTCACAATAGCAGTCGCCGCCGCTGCCCTCTGCTGCAGGGGACTCGGCGGCGGCGGCTGCTGCTGCTGCGGGTGGGGCAGGGTTGGGTGTGATGAGGGGGTGACACGTTGGTGTGTAATCTCCGCCGTGCACACAGTCGGTATCCACACATGCACTTCAGCAGCTTTTCCACTCCAGGTCCAGCAGGATTTACCCATCCTTAAAAACCCCACGTTCTTTTCAACGTGTAATTTTTCTCTGGAGTGTAAAAAGTTGCTGCTACTTCAACGTTTTCCCCAGATGAGAAAGTTTGGGAAAGAATTTTCCAGCAGCGGCTGCTGCTGTGTAGAAGCAACGCTTTGTGAACAGCGTAGCTTTGAAGAGGAAAAAAAACCCCAAAGCCACTGAACAGAGACTTGGAGTAGCCGGTGATACTGCTGCTGGGGTATGCTCTAGGAGACGGCATCTTCCAAGAAAAGCATTGCAGGCTGGCTGTGTTTTAGGGAGGAGGTAAACCTTGAGATCTGTGAGATAAAAAGGGGGATAATGCCCTCTTTGAATCACTCTCCTTTTTCAGTGGATGAGGTGCAGTCTGACCTCTGCCTCTTGAATTCATGACCCATGACAACCAGAAATACTGATATGTAGGACGGCTTCTGCAGCTGTTGGGTGGATAAGGTCTCTGGCTTTTATAGAAAGCGGAAGCATTTCCGAGTAAGCATCTCTAAAGCATTGCTTCTAGCAACATTGCAGAAGATAACCTTGGCAGAAGGGAACCTTTGCAAAATTGTTGAAGGATGTTAATATTACGCTTGGGGTTTCTTGCTGTTGCTGCCTTCTGAATCTAGTGAGTGACTCACAATTTGGCCTTTTTTAAGGTGTTCATTTGGGACCCACTGAGAAGTAGGGATGCAGATAGCTTCATGATGAGATAGCTGAATGTTTTAGATGGCTGCAAAATAGCTGGATAATTCCAAGTTGTTTCCTAGCAATTATTACTTTTGCTTTAATAACATCCTGTTGATTCACTTCTTACCAAGAGGCATACGTGGAATATTTTAAAAATCACATTAGCATGTACAATTAGTAAGGTAAGGAGAAGACTTTGACACGCTCCATCTCAGATGCTGTAAAGAAGAGTTAGGTGTTGTCACATTCATGAGATACTTTTTTGGTGATGCAAGTCACCATTTTATGCTTGAGTATTGGGAAAAGGAAGTGATAATTTGCCTAGATGTGGGTAGCTTGGACTGAAGTTATGAAGTTGAACAGCACCTTTTGAAGTTAAATATTTTGTTCTTACAATGTTGACGTAAATTTCTGCTGTTAATTTAATGCTACTTATGCTGATATACAACAGATTTAGCAGTAATACTGTTCTGCATAAATTCCAAATGAGTAAGAGGCATAGCTCCCAAGTATCCCACATAATGTGGAATGTCCCAGATCTGGCAGGAATTGAGAACTGTTCTGGAGTTCAGGACAGCTGCTGCAAAATACACAGGTGCTGATGGGGGGGGGGGGAGAAAGGGAACTTTCCAAAATAACCTTGGGGAATATGCCCCAGGAACTGGTACAAGAGGCTGTCTACTTGAATTTTGTTTTCCTGACTGGGCTTCTTGCCCCTTTTCATTTCAGTGCTCCCAAGTTGAGAAACGAGGAGCTGTTCTTTTTGTTTTTTAAAGGAGAGGAGACTCAAGGGTACAGGACAAACCAGAACTCATAGCTCCTGACATAAAAGCTATAAAGCTTAGCTGTCCAACCAGTCAGCTGATGCCATTTTTAATGCTGTCACTGGGCAATAGGCAGAGTCCTACAAGTGGCTGGATTCAAAGCACTTTTTCTGGCAACTGTGGTAGTAGAACAGGGGAAAAGGTGATTGGTAGTTCAAGAGTTCAAATCTGAACCTTCTAATGGTCTAATGTTGTGATTTCTTTCATTTTTAAGTTTGCTTTTGAGAACAAAAAGCATTTCAGCCCAGTACAGGGCTGTGAGAGAATCCACACAGTCACCCTGTATCAGAAAATTAACACATGAGAAATGTCTGGAGTGTGGGAGAAGCTTTATTGGTGGAGGCAAGACAGCATGAAGAAATAGGTCACTTGACAGAGAGGATCCGGGGAAGTTGGGAGTAATGCTGGGATAGAGTTTTGAAACAAAGGTTCATGTCTGGTTTATGAGAGAATCTGGTTTGTGGATATCTGATTCCTTTCATTTTTAAAAAACAGCTTTAAAACATTTTTTTTCCACCAGGCCAGCCTCCGAGTTGGGCAAAGAGCCATTTAAAAATTGACATCTGTACATTCTGTGCAGATGATGATCTGTATTGTATATCCATCTTGTTTTGCTGTTCCTCATTTCAGAGACTCAAGGGAATGATAGGTATGGTAAGAGGATCCAGAAGTGGTCCAGAATTTATGCTTTAGGACGCCTTCAGGTGGGAAGAATGTAGATTAAATGGGGGGAAATGCTAAAAAACAACCTGTGTAATGTCAGTGGTGGTGTTATTGCTGCAAACAGTTCGTTATAAACAGGGAGGATTAAACTCTGCTCTCTCAGATCTCATTGCAGCATTGGGTTCTAATGTTCTAGGCATGATAATTTTAAATTTTAGCTCCATAATTGAAATGTGTAATGTTCTACCCTATTATTTTACAAAATTGTCCTTGGTCGTTCACTGATCATTGGGTACATTTCATAGTTGAACTTGTGATGTAAAATTTTGGGAGATTTCTCCTTCAGAATATGACTAGATGGTTGGTTTTATGCTTAAACGTCTGGTGTCCAGTTACTTCAATTAAAATCCAGAAGCAATTGAATATTTGGCAATTATGTAACTACAGACATGTAAATATGACACAGACATAAGTACTAGAGAAATATATCGTTTTCTCTATGAACACTCTTTTCACTTAGTTTAGAATGCAACTAGCATGTGAGCCAAGATTTTCCTTACGGTGTTGTTATTATTATTATTATTATTATTAACAAACATTTATATAGCGCCAGCAGTGTACCTGGCACTTTAAAAAGTAATAAAATAGACACGGTCCCTGCCCCTAGGGCTTACAATCTGAGAGACAGGAGCTGGGGGAGAGACTTAGGAAGGGGAACAGAGGGAAAGACAAGGGGTCTAACATTCATGAAGATGCGAGGTCTCAAGTGCACGTACTTGGCTTGGTTACGATGAGAATGACAGCAGGCAGGTCCATGTTGCAAGGATAAGGGTAAACCGATCGTAGGTATAGGAATAGTGGCTCAGCAGGATAAAGAGTCAGACAGAGCAGAGCGAAAGAGGTGAGTTTTAAGGAGAGATTTGAAGGTATGAAGGGAGGGGGCAAGGCGGATGTGGACAGGGAGGGAGTTCCAGGCATGGGGGGCAGCAAGTGAGAAGGGACGAAGGCGCTTAGGGGAGCAGGGAAGGCGTGGAAGGGTGAGAGAAGGGACAGAGGAGGAGCGAAGTGCACGGGCTGGAGTATGGAGGGCGATAAGTGCAGAGAGGTAGGGGGGAGCAAGGTTGTGAAGAGCTTTATAGGTGAAGACTAGGAGCTTGTGCAGGATTCGTTCAGGAAGGGGAAGCCAGTGAAGCGAAGAGAGGAGGGGCTGCACATGGTCGAAGCGACTGGCGAGGTAGATGACCCTGGCAGCAGAGTTTTGGACAGAGATGAGGGGAGAAAGGTGAGACCGGGGAAGGCCAGTGAGAAGGAGGTTACAGTAATCGAGGCGAGAGATGACCAGAGCATGAACAAGAGTTTTGGCAGACGAGACAGAGAGAAAAGGGCGAATCTTAGCAATGTTATGGAGGGAGAAGCGACAGGATTTAGCAACAGAGTCAATGTAGGGTTTAAAAGAAAGGGGTGAGTCAAAGATGAAGCCTAGGCTACGGGCTTGGGGGACAGGCAGGATGGTGACTCCATCAATAGTTATTGACAGTGAGGAAGGAGAGGAAGGATGAGGGGGGAAGATAAGGAGTTCAGTTTTAGCCATGTTGAGTTTGAGTTGACGTTGAGACATCCAGGTAGAGATGTCAGAGAGACAGTTGATGAGACGAGCTTGAACAGAGGGAGAGAGAGAGGGAGTAGAGAGATAGAGTTGAGTGTCATCAGCATAGAGGTGGTATTGGAAGCCATGGGAGGCAATGAGTTTGCCTAAGGATGAGGTATAGATCGAGAAGAGGAGAGGGCCAAGAACAGAGCCTTGAGGAACACCAACTGAGAGGGGGAAGGAGGAGGAGGCGGAGTTGGAGAGAGACACATTAAAGGAGCGGTCAGAGAGGTAGGAGGAGAACCAGTTATGGACAGAGCCACAAAAGCCAAGGGAGTGAAGGGAATCCAGCAAGAGTGAGTGGTCAACAGTATCGAAGGCAGCAGAGAGATCAAGGAGGACAAGAATGGAATAGAGACGTTTAGATTTAGCCACCAGAAGATCGTTGGTGATCTTAGCGAGAGCAGTTTCAGTAGAATGAAGGGGGCGGAAGCCAGATTGGAGGGGGTCAAGGGAGGAGTTGGAGGATAGGAAGTCAAGGCAGCGGGAGTAGACAACACGTTCAAGCAGCTTGGAAGCAAAAGGAAGGAGTGAGACAGGACGATAGCTAGAAGGGTCAGAGGGGTCAAGAGTGGACTTTTTGAGAATAGGAGAGACTGTGGCATGTTTGAAGGCAGAAGGGAAAGAGCCAGTAGAGAGGGAGAGGTTGATGATGTGCAGGAAGGAAGGGGCGACAGTGGGAGTAATGGAGGTGAGGAGGCGGGAAGGAATGGGATCAAGGGGGCAAGTGGAAGGGTTGGAGGAGGAGAGCAGAGAGGAGATTTCCTTAAGGGAGGCAGGGGAGAAGGAGGACATGAGAGAAGGAGGGGGAGGAGGGAGAGGGGTGGGAGTGGGAAGAGAGGAGTGGGAAGCGATGTCGAGGCGGATCTTGTCTATCTTGGAGGTGAAGAAGGAGGCAAGATCCTGAGCAGAAAGGGAAGAAGGAGGGGGAGGACAGGGAGGCTTGAGGAGGGAGTCAAAGGTAGAGAACAGGCGGCGAGGGTCCCGAGAACAGGACTCAATGCGGGAGGCATAGTAGTGTTGTCTAGCAAGGGAGATAGCAGAAGTAAGGGTGGAGAGACAGAATTTGAAGTGAAGGAAGTCAGCGTGAGAATGGGATTTGCGCCAGAGTCGTTCAGCAGCACGAGTGCAAGAACGGAGGTGGCGGATACTAGGGGTGAGCCAAGGACGGGGGTTGTGGGAGAAGGCAGGGCGGGAAGAGAGAGGGGCATGGGAGTCAAGTGTGGAGGAGAGAGAGGCGTTGAGAGCAGAGACAGCGGAGTCAGGGGAGGAGGAAGAGAAGACTGTAGGAAGAAGGGGAGAGAGAGAGGAGGCAAAGTCCAGGGGATCAATAGCTTGAAGGTCACGGAAGGGGCGTAGAGAAGGGGAAGAGGAGGGGGGACAGTGGGAAATGTTGAAAGAGGCAAGGAAGTGGTCTGATATAGGATGAGGATCGAAGGAGAGATCAGCGACAGAGCAGTTTCTAGAGAGGACAAGATCAAGAGAATGGCCATTAGTATGGGTGGGGGAGTTGGTCCAAAGGTGGAGGTTGAAGGAGGAGGCTAGGGAGAGGAAGCGAGAGACTGAGGGCTGAGATGGGTCATCAACATGAATGTTGAAGTCACCAAGGATGAGAGTGGGGATATCAACAGAGAGGAAGAAAGTGAGCCAGGACTCAAAGTCAGAAAGAAAGGAAGAGAGAGGACCAGGGGGACGGTAGATGACAGCAACACGTAGATGGAGGGGGGAGTAGAGGCGCACGGAGTGAGCCTCAAAGGTATGGAAGGAGAGAGAGGGGGGAGGAGAAATTGGTTGGAACTGACAGGATTTAGCAAGAAGGAGGCCCACCCCACCACCCCGTCCTTCAGGGCGGGGTTGGTGAGAGAAGGAGAGACCCCCACAGGAGAGGGTAGCAGGCGTGACAGAGTCCGAGGGAGTGATCCAAGTTTCAGTAAGGGCAAGGAGCTGGAGGGAGCGAGAGAGGAAAAGATCATGGATATAGGGAGCTTTACTGATAGATGAGCGACAGTTCCAGAGGGAGCAGAAAAATGGTAGTTGATGAGGGGGGAGGCAAGGAATAGGGATAAGATTGGGAGAAGGGGAGCGTCGTGGTAGGCTAGAGACAGGAGGAATAGGGATAAGATTGGGAGAAGGGGAGCATCGAGGAAGGCTAGAGACAGGAGTGGAAGGGGAGCAATGAGAGAAAGTAGCCAAGGGAGCAAAGGATGTATGGGGGAGGTTAGAGAGTGGTGATCGGTTGGGGGGAGGAAGAAGCTGGGAGGAGAAAAGTAGAGGAAGAAAAAGATGGACAGGAAGAGGAGAAGGAGAGGAGGGAAAGAAAAGGCGAGAAAATAGGGCAGACATGTTAGTGAGTAAGATAGGAGGGGGAAGTACAGTAGAAAAGAAATGGAGAAAAGTACCTGTAAGGCGCGCGCCTTTAGGCCCGCTGGTCGGTGGAGCTTGGGGCGGCAGGAAGGCCAAGCCCCAGGAGAGTCGTGGTGTCCTCGAGCGATGACAGCCGAGGATGCTGGGAGCGTATGCAGATGAGCTGCAACCTCACCAATCCTTAGGTTTGGAGCAGGGGTGGAGAACCTCCAGCCTTCAGGTCAAATGCAGTTTGGCCCCCTTCCAGTGCCTAATCTGGCCCCTGGATCCCAGTTCTTACCCCCAAGCACTGAAAGACTAAGCTTAGGATAAGGGAGCAGAGATGAGAGTATGCATACAATAGGGTCCACCTCCATGGCATAGGTCCTCTTCCTTAAGAACCCCTGAATTCTATGTGGAACTTGGAGATTGTTAGTTTTTAAGGAGCCACAAGGCTCTCTCTTCCCCCCGTTTTAAGGCAGGTGAGGATGTCTGAAGCTCATGCCAAAATAAAGAAATTTTCTTGTTAGTCTTTAAGGTTCCACAAGACTCTCTTTTACCTAATTTTCAAATTGGCCCTGGGGAAGGACAATGTTCTCCACGCCTGGTTTAGAACAGAGCAGACTAATGTGTGGCTTCTGACTTGAATTAAACGTAGAGGCTGACAAGTTTAATGTCTTTGGGTACAGTATTCTTCCTGTTAAGAGCCACTTTTGACCTCTGTTGCAGCTTGCTAATAAAATATGGTGTGTGAGTCAGATGTAGGAGTGGTTAGTGTGATGGCATCTCTTCCCAACAAATGAATATTAAATATTTAAATTCGTCCTTCCAGAGTGAGTATGTAGGTGGGTGGGAGGGAAGGACATGCCTGAAAACCATTAGGTGGTAGTCTGTAGTGTAATTGCCTACTCTCCGCTGTGATTCATCTGTCTTTGTACTGTTTATACTGACTTCAGAATCTGTCTACATGGACCTGATTATGAGTTTGGAGTACTAGCTTTTTTGAAAAAATATTTGAAAATTCTGTCTTTCGATAGCCTGACAAGCCTTGCATTTAAAACCTAGTGTTTTCCCTATAGTAGTTTGTTTGTTTGTAAAACTTATTACCTCGCCCCTCCTACCAAAGGCAGCCCGGGTCGGCTTACAGTATAAAATATATAATATATAAAATATATAATAAAATAACAACAAAAAAGGGGCAAAAACAAAAGAGGGAAAACATAGCCTCCCCACAGTGGGGGAGAGGGATGTCAAAGCAGTAAAACACATTTAAAAACCTCACTCCAGCCCCCCACCCAAAATAATACCACCCTCACCCATCTATCTCGCCAAAGGCCTAGTGGAACAACCAGGTCTTGCATTAACATCTGAAGGAAGGAAAGTCGGGGGCCACCCGGGCATCTGGTGGAAGAAGGGAGTTCCGCAGCCTCAGGGCGGCCACCGAGAACACTCTCTCCAAAGTGCCCCCCCCGATCCCCGGGGGACCTCAAGAAGGGTGCTCCTGGCTGACTGCAGGGGCCGATCAAGGGCACAGGGAGTGAGGCAGTCCTGTAGATTGGGGCCCAAGCTGTATAGGGCTTTATAAATAAGAACCATCACCTTGAATTGGGCCCGGAAGACTATAGGTAGTCAGTGGAGAGAACGGAGCACTGGTGTAACGTGCTCCCAGTGACCAGTCCCCGTAAGGAGGCAGGACGCCACATTCTGCACCAGCTGCAGTCTCTGGACTGTTGCCATGGGCAGCCCCATATAGAGTGCGTTACAATAGTCCACTCTCAAGGTAATGAAAGCTGGCGCTATATAAAAGCTTATAATAATAATAATAATGATGGATGATAGTGGCCAGGTTGGAGACATATGGCCAAAGCCAACGCACCAAATGTAATTGGTGGAAAGCACTCCTCGTTACAGCTCCAACCTGGGCATCTAGGCGGAGCTGCGAGTCAAGGCGCACTCCCAGGCTCTGAACCTGGGGAACCAGTGGGGGATGAACCCCATCGATGACAGGGGCCACCACACCACCACCTTCCCCACTAGCATCGCCTCTGTCTTGTTGGGATTCAGCTTCAGTCTCCTTGCCTTCATCCAGTCTCTCACAGCCGCCAGACATGGAGTAAGCACCGAGACTGCAGGACCTGAGTTGGGTGTCAGCATATTGCTGACACTGAACTCCAGAGCTCTGCATGACTTCACCCAGTGACTGCATATACACATTGAACAAGAGAGGGGACAAGATGGAACTCTGCGGGACTTCACACGAGAGATCCTGAGGAGATGAAAAATGTTCCCCCAAGCACCACTCGCTGAGTTCTTCCAGCCAGGAACAAGCGGAACCATTCAAAAACAGCTCCGCCCACCCCGGCTCAGTCCCATAGACGAGTCACCAGCAACTCATGGTCAGCGGTATCAAAGGCAGCTGATAGGTCTAACAAAATCAACAGTCAAATGACCCTGCTCTAATTCACGGTGAAGGTCATTGGCCAAGGCCACAAGCGTAGTCTCCATACCATACCCCGGACGAAAGCTGGACTGTGAGGGATCTAGAAAACTTGAGTTGGTCCAGATGCTCCTGTAGCTGCCGAGCCACTGCTCGTTCAATAACCTTCCCTAAAAAGGGGAGGTTAGAGACAGACCGATAACTGACGAGGGACTCCATGTCCAAAGATGTGTGTTTGAGCAGGGGCTGGACCACCGCCTCTTTGAGGCAGCTCGGCATCCTGCCCTCCCAAAGGGAGGCATTAAACCCCCCCCTCCAGCAATGGCCCCAGCGTCTCCTGACTGGCCTTGACTAGCCAGGATGGGCACATGCCTGGTTTGCAAGGGGTGGCTTTAACCACCCCAAGAACATCCTTCGCATCAGTGGGCAAGATCGACTGAAATTCTATTTTACAAAATCAACAAGGCGAGGCTTCCACAGTCTGGTTCTCCCATTGTAATAGGTGCGGTGTCGAAATCATGGTGAATGCGGGTGATTTTTATCAGCAAAGTAATCTACAAACGTGACATACCGGGCACTGGATGATTCCAGTTTCAGGCGGAGGGAGGCTGGACTGAGTGAACCTTTCGTTACCCGGAAAAGCTCTGCCGGACGAGACTCTGTCGATGCTATGAGGGCAGCAAAAAAATTCTCCTTTGCTGACTGCACAGCTATGGCATAGGCTCGTGAACTAGCTCTATGTTGCAATTCGTCGGCTTCAGCACGAGAACGGCGCCACCGTCGTTCCAACCACCGCCCTTCCTGCTTTATCACCCGTATATCCTCAGTAAACCAAGGAGCCCTGCGTTGCTGAAGCCGAGGGAGTGGATGCTTAGGAGCCGGCTCCGTTAACAAGGTGTTCCAAACGTCAACGAGGCCATTGAGCATCCAGTTGCCCAGATCAGAGGGTAAGCCCCCCCCTCCCACCCTCAGAGCAATCTCTGTTGAAGGATATCTGGTGGTATGAAAGACATGAGTTGGTAATCTAGTCCAGTTGCTAGGGTCTGAAGATGCACCTGTCTTTGATCATCCTTCAGGCCAGGAAAGAAGCATATTAATAAGGTGGGGAAGACTTCACTTTTTGCTTGTTCTTTACTCTTTTGAGGAATACAAATTTAGGGTCTAGGTATGTTAGATTAGCACCTTTTTAAAGCACTAAGAATTTTATCCCTGTATTTTATTGGTGACAAAATATTGTCCAGTACAAACATATTTCTGAGATGAATCTAACAGTTGTTTTACATGCAGCTTTGTCGCATCACTAGTTTATAAACTAGTGTAGTTGCATTGCTGTAATTTGCTATTGCAGACAGTTGTATACTGATGTAAAACTGTGTACAGCCATAGACTATAAAGTTATTTCTGTAAACATGTTTACATTGGTGTAACTGTCTGCACGGGGTTGTACAGATAATTTGCAAAACAATTTAGACAAGCCCCTAGTGCAGGGATTTAGTAGCTGGTCAGAGCATGACATTTAAAAGTATAGAATCGTACACTGAATTGTATACAATCGGTTATTGCTATAAGGTACTTCTAAACATTTGCTGGAAAATCATGTTTTACTCCCTTCTCCAAAATGTTGCTTTCATGTAACCCTCTTCAAAATAACTCTCCCTCTCCCCCTTTTGAATAATGATGATACTCCTGCAGCTGTGATGAAGTAAATTGAACATGCAGGCGGAAACAAAAAAGAAACAAGTGAATCCATGCTGCTAGAGGATTTTGAAAGGAATTAATGCTTGTACTTTAAAGAAACCTGCCATAATGAAGGGCGTTTATATTAAAGTTCTAGAGTTAAAGGTATATGATTAAAAATGCTATTCACAGCAGGCAATTACTTAGCACTTCTTGGGGTTTTGAAGCTTTATTTGCAGGTATCAAACTGCTGTGCCCTAATTATTTTGGAAGTATCTGAAATACGCTTGACACAGTATCTTGTGTGAGGAAAAGGCGTAGCCTTAAGGCTACTTCTTTCTTTGTATTTGGTTTGGCCCATGGCACAAGGGAAGAGACATCTATCATATCTGGTTATATAGACCCCTTTTCTCATGCCATTCCTTCCGTGAAAAAGGGAGCAGTACAGAGCCATTACGCTGGCTCTGCACCCCTATGCTCAGAGAATTCCCCAGTGGCTAGAACTGCTAGCTTCATTGGTAATAAGCCAGTGATAAACAAGTCTCTTAGAGCTGAAACAGGCACTTAATTTAGTACCCGTGGGCAATACCTGCATTTTCAGGTACTGCATCCGGTACCCGAGTACCAGTTGGTCACTTGGAAACTCAAAAAGTTGGTAACATCCAGTACTGTTTTTAACTTTCTGATTACTGATTGCTATATCGGGTTGGAAAACCAAAACATTTTTATTTATTTATTTTATTTATTTAATATATTTATATCCCGCCCCTCCTGCAAACAGCTCGGGGCGGCAAAACATTGAGTCCAGAAGTTATTAGCAAGCATTTATATAGCGCCAGCAATGTACTTGGCATTTTACAAAGTAATGGAATAGACATGGTTCCTGCCCTAGGGCTTTCAATCTGAGAGAGAGGGGTGGGTGGGAGGTAGGGAGATGAAGGAAGGGGAACAGTTGAATGAATGCTTTATTTACGACCAGTTGGTCAAATCATATGGGTCCAGAAATTGATTTTTCCAGGATGGAAAATCAATAAATAGGTGTTGGAAGTAGATAAATTGATAAAGATGTCAAAAAATCGGTATCGGAAGTTGACTTTTTGGGACTGGAAGTTGACGTTCTGGGACTTTGGGTACCTGAATTGGGTTGCAGTTGGGTACAAACAGGTACATGATGCTGTTGGGTTGATTTGGGTACCAGAAATTCAATGGGTATACCTGGTTTTGTGTGTACTCGGTTCAGCTCTACTCTTAGTCTGTGGGTGGAATTGATTGCTTTGGGAAACATAAGTTTGTTTCCTTAATTGAATTTAACATGCTTCCCATGCTACTAAGTTTTGGTACCATTTCTTTTCATTGGCAATCAGCAAAAGAGAAATATAGAGCCAATATGCCACCTCGCGTTATATTTCCAAACAGAAAATTAACCTGAACTAAAAGACAATCGCCCGTTTCTCATTTTTATCCATTTTAAGGTCCAGACAATATGAACTCCACTTTTTAAATGTACCATGGTTTCTTGTTTACGTATGAAAGACTGGAATGAATGACTGCCTGCCCTCACCCACTCTTAAAAAACACACACGGGAGTGTTGGCTGATATGTTTTTTTGGCATAGCAACCAGGATTAGTTTGAACTGCCTGACTGCTTCAGTTGTTTTCATGTATGTTAATTAGAGCTTTCTGTGTCAAGGTTGGTTTTATTGTTATGTAAGCCAGTGATATGTGGAATGCAGGCCATGCTTTGGTGAAAAAAACAGACCCACTCTGCTTAGTGAGAAAAGATTAGGTAAGTGCCAGTAATTTTTAATGAGCAAGTTTATGGTATTAAAGGTCTGTTTGCATGTGGCTCAAATAAAACTGGATAGAACATATTATTTTGAAATTATTTGTCTTGTTGCTATGTATAAGAATAAGTTTTGAATTAAAGGTATTTTTTTTTTTTTTTTAGTAAGCATAGGGATATCAAGCAGCTCAATAAGAATGATAGTCTCCTTTCCAGAGAGAGAGAGAGAGACAGGCACACACGTACATTACCATTTTACAAATGGGTGGGTGGGTCAGTGAATTTCCAGGGCAATTTTATTTATTTATTTATTTATTTACAACTTTACCCCACCCTTTTCTGCAGACTCAGACTGACTAACATTAAAAATATAAAATAATTAAAACGCAGTATCATCCCCACCCCATGCTACCTTCAATTCCACCCCTCCCCCAAACTTCCTAGTGAAAAGTTCAGCCTCCCTCTACTCTTCTAGGAGAGAGTGACAGAACTCTTACCAAAATGCTGTCCCTTGCTCTGCTTAGAGTTTAAAAACTTATTTCCTTTGGAATTTTCAAAGCACTTCCAGTAGGTGATGATTGTCAATGCATGGGCTGGGATAGCAAGCAGGGGATGCAGAGGGGCTGGGTGAGGAGCACATAAGAAGTGCCATACTTGGTCAGACCAGTGGTCCATCTAACCCAGCATTCTGTCTCCGACAGTGGCCAATCATGGTGGCTTGGGAGAAGCACCCAACAGGTCACAATGGGGGATCCATTCCCTGTTGTTTTCCCCCAGCTCCCATCATGTTCCCTGATCCTGTCTGGCTAATAGCGGCTAATGGACCTATCTTCCAGAAACTTGTCCAAACTTCGCTTAAACTCCGCTCTAGTACTGGCCCTTACCACAGCCTCTGGCAGTAGATTCCACAACCCAATTACACGCTGAGTGAAAAAATATTTTATTTTATTTGTTTTAAACTTGCCATCCATGAGTTTCATGGAGTGTCCCCTAGTTCTAATACGAAGCTGATAGGGTAAATAATTGTTCCTTGTTTATTAGTTTCACACCACTCATGATTTTATAGACCTCTATCATATCTCCTCTCAGTTGTCTCTTCTCCAAGCTGACCTTCAAACCCTACATTGACTCCATGGCCAAATCCTGCGCTTTTTCTTCAGCAACATTACTAAGATCTGCCCTTTTCTGTCTGTCTCCTCTGCCCAAACTCTCATCCACGCCCTAGTCATCTCACGCCTCGACTATTGTAACCTCCCCCTCGCTGGCCTTCCCCGATCTCACCTTTCTTCCCTCATCTCTGTTCAAAACTCTGCTGCCAGGATCATCCACATAGCCCATCGCTTTGACCATGTGCAGCCTCTCCTCTCCTCACTGGCTCCCACTTCCTGGCGTATTCTGCGCAAGCTCCTCGTCTTCACCTACAAAGCCCTTCACAACCTCGCTCCCCCTTACCTCTCTACCCTGATCTCCCTCCAAACCCCTGTTCAAGCACTCCGCTCCTCTTCCATCCCTCCCTCACCCTCCCGCACCTCCTCTGCTCCCCCAACCACCTTCGTCCCTTCTCCCTCGCTGCCCCGCATGCCTGGAACTCCCTCCCTGCCCTCGTCCGCTTTGACCCCACCCTTCACACCTTCAAGTCCCTCCTCAAAACACACCTCTTCTGCTCAGCCCTTCCTAACTCCTGCTAATCATCCCCACCCAGGATTATCCCCCACCTGTTATCTGCAAACTCCCAATTTACTGTAACCAAGCCAAGAACGTGTACCTAAGTTCTCACATCCTCATGAATGTTGCATCCCTTGTCTCTCCCTCTGTTCCCCCTTCCCTGTCTCCCCTCCCTCTCTCTTTAGTTTGTGAGCAGGGACCGTGTCTATCATATTCTCTGTAAAGCGCCAGGTACATCCCTGGCGCTATATAAAAGCTGATAATAATAATAATAATAATAAGCTGAAGAGCCCCAACCTACCAAGCCTCTCCTCATACCGGACCCCTTCCATGCTTGTGATAATTTTTGTTGCCCTTCTCTGTACCTTTTCTAGTTCAGCTATGTCTTTTTTTTTTTGAGATGGGGTGACCAGAACTGCACACGATATTTGAGGTGCGGTCACACCATTGATTTATATAGAGGCATTATGATATCCTCAGTTTTATTCTCTATCCCCTTCTGAATAATTCTTAACATTCTGTTTGCACACAAGAAGAATTTGCAATAATTGTCGGCTACCAATGCTTCTGAACAAATTCTCTCCCTGCCTTCTCTCCCCTCCAAGGCTGGAGAGTTGGTATCTTAGTGTCCATTTTAAAGAAGGGGACAGGGAGAACCCAGAATCTTATAGGCTGATAAGCCTGTTAAATGTTAGAAAGATACATCCTAGATTCTTATTAATCAAACTGGAAACATGGATAAAGAGGCCAATGTCGGGTAAAGAACAGGCATGATTCAGGTCTGGGAGGTTTATTTTATATATAAAGGGTCATGATGGGTTACAACATAAAATATATTTACATAATGAATAAGGTGCTGGTGTTAGACCTGGGAAGCCAGGGTTCTTTATCTTGCCCTAGCCATGGACTCACTGGGTGGCCTTGGGCAAGTCGCAGCCTCTCAGTCTCGGTTCCCCATCTGTAAAATGGGAATATGTATGTGTCTGTCTCTTCCTTCATTATCGTTGTTTATCTCAGGGTGCTTGCCCACATTACCTGAGTGGAGGAAATATGTATTTTGTAAACTCAGGTTGGGGAAGCAAGCATGTAGCTCTGAATGTGGACACGAAGTTAAAAGCGTCATCAGCCGCGTCTCCCGTTTTTTCCAATCACGGATGACAGGGCTCAAAATCCAGCCCAGGGAGTAGTTTATCCTGTTCTAGAATATGGCTATATGGTGTGACTCATAACACACAATCATCTATACCTCATGTTTTGCTTGATTACTTAGAATTTTAAAATAAAACTTTAATCCAGTAAAATTTGAGGTCCTGTGACTGATTCACCGATAACTTACAGGTATTGGCATTGTGTATAAAGCACACCACATCTCTCCCCCCACCATTTTCTCGAACAATTTTCACATTCTAGGACTGATCCATCAGCTTTCGGCATTATACTGGTGTTTGTCAGCTGAGGGCATGTCGCTTGAAGCTAAATCCTGACAAGACTGAGGTGATGGTTGTGGGGAAAGCCAGGGGAGTGATGGCCCCCATCATTTGTTTCCAAGGCCACAGTCTGGGGGTGCTCCTGGATCCACAGTTCCAGACGAATGCCCAGGTGACGACTGTGGCGAAGGGTGCATTTTGCCAATTACATCTGGTGTATGTCTTGGCCTCTGACCTGGCCATGATCATTCATGCTCTTATTACTTCACGATTGGACTACTGTAAGTAGGTAAGTTTGTTTGGCCAGAGGCTGTAACAAAATATAAAAAGAACGTACATATCGGTACATGTACCATAAAACAACTAAATGAAATAGAATACTATTTAGGAATGAGTCTTCGACCATATTCCTTAGCATCGAATAAAATAGATTAGGTTAATGTCTTGTGAAATCCCCTTAAGAATCACGAAAATTACAAAATAGAGCACAGTTCAATAAACAAATACGAAAAACAAATAAACAACCATAACAAAATAAACCATCGAACAGACTTAACATAAGTATAAATAGTTAATAAAATAATTGCACACAAGTGTAACTGCGCAATCCATAACCAAAGGAATTCACAATCCTAACCCAGACTATCGATTCGGATTTGATGGCTGCCTCACAAAATGCGGCAACACTACTCATAACCCCGGAATTAATGGGGCTAAGGAGCTTTGAGAACAACACCTTGGGAGGGATTGTGGAATCATCTAAAGAGGTACTCACATTTTTTTTCCTGGGGGCGTCATAAGCGGGACAAACAAAAAGGAAGTGGATAACTGTCTCTAAAGCTGAGGAGGAGCAAAGGAGACAAAACCTCTCCATTCTAGGAACATTCTTATACCGCCCCTCAAGTAGGGCTGAAGCAAAATTGGACTACCGTAACGTGCTCTACATGGGGCTACCCTTGGTGATGGTCCAGAGACTGCAACTGATGGAGAATGCAGCGGCTTGTCTCCTGAGGGGGAGGGGCCGACGCGAGCATATTACTCCAGTGCTTCGCTGTCTGCATGGGCTGCCAATAACCTTCTGGGCCCAATTCAAAGTGTTGGTTTTGACCTTTAAAGCCCTACATGGCCTGGGCCCCACTTACCTGCAGGACAGCCTCACCCTCCGGATCCTGGATCGGCCTCTGCGGTCGGATGTGGGCGCCCTTCTTGAGGTCCCCCAGGTTTCCCGGGTGTCGACCATGTAGAGTGCGTTCTCGGTGACCGCACTGCAGCTCTGGAACTCCCTCCCTTTGGAAGTCCGCCTCTCTGCTGACCTCCCCTCTTTCTGTAGACAGTGTAAGACCTGGCTATTCCACCAGGCCTTTGCCGAGAGAGATGGGATGAGTGGGTTGGGTTAGGGTGGCTTTTTTTAAGGTGGGGTTGACGTTGGTTTTAATTAATTGTAATTGTTTTATTGGATGTTTTAACGTTGTTAGCCACCCTGAGATGCTTGTAGCAGGAAGGGACAGCATATAAAAGTATTTATAAATAAATAAAATAATTTATTTCTTCACTTACTACGCAGGGTGTATTCCCAGGACCTTCCCTTATCATGGGAAGTTGACATGTTAACACATTGTTAACCGTTCACAAGACCGTGCTTACCATAACATCTAATCGCTGCCACAAATTTCTCAGTGTGTAACCATTATGTTGCTGTTTTGCAGTAGCTGCCCCCTCATGATGGGTGCACCATGCAGAGTGCAAGACCCCTTGTGGCAGGAACCCTTTCTGCTTTCAAGAATTGTAAAGCACCATGTACATTGCTGGCACTATATAAATAAATAATTTATATAATATAACTTATATAAAAACATAAAAGGAAGCATTTTTCTTCCACTCACCGCACAGTTATATTGTGAAATTTGTTGCCAGAGAAGCTTGTCGGAGCCTGTAGTATAGCTGCGTTTTAAAAAGGGCTAGATAAGTTCTTGGCGTGTAGGTCCATTAATGGCTATTAGGTTAAAAGCCAGGTAGATTACAAGATAGGAACTTTTTACTGTCGGGATCAGGGAGTGATCAACTGGGAATGGATTATCCATTGTGACTCAGCGGAATGGATTGTCCATTGTGACTGCTGATACTTCTCCCATTCGACCAAAATTGACCACTGTTGGAGACAGGATGCTGGGCTTGATAGATGATTCGTCTGACTCAGTATGGCACTTCTTACTTTCTTACTGCATAGATGTTGTGAAGTCTAAACAGGACTTCACAACAGCCATGCTCTCTGAGAGCAGCAAGTTCCTCAACCCTGTTTAAAGGATACTAAGGCCGCCTTCAGACACACACACGCACCCCGCCGATATTCTGGCTGGGAGAGGGAATGCGCAGCCTGGATATGTGTGGGGATCGGCAGGTCTGAAAGCCCCTCCCCCCGCGCGGCTTTGCTGGCAGACACGTACAGGGATGCAGAGCTGGATTTCAGCCAGAATATATGTGGGAGGTCTGAAAGCGGCCAAAGTTTCTAGTGAGGAGAGCCTCATTGAGGTAGAGTCCAAACATAAATACGAAATAAAGTTGATATATTTTCAGTCTGCCAAGTCTGACCAATTTGTGCATTGTAAACCTAGGATACCATTGCAATTGCATATCCCTGAGGCTAAAAGAAATGCACAAGGATTATTGCTCAGTGATGATAAGTGTGCACTGAGGAAACAGAATGCATATTCTGTCAGAGGTTACAACTATAACAATATTAAGATAATTTTATCAAGCATATTAACCAAAGAAAAAAACTTTGTTTAAAAATGTACAAGAATTTTCTTAAAATACACACAAAAAACCAATTCAGTACAATTACAATTCAAAACACCTTCCACTCTATATATTGCAACAAAACATAAACGCCAAAAAACACAGAAATTAATTCACAATTAGAGCAATATTTAATATTTTATCTTCAACATACATTTAATACATGTACTAAATTCCTTACCATACATACTTCATTTTAATCAATAACTAAACGTGCACATTTTACAATTATGAAAATAATTTATTATCATAATTTGACAAGGAACAATTGTGTCAGAGTAATTTAAGTGTGTTATTTACAGGTATACAAATTGTGTACAGTTCATACAATGAAGTAAAGAATGTGAGTGTAGACAATATACAATTTGTTGTACACAATGAAGTTATGTAGAAACAGACTTAAATTACTGACACAATTTTTCCTTGTCAAATTATGATAAATTATTTTCATAATTGTAAAATGTGCACGTTTAGTTATTGATAAAAACAAAGTATGTATGGTAAGGAGGTCCTGTCTGGTCCAGCTTCGTGAGGAGAGTTTCAGGAAGTGACGCCGGCTGATGGGGTGGGTGTCCTGGCGTCTGTGAGGGCCACGTGTTGTGAACTTGATCCGTGCCCGTCCTGGTTAGTGAAAGCTTCCAGGGAGACGTTGGGGACAGTGCTGGCGAGGGTAGTGAATGC
>QEPC01002328.1:1316403-1338712 GCA_003113815.1 Sphenodon punctatus | reverse complement strand
TGTTAAGCGGGGGGCCACAATGGAGAGGGCATTCTCGGTAGTGGGGCCGCGGCTTTGGAACTCCCTTCCGGAGGAAGCTCGCCTGGCCCCTAGCCTGTTAACATTCCGGCGAATTTGTAAGACCTGGCTGTTCACCCAGGCCTTTGGGAGGGAGGGTGGGAAGGGAAGGGTGTTTAGTTCCCCCACCTACCTGGGTTTTTATATTGTATCTCAGTCCTGTTTTAATGGTTTATAATATTTATGATAATTTTAATTGATTTTTATTGTATTTTAATGTTCTGGAAGCCGCCCCGAGCTGCATGGCAGGAGGGGCGGGGTAAAAATTTATGAAAATAAATAAAATAAAATAAATAAATGCTGTGTTTTGCCGGTCAGCAGCTTGGGTTGCTACCTTGTAAACAAGGTTCCTTGAGATGGGTCCGAACGTTCTCACAAATACCCACCCTTCTAGCCCGCATGGATTTTTTTTCTTATATTTTGAAATAGAGTTGAAAGGAACTGTCATTCTGAGGGGAAGAGTGCTTTTTATACTAGAGGTACTCGATACCATCATGCAGTCTATTATTTGGATAGGATGAGCATGCACAACCCAGCTGTGAGAATGTTGGGAGCCATCTCGAAGAACCTTCTTTACAAGGCAATAACCTTCTGATCAGCACATGGGGAGGAGCTGTTTGTAAACACAACCTTATCTCCCAGCCCTGATCGGTGTCCCTGTGTCCTGCTGCTGCTGCTTCTGGAGCTACTAGGAGGGACAGGAAGGTGTGGGATGGGGACAGGAGTCAGGGAGGGGAGGCAGAACAACTTATTGGGTGAGAAGCTGGCTGCATTCTGTCCCCCAGCCATGCGACTGCGGGGCCCCAGCTAGCCGCGGCAGGCTCCGGCCCCAGCAAGCTGTGCTGACTCCGCTTTGCCTGAGGGGGCAAGGCTAGCAAGGGCAGGGCGGGGGAGGGGGGGGTATGCTTGCCTTCCAGCACAGTGCACAAACCAGGGGGAGACTACGGTAGTCAGCGTTTACAGAGTTCCGCTCCTCAGCGTCGCTAATTACAGAGCTCACGGGGATGGAGGAGCTCAAGTGCGCATGCGCGAACCAGCAGAACTGATTGTTTATCACTAAAAACTCGGTTTTGACTGCATCAATCAGTATCATATTTCAGAAGCACTTGTTATTGATCTCATTCTCAAAGCCTGTGAAGTTTGGGGGCTCACCTCATCCAGGGGGAGGAGATATTGATGATTCAAATACACGAGGACGGTGTGCATTTTGACCACAAGCAATTAACGTTTAAGCAGTTATAACATTTTATTTTCCTAATGGATCTTTTTCAAAGTTTGTGGATTTGATGGTCCTTACAGCCATGGTTAAATTTTTAGAAATGTAGGTCAAGCGGTTTCCTCAAAATCGGGGCTTCAGCAGTCCCCTGTTTATAATGAACAGTGGCTGTACATTTAAGTATTCAGGCAGCTACTGCTGCCTGAAAAATTAAATGAAATGACTTTCTAGTTGCAAATGTTTAGGAGAAGATAAAGGAACACTGAATGGCAGTTAATCATCCTCATTTTTCAACTGCCACTGGACAGGAAATGTTATGCTTATCCTTCTGCAGTTTTTCATAGAGTCTGAAAACAGAGGAGTGCAGGGATGAAGAGGCCAGCTGACCTGCTTGGGGGAGGAGAAATAGGATACTGAAGTTTGCTCATGGCTTTCCTACACACAAGTGCTAACTCTAGTATTGCTCTGGAGAAACCAAATTTATCCTGAGGTTATGCCAATCCAGTGCATTAACAGTTTGAGAAATACAACTGGGAGTGGAGGGGCGGAGGAGAAGGAAGAGGTGAGAGCGAAGTTCTTCCTGGAATGATGATTTTTTTCCATGATAAGCATACTTTCACTAAACACTTGCCCTGGAGAAAATGGGAAGTCGAGCCCAGAACTGCAAAGCAGTATGATCAGCAATAAAATTGGACACTAGAATTAAATGAACTTAAGAAGATACAAATAATTTGTCCAATGAAATTTCCTAATGGTCAGAAACTATTTAAACTATTTCTACATTAACTATAAAGGCTTCTTCTCATCACACGGTACCATCTAGAAGTAAATAAGTAGAGGCCTGTAACATTGTTGGCAGCTCTTCATGTTCTCATCACAGAAAAAAATAATTGGAACTCTTAGTTCTGTTACTGGCAGAACTGAAAACAAAACATGTTAACGAACATCAATTTTTTGCCGTTTTCACGTGGACGCCCCCCCCTTGCACACGTGTGGGAGGGGCGTGCAAATGCCGCAGTGGGGGGGTATGCGGTGGGGGGGGGTAATCCATAGGAATGCTGTGGGCAGTGTGGGGGGTGGGGCGCTCCTGCCCTCCACCCACCTTGCACCCATGGAGTAGTTGGCCAGAACATCGGTTGCTCTGTGGGTGGAGATGGGTGTGTACCCGTGGGAACGGCTGCCCACTTGCCGCCACACATCCAACCACCGCAGGCCCGTGTAAAAATGGCCTTAGATTAGATTTCACTCGTGTTCATTTATTTTTTTTTTCAAAAACAAGTGATTTAAGTTTTTTTTTTTAATGTCAGTGAATATAGAATAAAACTAGAGTGTATTTGGAACTTTCATAAAAAGTGTGCTTGCCTGGAATGTTTTTAACAACTTGGGGCAGCTCTTGGAAACTGTCTGGAAGCTGCAGTTGGGAGAAGCAGCAGTTGGTGTCCAAAGCAGCGGCCCATCTTCTGTTGAGGTTGCGTCACTGGGAGCACATTACACTGGTGTTCCGGAGTCTGCGCTGCCTGCCAATAGCTTTCTGGGGATACTCCCGAGGTCTTGTGGTCCACCGGGAGTGCCGTTCTTGAAGTCCCCCAGGTGTTCAGCGTGGCAACTATGAAGAGGGTGTTCTTGCTGGCCGCACAGAGGCTGTGGAACTCGAACTCCCTTCCGGTGGAGGTTCGTGTAGTCCTGGACTTCTCCTTCTGATGTTTGTTTAAGACCAGGCTTTCAGCGAGGAAGATGGGTAGGGGGTGAGTGTTGAGGAGGGTTTTGTTCTTTTTGTTTTGTGGCGCTTCATTATGTGTGTGATGCTATTTAAATTTTGTTTATTGTACTTTTATATTTTATGGTTATGTTAGCCACCCCAAGCTGCTATTAACAGGAGGAGGTGGGATAAAAATGTAATTTAAATTCAAGGTGCTGGTTTTAACCTATAAAGCTCTAAACTGCTTGGGCCCCATGTCCCGGCACAGCCATCCCAGGGCACCCTCTTGAGAGTGCCAGCTGCCTGTGAAGGCTAGCAAGGGAGATATTCTCTGTGGCTGCTCCACAGTTATGGAACTCATTCCTTTTGGAGGTCCACTTGAACCTGTTCAACTTCTGGAGGAGATGTAAGACCTTTTTGTTTGGCCACCGTTTGGCAGCCAGGAATAGGGTTGGTTAGGATTGGGTAGAGGGGTTTGGGGAAGAGGATTGGTGGGTGGTAAGTGGTGGAGTGTAGGATGTTGGGGTTGCTTGCATTTTCGATGTTGTAAGCTGCCCTGAGTCTTTGGAGAAGGGTGAGGTAAAAATGTTTTAAAAAAACAAAACAAAAAAGCTTGCTATAGAAAAGATCTTGTCCTTCAGTTCTTCCATAATGTGTAAAATTCCTAAAATATTTGAAAATTTAGTAAGTTATACTGGCTTCTGCAAGTCCTGATGCGAGAAACTATGGGGCTGTCAACTTATGATCCACAAATTGTTCACTAGCTGAAACTTAAACACAAGGAGCAGAGCTGGTAGATGCACTTCATCCAGAAAGTGCAAAATGATGACCGTTAAAACTGCTATAACATTCTGTACTCCAGTGCACTGCATCCTCTACAGCATAGAAAAATTTCAAGTTTTGCTATAGTGAAGAATCTTTTCCCTCCCAAGGACCACTTTGAAAATTAGTACAATCTCTGAGGGCCACAAAGAAGTTGAGGGGTGCTTAAGGGGGGTTGCTCAGAAAGAGTAAGATCCAAGATCGTGGATCCATGTCACCAATCTGTCCCCTCTTTGGCCCTTTTCAGATGGGCCGCGGTGCAAGGGGGATGGGTGTGCACCGTGGTGGGTGTGCGGTACGTGGGCAGCCATTACACGAACACGCACCTACCTCTACCGAACTCCATGCATGGAGTCATCACTGTTTTGACAGTGCCTCCATTTGTGGACAATGAGGGGTGGGGGGAAGCACAGGAGCACGCGTACACACCTACCCGCTGTGGTGGTCACACAGGCACCCCCACCCATTCCCACACGTGGGTATGGGGGATGCGTCTCATGTGAAATGGGCCAATATGTTCATGTCCTCATCTCTGCTCCCTTACCCTGAGCTCAGTTTTTCAGTGCTTGGGGGTAGGAACCGGATTTTAGGACCAGATCCAGGAACTGGAAAGGGGCCACATAAAAACTAGCGATGGGCCACATTGGCTCCTGGGTCTGAGGTTCCCCACCCCTGCTATAAGTGAATACAATATTGCAAAATGCCCGTGTTCATCTATAGTCAGCATTTTGTATGTGACAGGCTAGTAAAATAATTCATAACAGCAAGGACCAAGCAGTCGGGCGTTTACATGACCTTTTTATAATATTGCTGTAACCTACTCTTGCATTGTGTAAAAGCAGAAAGTGTTCCATAGCCATGTGACACCTCTGAAGCACCCCACATGTCTTTCTAATTCAGTCTCGCCTCCACCTCAGAACAACTACTTTTGACAACTATGCTGACACCATTCAAGCTGCCTCAATAGTCATTTTAGCCAGTACCTCTTAAAACAGGGTAGACTCAAAGCTTAACTACTACTTACATGAGACAAATACACAAGACGTAAGCTCACTGCTGCTATTGAGAACCTATTACAGATATCCCAAACAATGGGTTGGGATGCCAACTTGGGTTATGCTATCTGTGAATGGGGTTCCCATCTGGACTGATATCTGATATACTTTGCATGTCTTAGTTGCTCTTTGGGGGTCACAGGATTCTGTGAAAGTCTCAAAATGAAGCCACACGCATTGCTTGTGCTATAATAATAATAATAAATAATAATAATTAATAAAAAAAATTGTTTGGGAGCCAGTGACCTATTAAGTACTCAGAAATAGGCAACTGTCAGGCCAATATTATTTTAGGACATCTATCTTAAGCAATTCATAAGAGTAACCACCCCAAATGGGGGGGAAAACAAGGCCAATAGATCAGCAGCGATTCCCAAACCCCCTTATGGGCTTTTTCACACAAGCATTCGTTTGGTGGTAATTGCTGCCTAATTTGCTATAAACTCAATTGTGTTTGCACATGCACAGCAGTTAAATTGAAGATAAAAATGGTGAGAGGTAACTGCCTCTGCAAACAAGTATGTTCAAAATGAGGGTGGAGAGTCCTATTCTGGGGGTCATGATGATTACCGTTCAGAGGAATTCCCCTTATTTATGCAGTCCTCTGCTATGGGGTCTACATGGAAAAAAATCTCTGCTGGTATGAGATCTTTCCTAGGTTGCTTATTATTATGCCTGAACTTCCATGGTGGAAATTTGATGGGGAGGGGGGTGAATGAGAAAATTCTCGACAGTAAATACCATCCTCGGATGGTCCATGGAAAAGTGAAACGTTACCCAACTTCAATAGGGTATTAAAGATTTTTAATATCCTACCGGCTTGATCTTTGAAGACTGATCTAGGCTTGATCTTTGAAGACTGAAGCATTGTTTATTCTATGTGGTCAAGCAGTTAAGCTTTGAGTCTAGAATCCTGGGCTCTGTTACTCGCTGTCACCATGTAACCTTTCTGTAGCTTCATTTTTGTAAAATGAGGAAGCAGCCTTTGTCAAAGGAGTGGAGAAGTGCATGGGAGTATAAACCACAGGCAGTGAAAGTAGTATTAAAACTCCAGACCTCTCCTCACATGTTTTAGGAAACATTTCCCACGGCTGCAGTGTTGTTGCCTGGGAGAAGTCTCTCTTTGAATATAGGTAGGATCCTTCATTTTCAGTTTGTTTATTCATTCATGCCTGGGAATTTCATCAGTGTTTAATACAACAACAAAAATGGGTGAAAATTGATGTAAAATGGCTCATCATTGTTTCTAGGAAAATGGGTTTGTTTTGGTAGACAGAAAAAGAGTAGTGAGTCGACTAATGCTTTGAAAAACGGAATTTAATGTGGTTTGCTGTGTAGAACTGAAACAGAACTCAAAACACTGCATGCCACCTCTGAGCGTAAGAAAACAATCTCTTTAATCCCCCAATAAAACCTTTTTCCTTTTGAATAAACAATTTATTTTTGGTGGCTTAAAACCAGTGGCCTATAAACATTTACACTGAATAATTGAGCCAAATTATTTTACTATATTTAGACACATTTACTGGCTTTTGTGAAGTTTTGCCAGATGCTTGATGTAGGGGCGTCAGTGTAAATTCCAGAAGTCCTGCATAGCATAGCCTCGCAGTAGCTTTTTAAAAAGTGTCTTCCCAGAGACACTTAAAGGAGTTTTTTGTTTTTAAGGAGCCTCCCAGCATCAGAAGTAAAGGTGAGACTGAGAGTGGGACTACCAGCTCCTGGGGGCAATTCTCCAGAATCCAGAAGACTCTTTCTCTCCCCCTCCCCCCCAATTTTTTTTGGGTAGAAGGCCTAAACTAGGCCTGGTAGAGTTCCTTGTAAAGGGAGGATGAGCCCCCAGGCCCAACAGGCAGAGGACCCTCCAGCACACCATAATCCTCCCCTGTGAGTATTCCCAAGGGCTTGCTCTGGGAAGGGCAAACCCCTGAACTTGCCATGCAACCCACTAGCCCAGTTTGTGCTTTCATCCAGCTGCACACAGGTACCCCAACATAGACCACTGTGGATAGCTGGCCATTGCTGGATTTTAGGAGCCTCTTGAGGAGGAGGAAAGTTGAGGGTATTTGTGAAACGTTATTGTTTTTCATGTTAATTGTAAAAGTAGAGTGCCTGGGGTATTTCCCCCCTCCCCACTCCATGTTTCTTTGTTAACGTGCTTGTCAATAGTAGTCTCTGAGATTCCTAGGGATAGGGAAATCCCTGGGTAGGAAAATTTGCCCCTTCATTTGAAATCCCTCAAGGTTAAGGCACTGAAGCACCAAATACCTAGGTTACTTAGATTTGTTCCCCCCTCCCCCTGGGGAGGTCCAAAACAAAAGAAGAAAAGTAACCTGAGCCCAGGGCTCCTGAAGCCCCTTTGCCAGTGGGAGGGGGTGGCACATACCTTCTCTGAGCCCTGTGCCACTTAGGGGAGGGAGGTCACATTAGTGTGCCAAATCTTAAAACTGTTAACCACGAATGGGTATATGGTAGGCGTGAGATTCCTTAATACGTACAGTTGTGCATGCACCTCTGATCGTGTGTATTGTGTGTGTTCGACTGGGATGCCTTCAACAGGCGGCTTTGCATATACATGTAGACTAACTTAATAACATTAGGCATATATCTAATTCAGTGTTTTGTAGTTTCCTAATAAAATGGTCTATCTTATGTGCTTGAGTGATACAAAATTCAGGTGAAAAATGAGTACAAACTGAATAATAGGTTTTGTAAAACCTGGGATTTTTACGATAAAAATAGATTTAAACTGAAAATGAAGGGGCTTAAATATAGGGCACTACATTTAATTGTCATAGCAACCCAATTATAATCGCTAGTATTTACTAGAAACTGCTGCAGGATTTACCATCAGGCTGAAACTTTTTAGCTTTGCTTCATGTTAAAATTGTTTGAACATGTACATAAAAATGGCACAGCTGATTCTTATGATTTTTAAAAAATATACTACAAGAAGGGAAAATGAATAGTACTTAAAATATTAAGTCTCTCTTCTAGTCTAACGTCTGGAAATCAGCAATGGAAATCATGACTGATAGAAAGCTTAAACTCGCCAAGGAAACATTCCTAATTAAAGTGCCTTTGCGGCTCTGAATATGAAATTCGATTTGATCAGTTTGCATATGCAAACCAGTTTGCACCACATTACATTTCTAAAGCTTGCAGCTATGAGCAGACATGGGTCTTGGGTACTAGAAAAGCACAGAATGCTGGGGTCCATATGAGCTTGGCTATCTAAGGCCCTTTTCACACGGGCCAGCGGTGTGGGGGGAATGGGTGGCGGCTGCGGCGGGTGGGTGATGCATGGGCAGCCTGTCTCACGGACCCCAACCCATCTCCATGCATGGAGCATCCACCATTGGCGCCCGTTGCTCCGTGTGTGGGTGATGGTTGGAGGTGGGTGGAGCGTGGGAGCATGAACAGACCCCCACCCACCCGCCGCGGCAATCGCACGGATGCCCCTTCCCATGCATATGGGGGGGAGGGGGGGCGTCTGTGCAAAAAGGGCCTAAATTGTATAGTGAAAATGCACTATATCTAAGGTACGTTTAGACTTAGATCAGCGTTCCACAAGAACCGTTGGACACTCCTTATGAAAAAAAAATGTATCTCTAGCCAGCATTTAGTCATGTAAAAAGGTCTTATCTCTGAATGCTTAAGAATAAGGTATCTAGTTTTTACTTCACTGAATTCAACTGTTTGCAGATGGACAAAGTGCTCTTGCAGCTTGTTCTTATGGCATAGCTGTAGAGACAGAATTAAGATTCTTTGGATGCTTTAACTTTGGAATTTTTATCTAGGTGCTTGCTAATTTTTTGTGTTCCTTAAATACACAGGGCATTGACAGTTAGGGAGCCAGGCAGGGTCCTGCTGATCCCTTGCTCATCAGCTACTGTGGGACAGTAGTGCTCAAAATCCTCTAGATCTGCTGCAGATTTGGTAGGTTAGCAGAAACCACAGGCATGAAGCCAACTCTGAATTTTGCAGCAGTTCCTGTAACTATCAGAAAGTCAGCAAGCAGATAAATGTGATTAGTCTGAAGAATCAGGGTCTAAAATATTACTGTTTCCAATTTTGCATAGTAGATTTTTCATATCTGTCAGAATTCTTAGCAGATATCTTTGAGAACTCATGAAGGAACAAGTGTGCTCCCTGATTGAAGAAGGGCAAACATATAGTGCCTATCTTTGGATAAAGGAGGATTTTATTAGCCTGTATTGGAGCTCAGCTACAGTTCCCTGCAGGACAAGGGCCCTGGATTCATGGTTTCTGCTGCCCAGGCTACGTGCAGCTGTTTTTAATTGTTGACTTGTCTCATTACGGCAAGCTAGGAAATCTATCCTTCCCTTGATACTGTTTCTCTGGCAGTCTTTGGGGCATTAACTCTTAAACTGCCAGAACAGTGTTCCCATAGACTTGGTTTTGTAAGAGAGGGTAGGCCACTCATCTTCTTCCAGATGAATGGTCCCTGTCTCTTCTGTTCTTGACTTGCCTCCAGAAATCACCTTCCTGGTCCAGCTCTGGCATCTCCCCATCAGTTGCTGGTGTTGGGGTCCTAGTCTTGCCCCTGGACATCACCTTCCTGGCTTTCAGTCCAGCTTTGGCATGTCCTCCTCAGTGCCTGGTGCTAGAGGTTTTGACGTGTCCCCAAACACCACCATTCTGGTTCCTGATCTGGCTCCAGCATTGCCCTGTCAGTGTCTGACGCTCAGGGTCTTTGGTCTGCCTTGCACATCTTAGTCCAGGGGCCCTAGCTCTACTTGCTTATCCTCTACCTGAGGTAATTATCTCTCTTACTGGACTCCAGGTGTCGAGTAGTAGGGTGCTGGCTAGCCATTGGCCTAGTCCTGCAAGGACCCAACTCATAGCACTCACCAAAATCTGGCTTTAGCATCTGGGAAGCTTGATCAAGTGATATCAGTCCATTAATAAGCACCTCGAGGCAGTGCATGCAGTTTGAGGAACCACATTTCAGTGACGGTGTAGACAAACTGGAGATGGTTCAGAGGACAGTGCAGATGACAATGAACGGTTTACAATGCAAAATCTACAGGGAGAGGCTGAAGGAAATAGAAGTGTTTAGTCTTGAAGAAAGAAGTCTGGGTTGGAGTTGGAGCTGTAAAAAAAATAAATGTATAAATCACTAGGCCAGGCATAAAAGACTGCTTGCCAGGTTGGGAGTTGCTATGGAGGAGTGAGCACAAAGCTGTGAAAATTCACTCCCTATTTTGGGAAGTATATTTGTCAAAGGCAAGCAGGTGAGTTAATTTTTACAACTTTGAATGGAGGGATAATAACTGTTTTCAAATACATAACTGGCTTCCTTAAAAACTATGCAAATCAATTTTCCCTGTGGTCTTGAAGGACAAGTGGACAAGATTTTATTGGTTTTATGTTACAGGCGAAAAGATTTAAAGTATTACAAAGAATTTTGTAATTACAAGGATAGATAGTGGAGCAGCTTATGAAAGGAAGTCGTCGTCTGAAGTTTTTAGAGATAGGCTAGATAAACATCTGTTTTGAGTTTTAATCCTGCCTCTGTGTTGGGTGATGGCTCAATGACATTTTAAGGTTACTTCCAGCTGTACAATTCTATGAGTCTGTCTTCAAGGCTATTATGGCTTGTCTAAGGAGTTTTGAGCATTTGTTAGCCAATACTGTGGCATGCCTATTGTTGCCTGGTACTGAGAGAACTTGTATGTCGACACAAAGCACTGATGCAACTATATCAATATAATTTCACTGCAGCGAACTTCTTTGCTGTAGACAAGTGCTTCTGTTTTCAACTATGGCAAACTAACATGTACACTAGGAGTATAAAATATAGTGTGCTTCATCTTTTCTCCTTGTTCATGCTGGTGCTACATGCAAGTGATTTCACTTGCATGAGTAACTTGAAGATGGAGTGGTGGTGTGTCAGAGTTGGAATATACCTCAAGGGTCCTCTAGTCCAGCCTCTTGCACCAATGATGGATTTGCCATACCCAAACTACCCACGCAGAAAAATACATCCAACAAGAAACCGAGCCTATAACAAACTGCCACGTGTACAGATTGGAACTGACTAGAGTGCACCGATGCCAGAAATAATAGGGAACAATCTTATAAAAGAAAAATCCAAGTGTCTCCAACAAATGAGCAACAATCATGTTAATAAGGGGAACGAAAAACCCCTCCGAGTTGAGTGCTAATCTGCCCCAAGGGAAAATTTCTTCCCAATCCCAAATATGGTGATTGGTTAGATCCTGAGCACATGTGTAGGTCCCACCAGCCAGGCACCTGACATAGAATTTATAGCATCCAGGCACAAGAATACCCCATCAGCCCAGCCTCCAATTGCGAACAACTTTGTTGCTTCAGGAAGCAAGGGAGGGGGACTAAAACCTCAGAGTATTCTAAGGTATTTAAAAAATGTCTTCCTATAGCATCAAATAGAAAACTCCTCACAAGTTGTGCCACAAATTTACCAACTGTGTGTTAAAGCTATTCAAGTTCTTTGCTCCTACAACTGCTCTGATGGTTACTTCCAGCATATAATTCTGTGATTCTCTCTGAAAGGCTATGTATAAGAGAGATTTGAACCTTCTTCTAATTTTCAGCCTAAATTGTATTTATAATATGCTTGTATCCATTTGTTTTTGTACCCATAGGTACCTTCAGTTTCAACAAATCTTCCCATTCCACTCCCTTGATGTATTTGTACAGTGTGATCATATCTCCTCTCAACCTTCTTTTTGTTAAGCTAAATAGGCCAAGTTCTTTTCACCTCATCTTCTAAGATAGGTTCTCCATTCCTCTGATCCCCTGATAACTCTTTGTTGCGCTTTCCCAGTTTTACTTCTTCCTCCTTAAACGTTTAAATGGTGACCAAAACTGAACACAGTATTCCAGATGTAGTCTTACCAGTGCCTTCTACAGAGGGAACACTACCTCCCTATCCCTACCGGCAATACCACACCTAATACATCCCAGGATGAAATTTACATTTTTTACAGCTGTTGGTTTATGGTCAACTAAACCCCCAAATGTGTCTCCTTTGTTTCCAGTTAATGAGTTTCTAGCTGGTAACCAAATGCTTATTATTAATCCCATCCGTCATGAGGACACTCCCACCCCACCCGCAAGCCTGGTATCCCGCTGCTGTGATTACCACCACTGGAATGTCTTCCTGCATCTCCCACACTCCCTCACCCTCCATATCTCATCTCCTTCTTCCACTGCTGCTGTCTCCCCTGCTCCTCCCTCTTCCTCCTCCTAAACTCTTTCTCCAACCTCCCCGCCCCTTGTTCTCCCCCTTGCATATTCCACCTCTCCCCCCTCACCCTCCCTTAACCATTCCCTGCAAACCCACTCTCCCCTCCACCCACCCTCATCCCGTCCCTGCAAGTCCCGTCCCTCCACATCCCCCAACCTCATCAACATTCCCTGCCTTCCCCCTGATCAACTCCCCTTCTCCTGCTCCCTCTGGAACTGCCGCTCTGCTGTTGCCAAAGCCCCCTTCATTCGCGACCTCTTCCTTTCTCACCACTTCCAACTCCTTGCACTTACAGAAACCTGGATCCCTCCCACTGACTCTGTCACCCCTGCCGCCCTCTCCATGGGAGGGCCGGGGTGGTGGCGGCGTGGGCCTTCTCCTTGCCAATCCCTGTCGATTCCAGCTCCTCCCTCTCCTTCCCTTCCTTCAAGGCTCACTCTGTGCGTCTCTACTCCCCCCTTTGCCTTCAAGTGGCTGTCATTTACCGCCCCCTCTGGCCCCCTATCCTCTTTTCTCCCAGACTTTGAATCTTGGCTTACCGTCTTCCTCTCGGATGGTAGCCCCACTCTTATTCTTGGAGACTTGAACATCCATGTTGACGCACCTTCCCAGCCCTCTTATCTCCCGCTTTCTCTCCCTAACCTCCTCCTTTGATCTCTGCCTCTGGACTGATTTCCCCCACCCACATCGATGGCCACTCTCTTGACCTCATCTTCTCCAGAAACTGTCCTGTTGCTGACCTCTCCTTTGGCCTTTGTCCCTTGTCCGACCATTGCCTCGCTTCCTTAAACCTCTCCCACCAACTCCCATCTTCTTCCCCAGCGCCATGCCCCTTCTGTGATCTGCAGGCTATTACTCCTTTAGATTTTGCTTCCTCCCCCTCCTCCCTTCTGTCTTCTGCTCCTTCTCCTCCTTCCCTGACAGTCATCTCTTCTCTTAATGCCTCTCTCGCCACGACCCTCGACTCCCTTGCCCCCCTGTCCTCCCGCCTTGTTCGACCCCAAAGCCCCCATCCCTGGCTCACCCCAACTATCCGCTGCCTCCGCTCCTGCACCTAGGCTGCTGAACACCTCTGGCGCAAATCCCACTCCCATCCTGACTTCCTCCACTTTAAATTCTCCCTCTCCTCCTTTTCTTCCGCTATCTTCCTGGTGAGGCAACACTACTATGCCTCCTGGGTTGATTCCTACTCTCGTGACCCTTGCAGCTTCTTCTCCACCTTTTACTCCCTTCTCAAGTCCTCCTGCCCCCCTCCACCCTCTTCCCTATCTGCTCAGGATCTCGCATCATTCTTCACCTCAAAGATTGACAAGATCCGCCAAGACATTGCTTCCAGCCCATCTCCTCTCCCCGCTCCCTCTCCACCCCTCCCCCTCCCCCCACTCTCCTCTCTCCTTCCCTCCCGCCTCCCTCAAGGAAATCTCCTCCCTGCTCTATTCTTCCAACCCCTCCACCTGCCCTCTCGACCCAATCCTCTTCCACCTCCTCACCTCCATTGCTCCCATTGTTGCCCCCCCTTCTACATGTCATTAATCTCTCCCTCTCCACTGGCTCCTTCCCCTTCGCCTTCAAGCATGCCACTGTCTCTCCCATCCTCAAAAAGTCCACCCTCGACCCCTCTGACCCCTCTAGTTACCGACTGATCTCCCTCCTACCCTTCGCCTCTAAGCTTCTGGAACGTGTTGTCTACTCCTGCTGTCTGGAACTCCTCTCCGCGAACTCCTCCCTGGACCCTCTCCAAAATGGCTTCCGCCCCCTTCACTCCACTGACACTGCCCTTGCCAAGATAACCAATGATCTACTTGTCGCTAAATCTAAGCGCCTCTACTCCATTCTTGTCCTCCTTGACCTCTCCACTCCCTTTGATGCTGTCGACCACTTGCTCCTACTGGACTCTCTTCGCTCCCTGGGCTTCTGCGGCTCTGTCCTTCACTGGTTCTCCTCCTGCCTCTATGATCGCTCCTTCAATGTGTCTCTTCCCAATTCCACCTCCTCCTCCCTCCCCCTCTCGGTAGGGGTTCCCCCAAGGCTCAGTCTTGGGGCCTCTCCTCTTCTTCATCTACACCCTGTCCCTGGGCAAACTCATTGCCTTCCACGGCTTCCAATATCACCTTTTACACTGATGACACTCAACTCTCTCTCTCCACCCCCCCTCTCTCCCCTTCTGTCCAAGCTCGCCTCAACAACTGTCTCTGTGGTATCTCCGCCTGGATGTCCCAACGCCAGCTCAAGCTCAACATGGCTAAGACTGAACTCCTTATCTTTCCTCCTTCCCTTCCTCCCCCTCTTCTCTATCCATCCTCATTGATGGTGTCACCATCCGTACTGTTCCCCAAGCCCGTAGCTTGGTCTTCGTCTTCGATACTCATCTCTCCTTTAAACCTTACATCGACTCTGTTGCCAAGTCCTGTCACTTTGCCCTCTATAACATTGCTTGGATTCGCCCCTTTCTCTCTGTCTCCTCAGCCAAAACCCTTGTTCATGCTATGGTCATCTCCCGCCTTGACTACTGCAACCTCCTACTTGTTGGCCTCCCCCACTCTCATCTGTCCCCCCCTTATCTCCATCCCAAAGTCCGCTGCTAGGATCATCCACTCGGCTCGTCGTTTCGACCTCGTGCAGCCTCTCCTCACTTCACTGGCTCCCCCTTCCCGAACGCATCCTTCACAAACTCCTGGTATTCACTTACAAAGCCCTTCACAGCCTGGCTCCTCCTTACCTCTCAGCCCTTATCTCCTTTACACATTCCTGCACACACTTTCCGCTTCTCCTCTGCCCCCGCCCTCTCTCTCTCTCTCGTCTCCCCTGCTCCCCTAACCGCCTTCGCCCCTTCTCCCTCGTGCCCCCTCCCTCCGCTCCTTCAAATTCCTCCTCAAAACCCACCTCTTCCTCGCTGCCTTTCCCAATGCTTGCTAGAACTTACCTCTCAACATTTACTGTCTGCCCTCCCCCTGACTCCTCCCTAACTGCAACCAAGCCAAGCACGTGCACCTGAGACCTCGCATCCGCTTGAACGTTTTATCCCTTGTCTCTCCCTATGTCCCCTCTCCTTGTCTCCCCCCTCCGAGTCGTTTAGATTGTAAGCCATAGGCAGGGACCGCATCCATCTCATTGTTCTGTAAAGCGCCAGGTACACAGCTGGCGCTATACAGGTGCTTATAATAATAATAATAACCTTGCACTATTTGTGCTATTAAAATTCATCCCATTTCTAACCTTCAAACCATGAGGTCATCCAATTCACCCTGTAGGATTTTCCAGTCCTTCTCTGTATTGGCTTTTTCTTCCAACTTGGTGTCATTGGCAGATTTCAGTAGTACACTGTTATTCGGTCACAAAGATCATTTACAAATATATTGATAAGATGGATCTTAAAAGGATAGATCCTTGATGACAATAAGGGTGTAAACAAATGTGACTTTAAGACTCTCATAAGTGTTTGGTGTCACATTTGTTAGGCGACAGCAACTATTACATGTTGTGTAGTGGTTATTATTATTAACAAGCATTTATATAGCGCAAGCAGTGTACATGGCACTTTACAAAGTAATAAAATAGACACGGTCCCTGCCCCTAGGGCTTACAATCTGAGCGACAGGAGCTGGGGGAGAGACATAGGAAGGGGAACAGAGGGAGAGACAAGGGGTCTAACATTCATGAAGATGCGAGGTCTCAAGTGCACGTACTTGGCTTGGTTACGATGAGAATGACAGCAGGCAGGTCCATGTGGCAAGGATAAGGGTAAACAGATCGTAGGTATAGGAATAGTGGCTCAGCAGGATAAAGAGTCAGACAGAGCAGAGCGAAAGAGGTGAGTTTTAAGGAGAGATTTGAAGGTATGAAGGGAGGGGGCAAGGCGGATGTGGACAGGGAGGGAGTTCCAGGCATGGGGGGCAGCAAGTGAGAAGGGACGAAGGCGCTTAGGGGAGCAGGGAAGGCGTGGAAGGGTGAGAGAAGGGACAGAGGAGGAGCGAAGTGCACGGGCTGGAGTATGGAGGGCGATAAGTGCAGAGAGGTAGGGGGGAGCAAGGTTGTGAAGAGCTTTATAGGTGAAGACTAGGAGCTTGTGCAGGATTCGTTCAGGAAGGGGAAGCCAGTGAAGCGAAGAGAGGAGGGGCTGCACATGGTCGAAGCGACTGGCGAGGTAGATGACCCTGGCAGCAGAGTTTTGGACAGAGATGAGGGGAGAAAGGTGAGACCGGGGAAGGCCAGTGAGAAGGAGGTTACAGTAATCGAGGCGAGAGATGACCAGAGCATGAACAAGAGTTTTGGCAGACGAGACAGAGAGAAAAGGGCGAATCTTAGCAATGTTATGGAGGGAGAAGCGACAGGATTTAGCAACAGAGTCAATGTAGGGTTTAAAAGAAAGGGCTGAGTCAAAGATGAAGCCTAGGCTACGGGCTTGGGGGACAGGCAGGATGGTGACTCCATCAATAGTTATTGACAGTGAGGAAGGAGAGGAAGGATGAGGGGGGAAGATAAGGAGTTCAGTTTTAGCCATGTTGAGTTTGAGTTGACGTTGAGACATCCAGGTAGAGATGTCAGAGAGACAGTTGATGAGACGAGCTTGAACAGAGGGAGAGAGAGAGGGAGTAGAGAGATAGAGTTGAGTGTCATCAGCATAGAGGTGGTATTGGAAGCCATGGGAGGCAATGAGTTTGCCTAAGGATGAGGTATAGATCGAGAAGAGGAGAGGGCCAAGAACAGAGCCTTGAGGAACACCAACTGAGAGGGGGAAGGAGGAGGAGGTGGAGTTGGAGAGAGACACATTAAAGGAGCGGTCAGAGAGGTAGGAGGAGAACCAGTTATGGACAGAGCCACAAAAGCCAAGGGAGTGAAGGGAATCCAGCAAGAGTGAGTGGTCAACAGTATCGAAGGCAGCAGAGAGATCAAGTATGGTTAAGTAGCTGCTATCCATTCCCTAGTCATAGTGTATGCCACAGCAATAGGGGTCCACCATGAGTGGGGAGCACTTGCATGTAATTATCATGAGAACTGTTAGGTGACCTCACAATAACTACATGCTGGGGAAGAAGGAGCAGTTCTACCTGGAGCTGCCTCCCTACTACAGAAGTGGGAAGCAGATGAGAGAGCCTCCTGAGCACCTTCCCTCCTGCACGGTGGAAAGACATAGTAGGAGGGCATGTTTAGGTCTTGTTTCCTTGCTGCAGAACTGGGGAATGGTCGGAAAAGACCTCAACCTTCTGCCACATCTCCATTTCGCTCCTCTCAGAAGGGAAAAGAAATGGTGGGGAAGCAGGCTGGTCTGCTCCCTGCTGTTGTTGCTGGGGAAGCAACACCAGCAACAACATTCCTAAGGAGCGACAAGAGTAGGGAACAGCAGCTGCTTCCGGTTAGTCCCCTCCAGACAGCTCATGGGTAGCCATTGGCTGTCACAAGCAGTTTCATTTAAAACTTCAGCTATGTGCTCAGGATTGCCCATGTTGACATCCTGATCCTGTAGCTGATGTTTATTTTGTTTTCACCCTGTGGGAGGCATGTTCTTCTGCCACTGGAGATGAGCTAAAGCAGCTTCATTCACTAGGGCAGAACAGATGCAATGCTGCAGCACTGTGCTTTGAAGAGTAGGTGTGATGATTAGAAATCAATAAATGCAATAAACGAGAGAGTTTAAGAAGAGAGTGAAAGAATGCTCACATAGAAGTGAGCTGGAGAAAGCTGTGTGTGGATTGGAGAAGGGATATTCACACAAGTGGATATTGTGTTTATACAAATTTGATTTTGCTCCTGCAGAGAGAGTAGAATAAGGTAATGGAAAAAACCTCCAGAAGCAGGGCATGAAATTTGAGATCCAAGCCTAGTAGCCAAAAATTGTTCTTGGTCACCACAAAAGATGGAAGGAAACAGACATTTGTAAGTTGAATGAATGAATGACTGAACGAATGCATTGATTTATTATGTGGTCATAGACCATTGTAGCATACATGACAGAGTACACAAACAAATACACCACAATAAACAAGACCTACACATCTTACAGCTCAAGAGAGCCAGTCCAGTACATAAAATACAGTTGTGTTGACCACAGGGTCAATCCTAAATCTAAGTCTAAATTTAAAATGCCCCAACTTGGGGTAATATCTATCCCGACCTATCAGCTCTACCTTGTGGCCTGAAAGATACTCTGTCAGACCGCTAGATTTATTTATAGGGGCACTAGGAAATGCAAAAATGATTCCCTATAATGAAATACTTGTACTAGAAAAGATGCAGTATTTCTAATTACCTCAGAATCGGAGTTATCAAATAACAAGGCCAATAACATTTGTTTGGATCTGCCCGGGTAGACCTCTAGAAAGGGCCCCAATAAGTCCCGCCTCAATTTGTCATACAGATGGCATCTAAGAGTGCTATGGCCCATTGACTCCACCTCCAAGTTATCGAATGGACACAACCGGTCCACGTATGGAATACCAGATATTCGCCCCTCTAATACAGCGGATGGGAAGGCATTAAATCTTGCTGAACAGATCAGCTGTTTAGCCCTTCCAGAGACTGGGGTAGTCAAATATTCAGCAGCCTGCCCCATCTCCGGTACCCAGTCCAAATAATCCCGGATATGTGGGGTCAGTCTCAATCCACCAATCTCTAGCTGGCACCCCATATCCTCTGCCCGATACAAGATCTCCCCCTTAAGGGATGCCGAATGTTTATGTTGGAGGTATTCTGTCGAGAGCCCCATCGATCTGAGTTGGTGGTCAATTTTCATGGCCCATTAGGTGGTAAAGGGGTCCTCCCCCAGGTCCTTCAAAAGTTGGGATCCCTGGCCTGGGCGAACTTTGAGCCAAAATTTTAACGCGGTTTCATTCGCAACCTGCGACCAGGGTTTCTGTCCCAACTCCACCCGAGTTGCCACTGCTGGCGTGCCCCGAGGGGCACCGAGAAGCTTCTGCAGGAACTTTGACTGGGTCCCGTCCACTGAGGTGGAGTAGAATGGTGCCCACAGTTCGGCACCATATAAAAGTTGGGACCGAACTTTACTATTGAAGACTTGTAGGGCTGGCAAAACTGCAGATCTTCCTTGCCTGAGGAACAGTCTACTAATAGATTGGGCCGGGCCCTGTACCGCTCTCAAAGCCCAAGCTACATGCTTGGACCAACTGCCTGATCTATGAAACAGGATCCCCAGATAGCGAAAAGAGGGTACCTGTTGGATTGGAGAACCTTCTATAAACCACGATAACGTCTTAGATTTTGATGAAAAAACCATCACCTTCGATTTTCCATAATTAATAGTGAGCGAGTTCTCATGGCAGAAGGTCGCAAAAGCCTGGAGCTGTCGGGACAATCCTATGTGTGTTTGGGAGAGCAAGGCTATATCATCGGCATAACAGAGGCAGCCCAAGGGCCGATTAGCTAGCCTTGGCGGAAAAAAACAGGGTTCGGCCATTATGTCTATTACATCATTTATGAAAAAATTGAAAAGAACTGGCGCCAACACACATCCCTGCCTTACCCCTACTGAGGTGGAAACTGGGGTGGTGGGGGTGAGATGACCGCACTGGTCAATTTTGACCACCAGGGAGGAGTGTTCGTGGAGAGAGTATATTAAGGCCAAGAGGCGCCTGTCTGTAGATGAGGCCAATAACTTGCCCCACAGGGCAGCTCGATCCACTGAGTCGAAAGCCGCCCTGAGGTCCAAGAAGGCCACATATAAAGCTCCACCACGAGCCCTGTACTTGGCAGCCAAAAAATAGAGAATGTAACATTGTTCAGTTGTTGAGTGGCCTTGCTGGAACCCTGCCTGCTCTGCCAGTATTGCTTTGGTCTGAGCCATCTATTTGGTCAATTTCCCCAATAGGTACTTTGCATATACCTTGGAGACGACCGACAGGAGGCTAATAGGCCTGTAGTTGGCAGGATCTGTTTTAATGCCCTTCTTATATATTGGGATAATAACAGCCCTGTCCCAATCCCCAGGGAGAACCCCACTGTTGTTAATTGCAGTGAATACCGTTGCCAAAATAGGTATCCACCACATCTTATATGTCTTCAGAAATTCCACTCGTATTAAGTCCAGCCCTGGGGCACGATTATTGCAGAAGGAATCAATTATTCCCTCCACCTCTTCCTCCTGCACTGGCTGCCACCGAGGGACCTCCCCCATGTTCTGAATAGAGGGGACCTGGGTCGTATCCCCACTAATGCCAATGCTGATAGCATTGTATAATTCCTGGTAACAAGTTGTCCATGCTAATGGTGGAATGACTACTGTAGCAGTGAGTTTCCGGGGCCCCGACTGAGATCCATTCACCAGGTGCCAGAATCTTCTGGTATCCTTGGCATCTGAAGCCTGGAGAAGAGTCTTCCAGACATTATCCCCAAATTCTCTTCTCTTTTTATTAATTAGGGTCCTGTATCTGGACCTAAGTGCAGCATATTTCGAAGGGAGAGTAGCTGCCCCACTTTGCCTATAGATATAATTCATCACCTTCAGGGAGCGTCGTGTCTCCCAACATTCCTTATCAAACTATGGCTGATTAGGCGGAGTATCCTTTAGGGAGATTGCTCCCCGCCCCGAGGCCTGTAGGTGTATGTGTAAACTCGCTAGAAGCTGGGTATAATTGTCCAGAACCTCTGAGTCACTTACTGAGGCGAGGATCCTCTCACGAAAAGATATTACATCTGGCTGAATGATATAATTTTGGAGGGATGAGGACAAGGCCTCATTCCAACGTGTGGCCCGTAAAATCTCAAGATGATCCAACACCAGTTCCTGCTTACCCTCTTGGGCAAAGCAGGATTCTGGGTCGGAGACCTGAAGGGATAGTGTCAAAACCAGGGGGAGATGATCTCCCACCAGCACAGGGCCCACAAAAAAATCAGTGATAAAGGCTGGCACTCTTGGGGAGACAAGGGTGTAATCTACTACACTAGCTCCTTGTGGGCCTATAAAGGTAAATTCCCCTTTCGGATCATTAAAACCCGATCCATTGAGTACATAAAGGTCCCTAGCAATCAATAATTCAGCAAGTCTAATCCCTGTTTAATTAATGGCATTATCTTTGGATTTCCTAAGTTCTAATTGATCTATAAAGGTAAGCATTCGCCCATCACAGTGTGGCTCCATGGCCTGCTCATCTGCACCCATTCTGGTGTTAGTCGCCCGTGAGGATTATCAGGCCCTCTGGATATTTGGAGGACATTTCCCCCAATAATTTCTCAAGCCTGTCCCACATAGAGACATGGTAAGAGCCAGCATTACAAGGGGTATGTATGTTGTCAAAACTATTATGGTTTGTGACCCAATTTGAGCCACAAAACCCAACAGCAGCTGAGGCAGCAATATGTTCTCCAGTATCTTGAAGGTGATCTTGTGGGACACAAAACACCCCAAACCCCCACATGGGCGCCCCCTCAATTTCCAATGGACTGCGGGGTTAAAATATGATGTATAGCCTTCCAACTCAATGGGATTTTTTGCCCAAGTTTCCTGGACAAGGATAATTGAAAATGTTTGAAAAAAAATTATAAGATCTGGATCCTGACAGTGCCTGTCCCACCCCGCAACATTCAGTGAACATATAGCGAGCCCTTTACAAGACAATGTGTCCAAGAGTCCTGGGTGGGAGACTGGACCAGGGTCCTCACCATCCTGACCCATACCCTTATCCTGGGAGTGTGTGGATAACGTAGAGCCTGCGTGCAACTATGCATAATATTTATTTATTTATTTATTTATTTATTTTATAAATTTTTACCCCGCCCCTCCTGCCACGCAGCTCGGGGCGGCTTCCATCATTAAAATACAATAATAAAGTACAATAAATACTTTAAATATTAACAGGGCTAGAAAACAACCAAACCACAAAACAAATAGGTAGGGGACTAAAATCTCCCTCCCCACCCTCCCTCCCGAAGGCCTGGGCAAACAGCCAGGTCTTACAGTTTCGCCAAAATATTAAAAGGCATGGGGCCAGGCGAGCTTCCTCCGGAAGGGAGTTCCACAGCCGCGGTCCTACCACCGAGGATGCCCTCTCCATCGTGGCCCCCCGCTTAACACGGGGGACCTCCAGGAAGGTACCCCCGGCAGACTGCAGGAGCCGCTCTGGGGCGCGAAGGGCGAGGCGGTCCCTAAGGTATGAGGGGCCGAGACCGTGTAGGGCTTTATAAACCATCACCAGGACCTTGAACTTGGCCCGGCACACTATCGGCAGCCAGTGCAGAGCTCGGAGCACCGGTGTAAT
>QEPC01002328.1:1288143-1312920 GCA_003113815.1 Sphenodon punctatus | reverse complement strand
CCCCCCCCCCCCATAAGCCCACATGTTAAAGCCACAGCGCGGAGGGCGCACGGGGAGAAGGTTCCTTCCCCTCCTCCCCGCCCCAGGAGAAGATTCCCTGCGAGCCCCGTCAGCCCCACCCCCCCAAAAAACAAATGCAGAGCCGCAATGACTTCCTCCTGTGGAAAGAGCACCCCACCCTCGCACCAGGAGAAGGAAGCTTACTTGCTTTGCTTCGTGCTGCGCCACCGCTCACCGCGTGCTTCTCTGTTCTCTTCTCTGTGCTGCGCTGGATCCCTTGGAGCCCCACCTCAACGCTCTCCCTCCTCCCCCTCCCCTCAGCCGAAAGACGGCGTTGTGTGCATTAAAGGGGATGGGGGGGGGAAATCTAATACAGCAGCATTTAAGGGTAGGTCGCCAGCCCTCATTTTCTGGTCGCCGATGGCGACTTGGCAACCAGAAATTTCGCACCCTGATCTAAACACTTTTTCCTTCTCTGTGACTGACTTCATCATGCATTGTTTCAAGCATAGAATATTGCAGTGAATCCAATGTGCTGAATTTCTTTTCCTCTCTGGGAACAATTACTATTTCCTTTGGGAGAGAAATAAGTTTCAAATCAAAGCATTTCTTGTTAGGGTGTAAGTATACTCTGCACTTCTACATTCTTGCCTCTTCTGATCTGACCATCTCATGACAGATTAGAGCATTGTTCCTCCCTTCCTCATTAGCCTGACTGATGGAGACATTAAAAGACTGTTAGTCTTTCTCAGACAGGCATAAAATAAGTACTCATGTTTTAGCTGTTTCCCTTAGATCAGAATTTGAGACAAGTTTTAAAAGTCAATACTGATATTCTCCAAGGTTTATAAATTTAGATATTGGGGAGATTTAGAAAAACCTCTTAATCAAGGTTTTATCTAGATTAGAGGATTTTGGTCATGTTGTAACTCAGGTTAATTGATTACCACTTAAATAAGCAACTACAACTGTAAACGTGCATATAGATAACGCTGAGAACATTTACTCTTGGTCATGGCTCAGCTAAGTATTCTTTTCTCGGCATGCTCTGCTAGTGGATCACCATTTTTCTTGTAGAAATAGTTTTAAAGAATAAAATAAATTCAACCCTATGCTGGAATTTATATAAAAGCCGTTTCTTTGTCTGGCAGAGACTGGTAACTGAAAGTCGTAATTAAAAAGAAAAGTACCCAGCGCTCTGTGATATATACCATGGCATATTTTTTCCCCTGAAAGTACACATTAAACTAAAATGTGCCATAACCTACTTTTATCTTCTGGGCCCACACGGGATGACCCTACCCAGGCATTTTTGGATCCCACTCTGGAGGGTCCTGATGCAGGATGGGATCCTTCAGCTGCTGCCACGAGTGCTTTGCTACCTGCTCTGCCCTACGGCTCTGCAAAATCGGAGGTAGGAACACCTAGCAACAGGCCTGACGCTCCCATTCTATCTATGCAGGTACCACCTGACTCCTCCTTACTGTCATGTGCTTTGACTTTTAAGAAGCAGGGAGAAAAATGGCTTGCTGTGGCTGCTAAGTCTCGGAGATGCCCACAGCCTTCTCCAGCTCCACAGTCCTCCCTTGTTGGAGGAAAAATCTGTGCTCTCCAGGCTCGGATTGAGGAGATAGAATCACGTTTAGCTATTCAAGCTGTGGAAGAGGATAACTTTCCATCATACCCTCTGACAGTAGGCCATGGGGACCTGGAGCTGCCTGTGGTCCCTGTAGAGCTGTCGCCCCTTTTTCCAGGCCAGGTTAGTGTAAGCCAGGAGGTCCTGGAGCCCTCTATCAGAGCTACTTCAGAAGAGGGAGGACCCTTTAATAAGTCTCCTGGTTTTCTATCAGGAGCTATTCAGCCTGGAACCCAAGCGGTTCAGGCCTTCTCCCATTTACAGCAGGAAAATGAGTTGGAGCTCCCCCCCCCCCAGAGTAAACATAAAAAAAGGGGGTTTCTCCAATATTCCTGTTGGTTTCCTTACTAATTCACAAATTACTGTCCCTGAAATTCAGGAGACTCATGGTCACTGTAATTCCCAGCAGACAGAAGTCATTTTGGCAACTCCCATGGAACGAATGGAGGGGCTTGATTGCCAACTTCAGGCCATTCAGCACCAGTTGGTTTAGGGTTGCGGAGTGTATGAATGGTTTTAGAGAGAATAGACCTGAGCTGGGCACTCAGGGAATAGATCCGGCATGTCAAACAACTTCTGCCTTTGGTCCAGTTCATTTTAGCTCCTTAAATTCTAAGGCCACGGAGGATTGGAAGCTTACTCCCTTAACTGATGCTTTGGTTTTTACAGTTTCTCCCTTGTCAACTGGGATACTTCCTCCGTGGGATTCTAAATTTTGGATAACCCATCATCTTGCTTATATTTTGGGTTGCAATTTTCTACCCTCCCAGGTTGTTGTTTTTTTCACTTGCCAGCTAGGGGTGGAGCATTACAGATTGTCATTTACTTCCAAACCTCAGCTATAGTTGAAAGGCTTTTCCTTTCCTCTCGTCGTTTTAGCTCCTGGGGGGTTTATATGGCTAACGTTTATGTTAAGAAGGGAATTACTCCCTTGCTGCCCCAATCTCCCTCAACCATTTTGGTTCCCCATGTGAGAAATTCTAATTTGACTCAGGTATCGGGGAGGAAGTCATGTATTCCATCAGATATGCCGATTCCCAGTAGATCTAAAGAGCTGGCCCAGATAGGAGTTCCCGCTGTAACACCTAGTTCTGCTCTGTCCCATAGGCCCACCCCTGCTGTTGTGTTGTCCCCACCTAAGTTGTTTAATTCTTCGCCTAGGGTTCCTTCTTTGGGAAACCCCGACGTGTCCTTGCTTTCGTCGATAGCCCTACAATCTCCTAGTCCAGTGGAAGCCCAAGTATCTGTAGTACCCCCGCCCTTTAAAGATCTACCATGTGCTGTACCATCTGTGTCATACAAGTGTTTGCCTCAATGTCCCATTGTGTTAAGCCCCGCTTGAATAATTTAGTTTCTGTAAAAAATCTGGGATTCCCTCTTCGAGGGGCCTTGATTTTTGAAGAACTCATGGCCATGGATCTTATATGCAGGTCTACTGTATTGGGTACTATGGGCTGATATTTAGCAGACCATCTTGTTTATTATTAGGATGTTTATTCTGCTACATTTTTAGGTTGAGAGGCCTATGTTATTTTATTTTAGGTTTAGCTTAATTATATTTCCCATAGGTCTGTTTATTATTTGAGGTTAGGCTGGCCTTTTCCCTCTTGTATCAGGTTATTTTGTAGCCATAGTTTTATGACTGAGACATCCCTTTGGGGTTTTATGTATTTGTTGTGTATTTATGTTGTTTGTCAAAGCAATGGCCCACGGCCACGCTTTAATACATTCATTCATTCACATTGCATCAGCTGATATTCTTGCTGAATGATTCGAGAGAGGATGTCACTAAGGCAGTGGCATCATTTGCGATTTCAGCAATTAAAGCTCAGGCCCAATTTGCAGGGTCCCTGTGTAAATATGGCTGCTAATGTTTGATGGTGGTGCCCTTGTTGGATCTCCGAATAATGGGTTTTTAGAGTTCTGTTATGTGCCTGTTTTAGGCTTGTTTTATTGCTTTATATGTTTTTTTTTTCTTTTTTTCCTCCCCCCCTCCCCCCTTTTGTGTTTTGTATATTTTATATTCTGCTATGGCCTGATGGCTAATGCAGTATTGAATGATTGCATTCTCTAAAAACATTAAAATTAATCATTGGAAAGCTGCAGTACCCTTTGTGTAGCATCAGTTAGTTACTCAAATCATTCTTTTGTCTTTAAAAGACCACACAGATGTTAGAGGAACTGCAGAGAAATCAGAGTGTGGACAGTTGGAGATAGTTTTATTAGGAGGGATTGACCTTAATACTTCATGATGGTGTCTTTTTCTAAATTCACTTTTAGTGTGACAAAATGTATTAAATTACAATTCATATTTTTGTTTAGTATCTATAATATGCTATTAGCTTCTCTCCAGGAAATAAATTAGTGTCTTGGAAAAAACCAGTGTATTTTGAACCCTGCTTGCTTACCTTTGGGGCAGCATGAAGAAAATCCATATAGACTTTAGTAGTTAACTCTTACCACTTAAATTAGAAAGTGAAATTACTGTTCTAGAGTAATGTTGTCTTGCATTATGCTTCTTGAAGCTTCCCCCGTCTATAAAGCGAGCATTTGGCACCTGCTCCTGTAAACACTTAAAGTGCTTGAGTAGCGAGTAAAGCTACTTTCTGTTGAGATGATGGAAGTTGAGTTATGTTTTTCATTGTATAAACTATTTTGCATAGTTGAATACACTATATCTGGACTTGAAAATTTTGTTAGTGAAGGAATAATGCCTCATAACAATGGAACTTTTAGACATTACATCAGCTGGAATCGATACCAAACTGCTGATCTATCAAATCTACAGTGTAGAAATTAAAATTTAAAATTTTGTATGTAGTAGTATTTTGTAGACCATACTTGTTTGGCTGAAGTTCACAAGTATAGTGTTCCTATAACTAAATGTAGTAGGCCAGTCCAAATGCTACAGCAGATCAATAATGGTGCAGTTAATAATTCCACTGTAACAGTATCCATTTAGAGAAAATGATTTTAGATATAGTATTTCAGTTGTTTTTTTAAAAAATGGCCTTTTTTTTAGTCAAGACGAAGTCTGTTGAGGGGTTCAAATGGGCGGCCCCCTGGGTGGCCACTGTGACCATGCAGGCAGCCGCCACCCACCCGTGCCCCCACCCACCAGCCGCACACATGGTTCAAACAGTAAAGCCATCCCCGTCTTCCCCGCCCACCAACACTGCTAAACAGAGGTCCCGCCCAGACACCTGCCCCCTGCTATGACGTACAGACATGGAAAGTGAGCAGACAGCAAGTCACAGCAGACGTTAACCCCATCCTGCCCGTGACCAGGGGTGCTGCTAGGTCCATCCAAAAGCTGCAAATGGGCAGCTGTTGGTGGTTCTTGGCCATCCTCAAACACTGGGTAGCCATGCTTGAAGCAGGCTGCAGATGGGTCATTGTGTGCAGCATGTGCAGGGCATGGCTCTGGAGGCGGGCATTCCTGAGGTACCAGAGGGCATTACAGGAGGCTGCGGCCGTCTTGTAAGGGGAGCGGAGGCGGGTGACGAGATACCTTAGTACTGAGGCCTTTGCTGTTCTCTACAGCCTGCGCCTGGCTGTTCCCACAGAGCAGAGGTCCTGGATGATAGAGCGCAGTGAGGACTTGATGGGAAACCATCCTGTCCACCAGGGGGGATGAATAGTGGAAGAAGCACTTCTGGATGCCGAAGAGACTGCTGTCCCCCATCATGGTGATCCTACGGCCACATCTCCAGTGGAAGACCACTGTAATGTGGGAGCCAATACCTGTTGGCAAACGTGAGGCCATGCTATTTGGAGACTGGCAACCCTAGACTCCTGCCGATCTGTGGCCCAGCAGTTTGGCATGGGCACCTCCACAGTGTCCACCATTCTGACTGTGGTGTGCATGGCCATAGTAGACATCCTCCTGGAGAGGGTCATACAGCTCCAAACCCAGCAGAGGTCATGGAGGGGTTCGCCCGTATGGGGTTCTCTAACTGCTTTGGGATGATAGATGGGACACAAGTCCCCATAATATGTTCTCTAAATAGCCAGGATGACTACCTAAACAGGAAGGGCTTCTTTTCTGTGGTTCTGCAGGGTGTGGCTGACCACTGGGGGCTGTTGATTGATGTATACTCGAGGGTGTCTGGACGGAGCCATGATGTCAGACTCTTCCACCAGTCACCCTTCGATGCCTGAACATACATGGGGGAGATCAGGCCACAGATCATCCAAGTCATTGAGGGTGTGTCCCTGGCCACAGTTCTCATAGGGGACCCAGCCTATCCATTAACACCGTGGCTAATGAAGCCTTATGCTGTGCATGCGCAGGAGCTCTTTAACTGGAAGCTGAACTGCGCCCGCTGCATTGTGGAGAGGGCATTTAGGATCCTCAAGAAGTGCTGGCGACTCCTATGGAACCGGAACGAGTTCCAACTCAACAAGGCCCCCTTTCTGACTGGCTGCCTGTGTGCTCCATAATATATGTAAGACAGGTGGGGCCGTTCGGGATAATTCCCTCCCACCCCATCTGGAGTGCCTCTGTTCCAGCAGGCTGGTGCCTCTGTTCCAGCAGGTTCAGGCAGAGCAGCATATGGCCAATGATAACCAAGATGCCTTGTGCTGATTCATTTCCTGCATTTCTGCTGAGCAGGGATAGCTGCTGTTGGTCACCATGGGTGCTGGGGGAGGGGTTACATGTGAACACCTATTCCCTACAGTGGGTGAAAACAGACATAATGCTAACTCCGCTTTAACACTGCTTTAATGTTTTTATACACGTTGCAGAGCTGCATAGGGCACCAATACAGCCCTACAACATGCATAAGAAATGTTAAATCGGTGTTAGAGTTAGCGTTACGTCTGTTTTCAACTAGTGTCAGGACAGTCCTGTTCCCAGCAGGTTCTGCAACCCCTGTACACACAATTACTATGTATGCACAGTTGTAGAGGACACTTATGAGAACTACAAGATGCATGGCTGCATTGGTTCCAATGCATACATGGCAAGCCTGCCTGTACCCCTCTGTGCTGATGGATACAGCATCCAGAAGCCCATTGCTGCCACCCATTGTTCTGTGATAGTTTGCTCCTCCCATATCACTGTCCGATATGCTTTGCCCCCACAGCAACGCGTATATTGCTGCATTGCCCAGCATGTGCATATTGTCAGCCCCTGCAGTACACCAGTGGGTGGGCATACCTTCCCTTCCTCCCAGAGGACATAGCCCCTCCGACCCATGGCACATCTGTACCATCGCAAGGGCCCGGATCAGCCTGTTGCACTTCCAGCTAACCTGAACAAAGCACTGAGATGGGGACTATGTATGGTTCACTACATTTTATTTTATCTTTGAGACGTTAATCAGGGCTTCTTGATCTCCTGGCTACGCCATGGCCAGTGCCGGCCTGATGTCCCCTCTTCAGTGGTAGTGCCTCTGCCTTGGGCGAGCGGTACTCTGTTGGCTGTGGACTCGCTGCCAGCGGGGCATAGGGCAGCCATGGAGTGAGCTGGGCACTATGTCCCCAGGGGAGAGAGGGCCCAAGTGTTCTGGGGTGGCAAAGGGTGACTGATAGGGCAGGGTGCGAACTTTCTGGTCGCCAAGTCACCATCGGTGACCAGAAAATGAGGGCTGGAGACCTGCCCTTAATGCTGCTGTATTAGATTCCCCCCCCCCCCAAATCCCCTTTAATGCGCGCAACGCTGTCTTTCGGCTGAGGGGAGGGGGAGGAGGGAGAGCGTCGGGGTGGGTCTCTGAGGGATCCAGCGCAGCACGGAGAAGAGAACGGAGAAGCACGCGGTGGGTGGTGGCGCAGCACAAAGCAGAGCAAGTAAGCTTCATTCTCCTGGTGCGAGGGTGGGGTGCTCTCCGCAGGATGCGAGAGGAAGCTGCTGCAGCTCTGCATTTGTTTTTTGGGAGGGTGGGGGTGACGGGGCTTGCAGGGAATCTTCTCCTGGGGTGGGGAGGAGGGGAAGGAACCTTCTCCCCGTGCACCCTCCGTGCTGTGGCTCTGCGTGTGGTTTTTTTTTGGGGGGGGGGGTGACGGGCTCTGGAGGCAACCTTCTCCTGGGGCGGGGAGGGGGCCACTGCGGCTCTCTGCTTGTTTCTTGTTGGGGGGACAGGGCTCATGAGGGAAGGGAACCAGGAAAGGAAACTGATCCTTGCCCTTTCTTTTAACCAGTTTCTAGATAAGTTGAAAGGACTTGTCTTGCCTATAATGTACATGCTTAACAATAACCTGTTTTTAAAAAAAAGACTTTTGCAACTGACTGCAAAATTTGCAGTTACAACTTACAAGTGTCTGTTTCCTTCCATCTTTTGTGGCGACCAAGAAATTTTTTTGGCTACTAGACTTGGATCTGAAATTTCATGCCCTGTTAGGGTAACCATGGCTGGAAGGTTAGATCAGGAGTTGGGGCGTGTACCTGTGGGGAGTACTGAACTCAGCCGTGGGCAACCACAGAAGTGCTCGCTACCGCAACATGGTGGACAAGGGATTTCTGCATTTCCAGCAACTCACTCATGAATTGTCTCATCTCAGCACTCACCTCTTCCACCACATTGTGGGAGCCTTGCAGCTCCTGCAGGTGCCAGGCTGAATCCCTCTGCTCCCACAGGTGCTCGTTGCGTGCCTGGGCAGCGAGGGCCCTGCTCTCCACTTGGTTCTGGCACTAAGCTCTCGACTGCTCCCATACCACCCCCTGGATTGCATCCCTGATGTTGGTTACCATGCGCGTGGTTTCCCCTATCAGTTCCCTTGCCATGTCCTCCCTGCCTCAAGTCCGTTGCCATATTCCGGCACTGGAATATGTCCCTTCTGTGTCCAAGCCACATTATTCACTTGCAGATGCTTTGATATACCGATTCATTTTGATAGCATCTTGCGAGGCTCTCTTGGACTTTTGCATTCCCCCCACAGGCTGATGAAGGCCCTCTTCTCCTGTGTCCAGGACCTGCCCTAGGATTCCCAGGTTGTGGGAGGTGCATTGTGTGTAGCCAGGACCTGCGAAGGTGTGCTCCCAGTGGCCACTGTGCTGGTACTTGCCTGTCAAGGGACAGCATACAACTGTTATCCATTGCCTTGCTCCCCTGGCGCAGCCATTTCTTCCCACACCCAGCAACCCCCCTCCTTGGGTGGCTGTTTGTCTACCTGACTGGTGGTGCTGCTGCCCTCCATGGCATTAGCTGGTCCCTCCACTGTCAGATGGGGCTGGGGGCTGTTTTTAGCCTCACCCTACTGGATTTGTATTTCGTGTATGCGTCCTTTAAGGGCTGCTGGTAGTGCTGTGGGTGGGACTAAGGAGCTGGCCTTGCCACAGACGGGCGTGGAACTGCTCTAGGTTTCTGGACAGCAGTTCTCCATGGTACCAGTGGAACTGTGCCATGCCATGGGTAGCCACCCTGGTTCATACGAGCAGGGGGTGCATGGGCACCCATTGTCTCACACCTTTTTGGCTTGTCCTACATGGTGCGCACCAGATTTTTCAGAGGACTCCAAGTGTGGCCATGGGTGGCTGGTGCATGCTCATGGGAGTGCGCTTCTCCATGCATCACCTTCACACGAGTAGCTGAATGTGTGGTCAGTGGGGGGACATGTGTGAATGTGCCACCCTGTTTCACAGCTTGGGTGAAAAGGAGGCAGTCATCTAGTGTGAGACAAACAGGACTTGAATTGAACCCACAGAATACAGGGATGTACTCAAGTGCCTTAACTGCTGAGCCACCACATGTTTCTCTTTGTGGTTGTAAATAACTGTGATATATAAATATTAGGCATTTCTCTTCTAAACATAGTGCAAATCATACTTCAGTGTCTATTTGAGAATGCAGTTATTTGCATGTGCCAAAATAGCTTGCACTGAGCCCCATATGAAAATCAGGCCCTTAATTGTTTGGTAGTGTAGCTGAATTCAAATATTACCACAAGTGTTCTCTTAAAATCTTTATATTTCTTTATGAATCTATTATTGTATGGAAATGTTCTGTTCCACTGCCATTTTTGCTTAATTGCCTGTAGTCCTGGCAGTAAACTCAGACTGCTTATGGTCAAGCAAAACAAAGAGCAATAGAGGGAGGGGAAAATAAGAAAAAAGTGACAAGAATGTCAGGTATGTGTTTCTTTTAAGCTTGTATATCCATTTCCAACAAAACGATGCATCTGAAAAACATGAAATCTATTATAGGGAAATCCCATTTTCTACTTGCAAAACAGAAATTGATCAAATAAACTTCCTGTGTATTGGGAAATGCATGGGACTCCAATCAGCTTGATAAATGGATATTCTTGAGTATAGAGTGTGTATAAAGGGCTCTGTATGTTGCTTGCGTAGGACAGTGGAGTAAGAAACAAAGTTCCACAATACAGGGCAGGACTGCACGTGTCCTCATGCCAGCTTAACACTGCTGTTAAGTCCTACTCAAGATCTTTCACTTCTTTAACTTTGTTTTTACCACAATTATTTTCTTAAAAATATTCCTTAAAAAAAACTCTGACGTACAGTAGTTTTTGTTATTTCCACAAAATGTTTTCTTGTTGAAACATGTTGCAAGCACTGTGCAGTCTTAGTCTGGTCTGCAGTAAGGAAGACAGGGAATATGTGCCTGCCTAGTGGCAGTTGAAAAAGCCTGTCTTGGGCAAGGTTGTCACACGGGAGTGGCAAGAGTTCACAAAGGTGGGGTGGAAATTTATATTAATGGACTGCCTTTTAAAATATATATTTAAGAAATAAGCATATTGACCTCCGTATTCTAACTTTTGTTGTTGTTGTCGCTCAGGCAGGAGTGCAAGTCAGAAGATGTTGCTTGCAAGACCTCTGAATCTGACCCTGAGGAATTGTCAGATGAAGCAAATGCTGAAATCTTCTATGGAACCTCTCCTCCTAGCACACCCCGACAGATGAAACGTATGTCAACAAAGCACCAGAAAAATAACGTCGGGAGACCTACCAGCCGGTCCACTTTGAAAGGTGTTTCATTGTTTTACCAGCTTTTCTCCAAAAGATCATAAAAACTATAAGTGTGAGGGATGTAGCCTTGCAATCATTGATCACCTCTGACCCAGATATTTAATTCTGATAGATAGAGGGGGTTCTTTTCATGGACAGTTAAAGACTTTCAATATCCCCCTTCACAATCTTTTAGTGTACATTGGCAACTAAATCATAGCTGCTCTTGCATATTATTTTTAATTTTGTTTAAGGTAGAGCTATCACTTGACAGTCCCCAGAAAGCAATTTCTGCAGGTTTTATGAACCATTTAAAAAGCATTTTATTCTGTTAACAAGAAACTTTTAAAGGGATACATGATGCTCCCAAATCTAGAGATTGATGAAACTTCTTCTGTACAAATAAGAAATGACACTTTAAAGGAAACAAACAGTTTGGTTAAAATTATACACATTAAACATTTATTTTGTGCATGGTTTAGTGCAGCTTTATACAGAGTCTGTTTTGTCCTGTGTATGATGCTGAAGGCAATTTTCTATGGAAAGTTTAATTTTGCTCATGACAATATACTAAGAAGGTATTGCACAGAGAGGTGTTCTTACTCAGGCTTCATTTGTAAGGGAATATAAATCAGGAGGTTCCCATGGTGTAGAGGCTGAGGGCTGTTGACTGTTGGGAAATGTTTGTCATCATTTTTCTCAGAGTTCCTCAATTCACATATTTGTTTTCTTGCCTTCCTCTGTTCTTCTGCACTAAAAAAAAATAATTATTTTGTCTGAAGCCATAATATATAATTCTGAATTTTAAAGTAATTTTCTAGTACAATACAACATTTATATTTTAAGGGACAGGCCACAGGGTTGTAATGATTTCTCAAAGTCCAAACTGATTTTTATTCTAGCAGTCACACATGTTTTATTCTTATTTGCAATTCTATAACATTTTGCACCAAAATAAATGCTGATGAACATAAGTGAGTATGTGACAAACAGGAGACTCAGTGGGAAATATGCTCAGTTAGAAGTGAGAGGTGTAAAACCCAGCTAAAAGTAGCTTGGATACTTAAGCTAGCAGTCTGTGTCGGTTTTAATGATTACATGTCAGCGTTTGTGTAAATGCTTCCCCTATCTTGTTTGTGAAACACACGCTAACAAGAGGAATTGTATCAAAGCCACAAATTTATAGAACAGAATTTATTTTTTTTTACTGATATCATTTATGGTAATAACTAGCTGTTGTCTCTAGTGATAGTAGGTAAAATGTTCTCAGAAGGGAATTTGAGGTTGATTCTGTCCTTCACCTTTCCTTTGGACTGTGATAATTTTAGGAGACAATAAGAGGGATAAGTAACTACTGTCAGAGACAGTACAGCCTCATGAGACAGGATGGGCTCGATCCCCTGCCCGCCATGGGGAGTGTTGCAGCTGCCACATTTTGGACTGGTGTGGAGTGCTGGCCCCACGACCTGCCCCCCTGTGGCCATCACCATCCCCTCTAAACCATGGTGGGTTGAGGAGCTGGCCACACGGGGCTGGATGCGTGGACTCCTCCTTTGCCCTAGGGTTAGCCTGCTGCTTCTAGTCAACTGTGGGTGGGTGGGAGTGTGTGTGTGCATGTGTTGAGGAGCACAATCCTTTGGGCCCGATCCTCAGACACTGCCTTGTGGCAGGGTTGCAAGGATCTGGCCACATGGGAGGCAGCTCATTATCCCACTTTGTGAAATGCTAGCACGTGATGCTTCTCCAGCCTTTTTTGAAGGGATGCATCATGTGTTAGCTGGCTGCCCACCCTGGGGTGGGCTGAACATCTGGCAGCTGCTGGCCATATTTATTTATTTTAATTTTATCACATTTCTATGCCACCACATCCTGCTCACGCATCTTGGGGTGGCTCACAACTTCATAAAAACCATTAATAAAAGTTAAAACCATAAAACTTTAAAAACCCTAGCAGAGCAAAAACACAACCCACCCTACCCCTCTCCCTTGCCAAAAGCCTGACTGAACAGCCAGTGCTTACAACCCTGGCGGAAGGAGGCTAAGGAAGGTGACACTATGATCCCCATTGGGAGGGCATTCCACAGCCTAGGGGCGACCACTGAAAAAACTATTTTGTCAGTGGCCACCCAAGGCATCTGGGGTACCTCCAACCCCCACCCCTCCTCAAAACCCACCTCTTCCTCGCCGCCTTTCCCGACGCCTGCTAGAACTTTCCTTTCAATATTTACTGTCTGCCCTCCCTGCAGACTCCTCCCTAACCGAAGCCAAGCACGTGCATCTGGGACCTCGCATCCGCTTGAATGTTATTTATCCCTTGTCTCTCCCTATGTCTCCTCTCCTTGTCTCCCCCCTCCGTGTCTATTAGATTGTAAGCCGTAGGCAGGGACTGCGTCTATCTTACTGTTCTGTAAAGCACCAGGTACACAGCTGGCGCTATACAAATGCTTATAATAATAATAATGAGAGGAGGTGGTCTTTCAGATACCTGGGGCCCAAGCTGTTTAGGGTTTTATAGGTCAAAACCAGCACCTTGAATTGTGCCTGGAAAGCTATTGGCAGCCAGTGCCGACTCCAGAACACTGGTGTAATGTGTTTCTGGCAATCCACCCCTGACAGGAGGTGGCCTGCTGTGTTCTGCATCAGCTGCAGTCTTTGAACAGTCATCAAGGACAGCCTCACGTAGAGTGCTTCGCAATAGTGTAGCATTGAGGTTACCATTACAAATATATTTAACATAAATAATTGACATGTTATATTTGGATTTTTTTATTTTTTTTTGGATTTTTATTTATAATAATATTTGAGAATTTAGGATTGTTTTTGTATTTATATGTCCAGTGGATTTTTATTTTAGTTAGTACTATATGTTATACCAAGTTGAACGGATTTAGTTTTTGAAGTAGAGGAGCTTAGTTTGACGTAATCAAATGATTTGTATTATTATAAACATTTATGTAGCGCCAGCCATGTGCCTGGCGCTGTACAGAACATAGAAATAGATGCGGTCCCTGCCTGTGGCTTACAAACTAAAAGACGAGGGGGAGACAGGGAGAGGGGACAGTGGGAGAGACAGGGGAGAAGACAGACAAACATTCAAGCGGATGCGAAGTCTCAGGTGCGTGTGCTTGGCTTGGTTACAGTCAGGCTGGTTGCAGCAGTCTGCAGAGAAGGGCAGACAGTAAGTATATGGGGAACGACTAGCAGGCAATGGGAAAGGCGGCGAGGAAAAAGTGGGTCTTGAGGAGGGATTTGAAGGAGTGGAGGGAGGGGGCAAGGCGGATGTGGGTAGGGAGGGAGTTCCAGACATGGGGGGCAGCGAGGGAGAAGGGTTGAAGGCGGTTAGGTGAGTTGGAGAAATGAGGGAGAGTGAGGGAGGAGACAGAGGAAGAGCGGAGAGCGCATGCAGGAGTGCGTAGGGAGATTAGGTCCGAGAGGTAAGGGGGAGCTTGGTTGTGGAGTGTTTGAACGTGAATACCAGGAGTTTAAACAGGATACGTTCAGGAAGGGGGAGCCAATGAAGAGAGAAGAGAAGAGGCTGTACATGGTCGAAGCGACAGGCAGAGTGAATGACCTTGGCAGCAGAAATTTGGATTGCGATAAGGGGGGGGGGACAGGTGAGAGCGAGGGAGGCCAGCAAGGAGGAGGTTGCAGTAATCGAGGCGAGAGGTAACCATGGCATGAACAAGGGTTTTGGCCGAGGAGGTAGAGAGAAAGGGGCGGATCCGAGCAATGTTATGGAGGGCGAATCGGCAGGATTTGGCAACAGAGTCAATGTAAGGTTTAAAAGAGAGGTGCATATCAAAGATGAAGCCCAAGCTACAGGCTTGGAAAACAGGATGGATGGTGACTCCATCGATGCAGATGGGCAGGTTAGAGGGAGAGGAAGAGGAGGGAGGAATGAGGAGTTCAGTTTTGGCCATGTTGAGCTTGAGTTGACGTCGGGACATCCAGGCGGAGATATCAGAGAGGCAGTTGACGAGGCGTGAGTGGACAGAGGAGGAGAGGGGGGGGGGGGGTTAGAAAGATAGAGTTGGGTGTCATCAGCATGGAGCTGTTATTGGAATCCGTGGGAGGCAATAAGTTTGCCAAGGGACAGGGTGTAAATAGAGAAGAGGAGAGGGCTGAGGACAGAGCCTATATTTAACATTGTTTATATTGCTTGATGAGTGTGGATTATATTGATTTAGGAGGCTGTTTGTATTGATCTTGGCCATGGTGAAAGCCCGTGCCTCAATAAACTTGTATTATAATTAATAGATTGACGGATCACAGATTAAAGACTTAACATTTGGGTTACCATAAATTAGTCCCCCTTTTAAAAATAAATAAATAAAAAAAGAAGAATAAAAAGACATGGACAGATCATGCGATGAAGATACATGCAAACAAAACAATTATGTGCTTGTCTGCCAAAAGTTTTGACAAAGCCGGAATCTCCTCTCAGGAATGTGCAGCAATAGGGCCGAATCCTGAAAATGGATCTGCCTGGGCGGGCACTTAACACCTACGTAGAATTCCATTAATTCCAATTTGATTGCAGATAGATGTGTCCTTATTTGGTAACTCTACACTGTTGGCGGTTAGTATGTGGGAGAAAAGCATTCTGTGGATTGCTGAGTGGTATGTGGATTAAATTCCAAAAGCCAAGATCTCTTTTCCTCATCTAACATCTAGGGCTCAATTTGTCGGGGGTGTATAGAGGCTATATCTGTTCTGGGCTGACTTGATTCCAAAAAGGTGCAGCCTCTATACCATAGGGTTTAGAGCTGTCCATGACTCCCACCTGTGCCTTATGCAGTCTGCCACTTCTCAGCAGGCTTGGAGGTGGACACTGACTCCACCTCTAATCACATTATGCAAAAGCTCCAAACCTGTGCATGGAGCCTATCAGTAGACAGCCACTACATTAAGCCTGTGACTGGTGGAGATGAGGGACCAGCTTTGCTCTTCATATGAATGGCAAAGGTCAGCTGCCTGAATGTCCACACAATCCTGGCCTGCACCTTGCTGGCTGGATAAAACCCTGAAAATACTTTCTGGTCTGTTACTCGTCCCCTGTTGTATTTCTGCGGGACTCATTGCAGAGCCAGAACTGAAGAGGAGCTCTGGGCTGGGCCATCACATCACAAGAGGCCATGTGATGTGCTGAAGAGGAGTACTGGGTAGAGGAATCGCCACTGGTGTGATGCCCTTAATTTCTAGCTCCACCTTGCAGAGGGGGATCACCAAATGGGAAAAACTTGCAGAAGCGAGGGTAAAACCTGAATGGGACAAGAGGGTACACCTGAATCCACACATGCTCTCAAACCTTTAAGCCTGACCTAAACCCACATACTATACCTTCATTTTACCAATCTTACGAACTATGCATATACAACAATGGAAACTTTTGGTAGACAAGCACATGGTGGTTTTGTGTACAGGTTTATTGCATGATCTATGTGCTTTGTTTACATATGCAAAATACACTGACAAACTTATAATGGCATCTAAAATATCTAAAGAGCATCCAGGAACAGTTTAGTTTAATGTTTGTTAGATGTAAATAACTACACGACAAGTGTTCTCTTGCTTTCCAAAGAGTGACCTTGGGCAAGTCATTATGACTCCACCTTGGTTCCTAATTTGTAAAATGGGAATAATAATAATGATCTATATCACAGGGTTGTTGAGAGGGTGAACTAAATGTGGTTTTTAAAGATGGGTGCTTTTAAAAATGATGTCTCCGTGCATGGCCCCCCACTGTCCATGTGGAAAGCTGCTCGTTTGAAGTTGGTGCGTGGGGAGGCATGCTCCTGTGATCCATGTGCCGGCCACCCAGTCCTCATGTGGAGCGCTGTTAAAAATTCCGGAGTGGCCTGTGTGGGGACTGGGTGGCTGGTGTGTATGTGGGGAGCTGCCTATGTGATGTGCTCTCTATGCACTTCCCGTGTGTGAATGCCCCGCAACTGCTCCATGTACTGACCTCGGCCCCCCCACCAAATGCCATACTCGTGTAAAAACACCTGTTGAACGCTAAAAGCTTTATATAAATCATAACCATCACGGACTTTGTCTGATACTCTTAACACTTTTATAGGTTTATTTTTTATGTTGTTGAAAACATTAATCATAAAAATTGACACAGATTAAATTTCATATAAAAATTGTCTATTGGGGAAAATATAAATGACTGTATAAAAATATATTCGGATATACTGTTGCAGTAACTATTTTGCCCAAATCAATTCCAATAGCCAGAGTGAAATAAAATGGCACTTGAAAGTTAATCTGGATAACTTCCTTTTTGGAGAATATGGAGACTTTCAAGTCTGACTTTACAATAATAATAATATATATTGAATTCTGTGTCCACAAATGTACTCCTATCTAGTTGCATTAATAGGTTGTCATTTACCATAGTATATTCAGAGCTTGTTATAATCTGAAGTTAGTCTCGGGATCTGTTAATTGATAGTTTTATGTTCCTTTTGCTAGAAATAGAAGTGGATAAGTTAAATGAATACATTGTGTAGTTCTAAACCTCTTGCATACTGTTAAGTAAACAGACAAGTAGTCCTTTTTGACCTGGCATCTTGTCTCCAATAACCGACCAGTGTTAAATGCAGCTTAATACATCTTAACTACAAATGGTTAATGCCATTCTAAGGAACAGGCTACTGGACTCAGTGGACCTTTTGATCCAGTATGGCAGTTATATCAGTATTGTTCTCCAGCGATGCTACATGCAAAATAAGATAGAATTTGAAGGGTGGAAAGCACAAGTATAATAAAGAATAGTTAGTTCAAGGAAAAATCATTGCTTGTTTATCTATTATTTATTTATTTTATTTCAGAAAAGATGAGTGCACCAAATCCACCCTCTCTCAAAGACAGTGGCAAAGCCATCGAGAATGCAGAAGAGCAGAGCTATAAGCAGGGGAAAAAAATCCGAGCCACTCTTAGGACATCAGCACGGGATAAAAAAAAGACTGCGCAATGCTCATTCATGTTAGACTCAGTTGGTGGGTCCTTGCCAAAAAAACCAATTCCAGATGTTGATCTCAATAAGCCTTACCTCAGCCTTGGCTGCAGCAACACTAAGCTTCCAGTCTCGGTGCCTGTAACCAGACCTGCACGCCAGACTTCTCGGACAGATTGCCCAGCAGACCGCTTAAAATTCTTTGAAACCCTGCGGCTTTTGTTAAAGCTTACCTCAGTCTCAAAGAAAAAGGACAAGGAGCAGAAAGGGCAGGAAAACAACTCCTATGAGTGGGTGAATCGAACAAATGAACTAATCTGGCTTGAGTTGCAAGCTTGGCATGCAGTTCGGAGCATTAATGACCAAGACTTGTATCTATATACTGCCCGTCAAGCTATCCCAGATATTATCAATGAAATCCTTACCTTCAAAGTGAACTATGGAAGCTTCTCCTATGTAAGAAATGGAGCTAGTCTCAATGGTACTTCAGGAGAAGGACTGTGTAAAGCAGCCCATGCAGTTAGTGCTGTGGGTTACTCTAGCTACCATGAACATCACCACCACCAGAGGGTCTCATTTGAACAAGTGAAGCAGATAATGAAGCTGCTAGAGTATGTAGAAGCACTTTATCCATCTCTGCAGGCCCTTCAAAGGGACTATGAAAAGTATGCTGCAAAGGACTTCCAGGACAGGGTGCAGGCACTCTGTCTGTGGTTAAACATTACAAAAGACTTGAACCAGAAACTAAGGATTATGGGAACTGTTTTGGGCATCAACAGTCTGTCTGACATTGGCTGGCCAGTGTTTGAAATCCCTTCTCCCCGATCATCTAAGGAAAATGATCCAGAGCATGAGGAAGAAGCAGCCTCGGGAACGTGCACAGAGGACAGTGAAGGTGAAGAACAACTCTCTGAGGAAAATGTGGAGGAGCTCAGACAGGCCATTAAGAACAATTTTGCCAATAAGCCAAACTTCGACTTTCAGCCACAGGACCGTTTTTCAACTAAGCTTAACAGGCTTGAATCTGAGGATGACTCTGCCTGCTGGGCAGTTACAGAGTGCAGTGCTGAGGCTGGCTGCAGCAGACACTGTTTGACCTCTATTTATAGACCATTTGTAGACAAAGCATTAAAACAAATGGGGCTGAGAAAGCTAATATTAAGGCTTCACAAGCTAATGCATAGTTCCTTGCAAAGGGCCCGTATGGCATTGATAAAGAGCGATAAGCAGCTGGAGGTAAGTTATATGCGTTTTACTCTCTAAAAAAAATTCTGTTGCATAATCCCCACCAGTTAGAAATTGAGCTTTTATCAGTTATTTTTGAGCAGTTTATTCACATTATATGAAATCTTAATGATGATCAGCTTTCATGAATCAGTAGCTTATTCTAAATACTATATTTGTTTTGGATACTTTCATAAAGATCTAAGTAACTTGATCTTTAAAGATGGAAGAGAGGTACACAGCTGTTTAAGGGCCTAATTCAACTGCTATAGGAATGAAAGAGAAACTTTCCTTGGATCTCTCTGAGTGGTAACAGGAACCTAAATGAAGTTCCTACTCGCATTTGTTGTTGTGTTTATAACAACATAAACACCACTATTATTATTTATTGAAGTAAGTGGCTCAAGTCCTGTGAATTTATCGCTTTTTTTTTTTTTAAACTTTTAACTTCAGGTTCTAATATGCTGAATAAAGAGAATTGAGTGAATTAAGTGAAAATTATGAAAGCAAAAAGCTGAGATCACTGGAGAAGGTCACACAAACAGTAACTACAGTCTAGGAAACTTGATCGTGGGCTTTGAAGTGTTTAGTCGTGGTTTTTATGGCTTGAATCGGTAGCCCAAACAGGATGCAAATCCAGGTTTACAGAGTTGAATTTAGACACAGTGCCACTTAGGTTTTGCCGACAGCTCTTGAGAATGTAGATTCCAGTATGCATTACGTAAAACAATATGGGTTGCAATCCCTCTGATATTGTAGATATATAGCGTATTATTTCTATTATCGGTCATGTATAATCTGTCACAGTATTATACTTGTCTCAAATTGGGGTTTTGTAGGCAAAACACTGGGAACCACTGGTTTATTATTAATTATTATGATTAGCATTTATATAGCGCCAGCGATGTACCTGACGCTTACAAAGAATAAGGTAGACATGGTCCCTGCTGAATAAATGTAATAAAGAGAAAACCAGCAGAAGCTTAATCCACAATTGTCATCTGTATCAAACTCTTGTAGTGAATTACGAAGCCAAAATCTGTTGGTTTTGATGTTGAATAGTTACGAATTTTAGTTCACCTTTTAAAGGTGGTGTACAGATTCCCTTTCAGGACAAAGAAAGATATCTTTCCTGAACCCTCTCTCCTGGCCTTCCGACAGCCCCCCTAACTGTCCCACCTGATTGTTGGATGCAAAGTCCCTAGAAATCACAAGACTGTGCTGGAACAACAGGAGTAAAGCTGGTACCCACAGTTGTTTGTTAGCATCTCGCACATAATACAAAGTATAAGGGAGCTATATATGCCAATTGCAGCATGTAGTGTACTTCATTCACTAAATATACCCCAATGAAAACTATGGGTGAAAACAAACTTAATGCTAACTCCACTTTAAGACCACTTCAGTATTTCTTATTCATGTTACAAGGCTGTATTAGTGTCCTATGCAGCCCTACAACATTGACCTTGGTCTGATGCTGATAAATGTGAGGTCGGTGGCTCACAAGTCAACTGCGGTCCGGGAGTTGATCCTGGACCAGGCAGCCAACTTTGCATGTATCACAGAGACCTGGCTGGACAATGAATCAGGGTCTATATTGGCTGATCTTGTTCCATCTGGGTACTCTGTGCAACATCAGAGGGGGGGGGGGGGGGGAGGGGAGCCATTATTTGTAAGGCTGCCTGGTCTGTGAGGAGATTTCCTGTGTGATCTATCATGGGTATAGAGGGTCTCCATCTGGGGTTGGATTTGGCCGGAGACAGAGTGGGGATACTGCTGATAAACCGTGCACCCACCTGTACAGGAGCCTCCCTGCACACACTGACTGAGCTGGTGTCGGAGGTGATCTTGCGATCCCTCAGGACAATAGTTCTGGGAGACTTCAATATCCATGCCGACGCCAGTCTTGGAGGGGCGGAGCGTGAGTTCATGGCTGCCATGGCAACCATGGGCCTGTCTCAGATAGTAGTGGGCCCCACACATGTTGGAGGACGTACCCAGGACATGATATTTTGCACATGCCTTGAGGCGGGGGATCCGTTGGTGGGGGAGGTATCAACAGTGCCCTTGTCATGGACGGATCATCATCTCCTCCGGGCGGATATTCTGGCACATGTCGACCCCTGGGAGGGTGTGGAACCAGTTAGGTTGTTTTGTCCCTGAAGGCTTATGGAACCTGGAAGGTTCCAGATAGCCCTAGGGGATGTTTCCTCTGACCTCGATGGCCGCTCACTCGATGACCTCGTGTCCAGGTGGAATACTGTGCTAACGGAGGCCATCAACTGTGTGGCTCCCAGGCGTCCGCTCCTGAATTATTGACAACGCAGCTCCTCATGGTATACCGGGGAGCTGCGGCGGATGAAGCAGAAAGGGCGGCGGTTAGAGCGATGGTGGCGTCATTCGCATGGTGAAGTTGACCGATTGCGGCATACAGTCTGGTTACGTACCTATGCCGTTGCGGTTCGGACAGCAAAGAAGTTTTTCTTTGCTGCCCTCATTGCGTCTGCTAAGTCCTGCCCAGCTGAGCTTTTATGGGTGGTGAGGGGGCTGGTCAGTCCGGTCTCCCTCCGCCTGGACGTAGAACCATTAGATGCTCACTGTGATTTGTTTGTGGACTTTTTTGCTGATAAAATTGCTCAAATTCACCACAATTTTGATGTGACTTTTTTAGCAGGGAACGGGTCAGAGGCAGTAGAAGCCCCTTCTTGTCCTGTTTTATGGTATGAGTTTCAGATGGTGTCGCCCTCAGATGCGGGGGATGCTCTTTGGACTGTTCAAGCCACCTATTGTGAACTAGATCCATGCCTGTCCTGGCTGGTTAAGGCTAGCCGGGAGACACTGGGGCCACTGCTGGTAGGGATAGTCAACGTCTCCCTTGGGGAGGGCAGGATGATGGGCTGTCTCGAGGCGGTGGTGCGGCCCCTACTCAAGAAACCATCTTTGGATGTTGGCGCCCCTGCTAGTTATCTGCCAGTCTCTAACCTTCCCTTTTTAGGGAAGGTTATTGAACGGGTGGTGGCTCAGCAGCTTATGGGGGATTTATACCGGGTTAATTTTCTCGATCCTTCGCAGTTGGGCTTTTGTCTGGGTTATGGCACGGAGACTGCGCTTGTGGCCTTGGCTGACGACCTCTCCCGTGAGTTGGACTGGGGTCGTTCGACCCTGTTAGATCTCTCGGCTGCATGTGATACCATTGATTATGAGTTGTTGGTGACTCAGCTGCGGACTGGGCAGGGATTGGACTGTTCTTGAATGGTTCTGCTCTTTCCTGGCCAGGAGAACCCAGCGTGTGGTGCTGGGGGAGTGTTCATCTCCACCCCTCACCCCCCGGGGGCCTCACGTGTGGCGCCCCTGAGTACGCACGTTCTGGCTTGCAGGCGGCATATGCAGGTCATTGGATTGTCCCCTTAGTTTGCTATTTATCCATATGCCTGTTGTTTTTACTTCTATTGTGCATAAATCATCAATTGCTAATTAACTTTTCATCTGCTGCCTTCCAGACCTGCAACTAACACCATAGACTATTTCAGTAACTCCGGTTAGGCCCTTAGCAAGCCTAGCCTGCATTTAGCTCATCTTCAGTTCTGGCCATCATTCTTGCCTAAGGAAGAGAGTTCTGTGAAGCTCTAAAGTAAACCAACAGAAGTTGGTTAAGTAAAAGATCATTTCAGCTCTGTTGCTTTCTCTTGTGTGTCTTGTTTTTTTTTCTCCTCTGTTGCAAAATCCCCACCAGTTTGAAATGAGGCTTTTTAAAGTTATCCACATTATATGAAATCTTAATAATTCCCTTAATTCATGTTTTCAAAGTAATTTGATTAAAACCACCATATAAATGCTCAGTCCCATGGCCCACGGATCCCCGCACGCAAGCCACGCATGCACGCAGTTTCCAGGTGGCACAATGTGCCAACAGTGGAGTGGCTCCTGTAAGGTTTCGCGTGTGTGTGGCTGCACACAGGGTCTGCAGACCATAGGATTGGGTCCATTGTTAAGATTATCTTCTTTTCTAAGAAAACAAAGAAAAACCCTGAATGTGCTGTACTGAAATTCTGCATCTTTGTATGTTCTTGAAAATTTGTGGGTGTATTTGTCTATTGTAAACTTCACTTGCATGAATAAGAGTAGGTGCATGCTGCTTTGCTTGAGCAAACATTTTTACCTACAACTTTATGGGTGCAAGAATGGAAGGTGGCATATCAAAGTTTGATGCAGAATTAAGTTGGAAAACTCATGTTACATTTAGTGGTAATGAAAAATAGTCTTCAGACTTGAAGAAATGGCTTTGAGTATTTTTTTTAGAAAATTGTTTGTTTTATATTATTGGTACATACTCTTCTGAGAAGTGTGGTGTGTTCTTCATGCCTATTTCTGGGTAGTAGAGCTCGATTGTATATTATTTGACTAGCAGTAGTTCTCAAACCATGGATGTATTTACCAGTGGTGTTCAGAGCCCTTGGTGGTAGTCCACAGAATTTGAATATTCAAGCAGTGGAGGACTATAATGACACAGTGAATTTTTGTGGAATATTTGCCATTAGCTCTGCTGCTGTCCATAGCAGCAACTGAAGGATACTTTTGCTAAGCTACTCCAGCTTCAGGCTGTTTATATTTTGGTATTTGGTGGTATTCCTCCTCCTCGTTTCTGTAGTGCTACTAAGAATATGCAATGCTTTTACAGTGACAGATTTTGCAAACCGGTCCCTGCCCAGTAGGCTTACAATCTAAGATGAACAAGGGTGAGGGGAATGAATACAGTGCGTGCGCTCTCTCTCTCTTGCGCTCTCGTGTGCTCTCTCATATGTATATTTTATATATGAGAAACGGAGGCTGAGAGGTTGTGACTTGCCCAAGGCCATCCAGTTAGTTCACGGCTAGGGCAGGATTTGAACCCTGGCTTCCCAGGACCAAATCCAGCACCTTATCCACCATACCACACTGGTTCTCAGTATCTTGGAATATTGGCCTCAGTCCAAGGTCACATGTAGAGCATACAGAGTACGCACTCATGGTGTCCCAGGCGAAGTCCTCATCATCCTGACTACATCTCCACTTGACAGAGGGAGAGGTCGGGCTGTAGTGGTAGATGCAGGTGGCAAGATGGCCGGAGATGGGGGATTTCTCCTCGGACACCATGTGTGTGCACATGGTGTGCATGCAGATTAAGGTAGGTTTGATCCTGCGCCCCTGGGATTGAAGCCATTGTGTTGAAAACCCTTTTGGGAACTTTTTTCCCAACCTGAAAATTAAAAGGATACTGTCAACTAGGAAATCACACTTGTTTGAAAGTGCTGAATCTTCCACAGTTATATATAGCTATGAAAAATGTAATAAATATATATAAAGCCCTGGAGAGCTTGGCCCCAGAGGCTGAAGCTGCAGGGAGGATAGCCACCTACACCTGTGTGTTTCCCTGTCTCCACCCCCAGGTAGGCTGCTTATAGCAGAGGGCTGTGCTGAGAGCGGCGCCCTCAGGGTTGCCGCCAAAGGGCGAAGCAGCCGTTGGAGGAGCCGTTTGCGGAGCCAAGGAGACGGAGGCAGCCCGCTCTGCATAAGAGTTGAGGGTGAAGGCTGTGAACCCCCACCAATTTAGGACTTTGTCATCTAGCTGCCGCCGAGAGGGTCCCCGTGTTCGCTCTTGCCTCACCGTGTCCCCCACTGTTGGATTCTGCAGGGGGACAGAAGAGAAAGATACTGTGAGGGTTTTGGGGAATACAGAGTCCAGCCGAGAGGGCTGACCTATCCCCTCCAAAGGGCGCTTCGGGGCCGCAGGGGGTTATTGTTGTTGTGGGTTCTCCTTTGTACAGGGCTAGGGTGGTAGGGTGGGGGTGTAGGAGGGGTGGGTAAGGGGGTGTGTGGATTCCAGTGACTGTCCCTGGTGGCAGCAGGGGGAGCACTGGGATGGATAGTGGGCGGGTCGCTCGGGTCCCGTTGAGAGAGGGACACCGAGGGGTGACGAGGGGGGTATGGCCTGTACTGGCCCCTGGTGGCAGCAGGTTGGGCGGGGGGGACCCAGTGACTGCCCTTGGTGGCAGCAGAGGGGGGCACTGG
>QEPC01002328.1:1191205-1278690 GCA_003113815.1 Sphenodon punctatus | reverse complement strand
GGGGGGGGGTGCTGTACCTGGTGCCGGTGCCCTGCCCTCCCCCTGTGCCCCTTCCTCCCCTCTTCCCGATCCCGCATCGCGCACACACCCCTGCGGAGCCCGGCTTGACGTCCCTGGTGTCTGGTCGCCTTTGTCCGCCCCCCCTTCCCTGTCTGTACTATCCTCAGTGCGTGCGTGTGTGTGTGTGCTTGCTGTGTGTGGGACCTGTGCGCTTGTTCTCCGTCTCCCTCTCCCTTCCCGTTTCCCTGGTGTGGGCGTTCCCTTTGGTGCCTTCTGGCTTCTTTTGCCCTCCGGCGGCCATGTCTGTGTCCCTCCCCTGCCCGGGGGATTCTGGGTGTGCTTGCCACGGCAGGGGATCGGCGTAACGTCTGTTGCGCTGCCCCGGTCCGTGATCTGGCGGCTTCATTCCCCTCCGTGGTCCAGGCCCCGTCACGTCTGTTCGGGGCTTTTTTTGGCCCCGGGGGGTGGTTGATGTCTTCACCCCCCCATGGGATCCACTGTGGTGAACCGCCAGCCCGTAACGTCTGAAATCACCCGTAGTCTGCTGTGCTTAGAAACTAAGGGCCCAAAACTTTCAAAAAGCAAGATCTGGTCGTTACTGGGCAGACTAAATCCATTTTCATGAGATGAAAAGGAAATGAATGCCTATGTTTGATTAATAGTTAAAGGGTAAATAATAATAATAATAATTTGAGAGAAGTGAGCAAATTGATTCTTAAAAGGAGCCTTTAAATCTGTGACTAGAGCCATTCATTTTTAAGAGATTGTTAGTGTAGGTTAAACATGCTTGTGCTGAGATTTAATTTTAACCACATTATTTTTAAATGAGAAATTTAGTACTTAAAATTTTTTATTTTTATTTTTTTAAAGAATCAGATTTAAATAAAAAAAAGAAATGGATTTTATTGTTAAAAAAATAATCTATTTTTTATCCACTCTGTAATGAATGGAAGATTTACACCTTAGGATACGTAAAGTTTATCAGTTGACTTGCATGGATATTCATTTGCCTTCTATTTTAAACACACGCATCAAGCTCTGGAGAGAAGAGAGAAACAAGTTAGATGATAATAACACTGGGTGTTTTCAGACGTTACGAGATCAGTCAACCACAGTGAACCACACTCAATCCCGCAGCGGGGCCAAAGCACCCTGAACGTCTGTTTTGTGGGTGCCAGATGTTCACCATAGTCAATCCCCACCAGGGGTCAAAAATAACCACACTTCCGGAGTTCCATCCCAGACCATCTCCAAAAGCATGGTCAATGCGATTCCCAATGGAAAACAAAAAAAAGTAACGTCTGAACGGCAACCACTGGCCGGAATCAAGCAAAACGATTCCCTGCCGGGGACAAAGCACGATGTGTTGCTGCCAGGCAACCAGCATCAACACAGGCCGGGGAGGGAGACTTAAAGGGTACACAGCAGCAGGGGAACGTGGCGGGATGAAGCGAGGCGGAAGGGAGAGGAGAGCGGTGGGAGAGAGAGCAAGGCAGGAGGAGACAGTGGAGGCGCAGGCGGAGGAGGAGGTGGTCATGCTACACCTGGAGGTGGTGGAGGGACAGCAGCAGCCGGGATGGGCCGAACCGGCGCCTGCAGCCGGCCCGGGGGACGAGGCACCCCGGAAACAGGTAAGGGGACCGAACGGGGGAGGGACACGGGGCTGTGGCAACCCGGTAACCAACCCCTTCCCCTTTCACGACCCGCAGACACTGAAACGGGCCCGGGAGCCCAAGCCCCCGGAGGAGACGGCAGGAGGAGGAGGGGGAAGACAGCAACCCGGAGGGTGTCTACGGGAGACAGCCGTACCATTGAGGGGGGCAATGGGGGCCCAGGGAAACCCGGATCTGGGGGACCCTGGAGCACCAGCTGGAGCTGGCGGTCAACCAATGGAATGAGCACGTGTTCAAGTAGATCGTGCGGGAAATGGAGGCGGCAGGGCATCGCAGGACAGTGGCCCAGTGCCGGTCGAAGGCCAAGGAGCTGAAGAGAAGGGGGTACAAGGCCATCAAAGACAACAACCAGCGGTCCGGGCATGGAACCCAAAGTGCCCCCTACTACGATGCCTTGGACCGCATCCTCCACATGAAGGGGTCCATAGTCGTCCTGCGCCTTGTGGGGAGTGCCGTGGTCCAGGAGCCCCGCCCCCCATGAGTAACACCTCGGGGACCAGCAGGCCTCCCTCATGCATCAGCCTCGAGAGCCCCCAGCCGCGGTCCCCAGCGGGAGGATCCAAGANCATTGCAGCCATTCATTTAAATGGCTGCAATGTAAAAAAAATCCGGTACCCGGAATCCGGTAACGGGACCGGATTTAATCCGATAATGCCGGTACACCCAGTACAGGCATTATCGGATACCGGATTTACCGGTATTCCCACCCCTACACCCCACTGTACTAGCTATACATCAGGAGTCCGGATTACGTATACTATACTAGCTATGCATCATGTATATACTATAGTATATTATCGTTTACTGTATACTATATAGTGTGTACTGTACATATATTAGCTATACATCAGGGGTGGGGAATTTCAGACCCAGGGACCAAATGTGGCCCATGGTAAGCTTTTATGTGGCCCCTTACCAGTGCTTAAAGTTGACCCCTGAATTCTGTTACTACCCCTAAGAATTGGAAAAAATGAGCTTGGGGTAAAGGAGCAGAGATGAGAGCACGCACACAAGGATAGGGGACAGATCAAGGGCACAGATCCATGAACTGGACCCTCCTTTTCTTGAGTGCGCTCCTGCCCCCAATTTCTGTGCAGCCCTTGGAGCTTGAACTAGTTTTCAGAGTGGCCCCCATGAAAGAAAAAGTTCCCCACCCCTGCTACACATGCATGTATCAAATTAAAAACTTCATTTTCATTCAATTTCTGTGGTTAGTGCAACCTACACCAAGTAACTGGGAAGGATATAATTACAACAGTACTTACATTAGTAAGAGAACTTTTAACTGACAAATCTTACAAATTTTAAAAAAGCGACTGTATTTGTACTTCAAGTAGTCCAAATAATACAGAATTAGAATTGCAGTAAGGCTTTAGATTGCTGGATTTCTTTTTCTGCAGCTTTATAAATGCCCAAGAAATCATGTCACGTGCTGATCAATAAGACTTGCTCCCTTAATCTTTGGAATAGCAGGCACTTGGAGGTTTGTGGCAAGAGTGTGTGTTAATAAATGGCATGCTAGACATCCACGAATGGGTATCTATCAGGTTGTTGGTTAGGTGGACACGGACTCAGAACATGTGTTCAGGACCAGATGGGGATAGCCCTGTGTATGAGCTGTCAGTGCCCTGGGATGCTCGCCCACCATCCACCTGTTGTGTGCTGACAGAATGCACTTAAGTGTCCCACAACACTCGCAGCCGACATACATGGCTAGCTTGCCATTAGTTACCCAGCGTGATTAGGTTTCTGAGGGGAAATAAAGTTCTTTTATCTCAAACCGTAGCCTTTTGGAAAATAGAATTGGTAAGCTGTAAAGATAGCAGTGCGTGAAATTTGCAGATGCCTGGGAGCCATTGGCGCCCAGAAAACAGGCTGGCGACTGGTTCAGGGGTGTAGTGAGGCAAGACTGGTTTAATATCAGGATAAAGTCTGGCGACTGAACTTTTTGAGAGGCTCCTGGAGTTTGAACTGAAATTTCATGCCCTGAAGATAGTCTAATGTAAATCACCCTGTGCTGGAAATGACTGTGCTAATCTGAATGGTAGTTTGAGGGATGAGAGGAAACTCTGGTTTAGATGTGAAACACATTTCTTTCAGAATGAACACAGAATTCTCTTCCTGACCATTTTGGAGGTGACATGGAAAAGTCTACTATGCCCTTGTAGCTGTGTGGAAATTCACTTTGTAAAAAAACTTCTAATCTTGATCTTTACTAGCCATTTCCTTTGCTATGCTATCCCAATATGGGGTATTGGGTTTTTGAACAAAATGGAGCCATGTCAGAACGGGTTTATCAGGGCAATTCTTGGATTACCTGTAGGTACTCCTCAAGCTATTCTTAGAGCCGAAGTACATGTAATATCAGTAAGAGCTAAGGTATTAATTTTAATACTAAAAAACTGGCTCAAAGTAATTTTGTATCCCCAAGAATCTTCTTTGTTGGTGCAACTTATTCAACAAGAAAATTTAGCAAATATGTGGTCAACTACTATAGAATGCAAATTATTTAAGCTCGGCTTTTCAAGAACCTGCTTTATGCAGTTGGATTTAAAACGTGTGGCGGAGCTTACTAAAAGAAGGATTCTTGATCAGGACCTCCAGACTAATGAGGCAGATCTGACAACGCAGAAGGTGGCCCCTGATTACCTCGAAATTAGATCTAAATCATTGGCTGGTGGTTACCTTACGAAATGGATTAATTTCCACTTAAGGCGTGCTTTTCTCCCTTTTTCGTTGTCAAGTTTTCCCTTCCGCCCTTATTGCAGGACGGTACACGGGTACTGAAAGAAAAGATAGAATCTGCCCATTTTGCGATTGGTCATCGATTGAGGACATATTTCATGTTTTCTTTCGGTGCCCATTATATAATGATATTAGAGAGAGAGATTTAAGGTCATATTTGCTCGATTTTCAGGATCTGTCTCATAAAGAGAAACTCAGGAAATTGCTGAATCCTATTGACTCGATTCGGGCAACAAGTGTTGCAAGATTTTGCGCTCATGCTATATCATTAAGATGCAACCGAATTAATAAAATGGAGGCTGTTGTTTTATAGGTCATCTTTTTCACTAGATTAAGCTGGGCGATTTAATAAGAAGGTATCTATGATCTTGGCATTATAACTATAAATAAATCAGTGTGGGCCTGATGTTGATACAAACAAAACTATTGTCAGGAAGAATCGAAGGAGGGTAAGTTGGACCATGAGGGAAGATTCTGATATTGAGATGTATATATTAATATGTGGATTTTAATGAAAACCTGGGTATATATTTTGTGTTTATATTTGTGTGTTAATTCTTGTTTCTATATTATTTTATTAATAATTGTTTGTAATTTTGTTATAACCAGTCGGTTAATACAAATAATAATAAACCGTATGTACTAGCCATTTTTGTCTTGATGTAGATTTTTGTGATCTGGATAATTTTTTCCTTTTATATTATTATTACTTATATAAGTGCCAGCAATGTGTCAAAAAATCAAATCAAATTTATTGCGTGGTCGTTGACCATTGCAGTTAATACCAATAAATAAATCCATCCCGAATGGCAATGTGTCTTAGAGAACGATCTCGAAGTATAGACAAATCATTACCTCAGGGGGCTTGCAATTTAACTCCTTCACAATCTGCACTCCTTTCTAACTCTTCACAGTCTGCACTCCAGCTTCATGCCAAAACCTAACATGCAGCAAATACACCACATTCCTGGAAAGCAGTGTTTTAGCAGTGGTACATTTGATAGAACTAGGAAACATACACAGTATCTGAAAGCTTATCCAACTGAATCATATAGTGTGTGTCTGTTATAGGAAGTTAGAGACCTTGGAACAAAATGTCAAAAATGTGTATTTGGATGCAAAGGAATAAATAAGAGTTTTCTTGTTTTCCATTAGTTGAGAGCTGAGGTCCAGGGTGTAGGCCTTCATCCATTTAAGGCAATGGGAGCTGAACCACTGACTCCAATGAATCAGGGTGGATTGATTTTAAATCAAGGCAATTAAAATCCCTGATTTAAGTCATGATTTAAATCAAGAAAAAAAACCAAATTTAAATAATTGATTTAAATCAATTGATTTACACCATCTAGGAGGGTATACTTTGCATAATTTTTTTAGATAACTTGATTTTCATTTTTCACTAATTTTAGGAAATAGTACATAATTACATGGTTTATTTAATGGATACCTTTGCTCATTATCTGTGTCAAGCTACACAGACACAGTGAGTACATTAGGCATGTTAAGAAGTAAATCACACACAAATTAGTCTCTCGCCCCAATGATCACACAACAACAAACAATTATCCAGTAAGCCTTTTGCTCATTGCAACACTGTGTCTTTGCACATGTGACTTAGGGTGATTGCAGACGTGATGAGATCATGTTGAACCACGTTGAACCCTGCGGCAGGGCCAAGGCGCCATGAGCGTCTGTTCGGCGGCCGCCAGATGTTCACCACGGTGAATACCCGCCCGGGGTCAATTTCAACCACGCTTCCCAGGCTAGCCGAACCAGTTCCCGTGGACGTGTGGTCAACGATATCCCCACCCTTGATCAACCAAAAGTAACGTCTGGACGCCAGCCGCCGCCCGGGATCAAAGGAAATCATCCCCAGGCGTGGCCAATGAGCGCAACGTCGCTGCCTGGCAACCGGCATCAACGCACGCACCGGAGGGAGATTTAAAGGGGAAAAGGCGGCTTGTCAACATGGCGGGATGGAGCGAGGAGGAGGAAGAGAGCGAGGGGCGAGGAGGAGGTGGGGGAGGCAGGGGCACCGGTGGTGGAGGGGGGGACAGCACAGGAGGGGGGGGAGCTGGGGGTCACGCTGAACATGGAGGTGGTGGCAGGGGGAGAGCACCAGCAGCAGGCAGCACAGGACACCCCGGGGACAGCAGCGGCGCCGGCAGAGGAGGAGGCAAATGGGTAATGGGGAGCAAGGGGAACGGGGCAGTGGGGTGGCAAAGGGGGGCCAGGGGCACGGGCACACACCCCGGGGGGGGCGCCCCGTGAGGCCGTACCGACCGCTACTGAAATGCGACCCCTCCCCCACCCCCTGTCTCCCCCAGACACGGAAAACGGCCCGGGCGGGCGACCCCCTGGAGCACACCGGGCCAGCCCGGCCGGAGGTGCACCAGGAAGGGCTGGAGGAGGAGGAGGGAGAGGACCCAGTGCAGAGAGGAGGGAGGAAGGCATACCATCGCGGGGGCCAGTGGGGACACAAGGAGACCAGGGACTTCATCCGGATATGGGGGACCCTCGAGTACCAACTCGAGCTCGCGCTCAACCAGCACAACGAGCAGGTGTACCGGGACATAGTGTGGGACATGGAGGTGGCGGGGCACACCCGCACAGTGGCCCAGTGCCGGTCGAAGTCGAAAGAGCTGCGGAGGGGGTACAAGGCCATCCAGGACAATAACAGGAGGTCTGACCACGGAGCCCGGACAGTGCCCTGGACCGCTTCCTCCACATGAAGGGGTCCATAGTGGCCCCACGGCTCGTTGGAAGCGCTGTGGAGCAGGGCAGGGAACGTGTGGAGGTACCCCCTCCCCTCGCCGCCCCCCCGGAGGACACCGCCCCCAGGGCCCCGGACCCACAGGAAGACCGGCCCTGGTGCTCCATCTCCTACAGCCCCCCCCCGGACAGCAGCCCGGACACCAACATAGGCCAGGGCGATGGACCCGAACCACACGCAGCCGGGACTCCCCGGGGGAGCCCTCCCACACCGAGGGCCTGGACTCGGAGGACACTGTGGCAGACACGGATGGTGAGTACCCACCCCACAGGGGAGAGGCCTCGGGCCCACGAGCACTTGGGGGGGTGCATGGGCCGTGGGGGGCCCAGGCGGAGACCCGGGGCCCCCATGCCGGGCGGGAGGGGGAGCCCTGGCACGGGGCGCCTGACAGCACCCCACCACACTGATACGCCCCCCCCACTTCGCCCATAGGCCACGGACCTCCCCTGGACAGCCCCCAGGACGGAAAGGGATCAGCCCCCGTGGAGCCCGCCCAGGAGGCCGAGGGAGCAGGTGAGGCAGCAGGCCCTGTATGCAGGGCCCGGAAGGGGTAACAGGGCACTGCGAGGAGGGGTGCATGGAAGGGGTCCGTGGGGGCGGAGGGGCTGGAGCAGGGCCGCGGAGCCCCTGGGCAGTACGGGCCCGGGCCCAGGGACCCACGGCTCGCTGAAGAACAACTCCCTCTACCCACAGGGCAACCCCAGCAGCCAGCTGCCCCAGAGCCCGTGCTTCCAGCCGAGCGCATGAGGCAGTACCGGGCATGGGTCCGCAGGCGCAGGGAGGAGCAGGCGGAGGACATAGTCCGCTCCTCGGAGGAACAGGACGAGAGGATGCTCGCGGCCGTGGACCGGATGGAGGCGCGGGACAGGAGGCTCCAGGCCGAGCTGCGCCTGGAGCGGCGCCAGGAGCGCCGGGACCTCAGCAGGCAGGAGGAGCTGTTCGGGGGCCTGAGGCAGGACATCCAGGCCATGGTGCGGGAGCACTCACTGAAGATGGACAGGTCGCACGACATCGGGACCTCGCTGCTCCTGCACGCCGGCACGATGTGTGCCTATGTCATGGCTGGTGGCCCCCCGGGCGCAGTGGCCGCCCAGGCACCCATGGGGGTCCCTCCCCAGCCCTGCACCCTGCCCAGGCCCCCCTGCCACCCCCACGCCCCCCGGGGCCATGCATCCGCCTCCCTGTGACCGCAGGCCTCTAGGGGGGTCCGGGGCCTCGGCCCCCTGGCCACCCTACCTGGGCTGCCCGACCAGGAGGCGGCCCGGGACACCTCCAGCAGCAACGACAGCGGGGGGGAGGTGAGCTCCCTGAGCTCGATGGCCCTGACTGGGCGAGCTCGGGGTCGTCCCAGGGGCCGCCGGGGGGGAGGGGTAGGGCAGCGTGAGGGTGTGTGGTGGTGGGGGTGGTCGAGCACTAACTTAATAGGGAGCGGGTGTCACTGTGCACATGGGTGGTATTAAAGGTGTGTATGATACAGTGGCTCATGGTCTGGTATGAGGGAGATGGGGGGGCCAAGGGGTGGGCCGGAGCGGTGGGCACCCTCCCCTTCATGGGCGCTCCCCCCTCGGGCGCCTGGGAGCGATGTCCTGAAAGCAACCCCCCCCCTTGTGTTTGTGGCACCTTGGCGTGCTGATTGGGAGGTATGTGAGAACTCCGGTGCTGTGCAGCTGTGCCGGGTCCGCACCCCACGCCTTGCTCTGTTGTGCTACAATATTGCGGTCTGTGACCGCTTTCCCTGTTCTTGGGACCCCCAGGAGGCCCCTCGGCCCCGGAAGGTGTGCGAGGCCCCATGAGCTCCGTGGTACTCTCCCCGGGCGCTTGGACCATGGCTGCATGTCCATCCATGGGGCTCCCCTTCACGTGCCCCATGGGGCCCACCGTAGCTGGAGCTACACCGAGACCATGTCTCTCTGTGACCTGTGGCGTAGCCCTGCCGTGCAGCTGCTCCTGGGCCGGCCGGACAGCCGCTCGGCCGCCTTCGCCAGCCTGAGCTCTGGCCTCTGCTACCTGGGCCACGCTGTGAGCACCCAAGACTGCCGGCTCCATGCCGAGACCCTGGGGCTGGTCCGGTTCCCTGAAGGGCGCGTGCCGGTGAATAGGTGTTCTCATGTGCCCTGGACCGGGGCGGAGACCGTGAGTGCGCTGTGGGTGTGCAGCCTGGCAGCCTTCTCGCAGTGCCTTGCGGAGGGGGGCCCAGCCTTGGCCGTGTCCTACTTTGGCAGCGTTCACGGGGCGCGTGGGTACCAGCGCACCCGTGTGGCCGTGTATCACCGGCTTCTGGGCCTGGGGCATCTTCATTGGCCCCCTGCTGCTGCTGCCTGCTGTGTAACGGAGCCTTCCGTGGTGGAGCTGTCGGCACTGGGGCGGGTCTGGTCCCGTCTGGATGTCCAGCTGGGGCTATCTGTGCATGACCCCTTCGAGGCTTACTACCTGATTGGCCACCACATGTCCGAGCTGGGATACTGCCGGGGCATGATCCATTGGCCCCACCTAGTTCATTGGGCCGGGCACCCTGGGCCCGGGCCCCTCGCTGCCCCCAATGGCTTCCTGTGAGTCCCTGTGGCCCCTCCCTGGCCCCCTCATGTCCTGGGCCGTGTGGGCATCGGGACCTGCCCGTGGGCCGGACCCTGGTGCCTTCCACCACCCTGCTGTCTCTGCCTTGCTGCCGCGAGGCCACCTTCCCTGTGTGCTGCTGCTCCGGCTGTGTCACTGGGCCCCCTCTGGGCCGCTCTTCTCCTGCCTGGGTTGCTTGTGTGCCCCAGAGACCCGGGACCTAAGGACAGCCCGTCCTGTACCCCTTCCCTGATGGGGCCACCTATCCTTGGACCTGCTGTGCTGGACTACCTCTCCGGATTGCCGTTCCTTTGCCCCTCGTTGGGGTGCCTGGACTGCATGTGGCTCCCGGGCCCTTCCCGGCTGGGTCCCTGTGACATCTGGCCGCCCGCTGTGGCATTCGCCCGAGCTGCAGGGCCCCCCCCTTTCCGGGACTGTGTGTTTGCTGTGGGGGGTGCCCGTGGGGACCGTTCCGCTGGGGGGGGGTGCTGTACCTGGTGCCGGTGCCCTGCCCTCCCCCTGTGCCCCTTCCTCCCCTCTTCCCGATCCCGCATCGCGCACACACCCCTGCGGAGCCCGGCTTGACGTCCCTGGTGTCTGGTCGCCTTTGTCCGCCCCCCCTTCCCTGTCTGTACTATCCTCAGTGCGTGCGTGTGTGTGTGTGCTTGCTGTGTGTGGGACCTGTGCGCTTGTTCTCCGTCTCCCTCTCCCTTCCCGTTTCCCTGGTGTGGGCGTTCCCTTTGGTGCCTTCTGGCTTCTTTTGCCCTCCGGCGGCCATGTCTGTGTCCCTCCCCTGCCCGGGGGATTCTGGGTGTGCTTGCCACGGCAGGGGATCGGCGTAACGTCTGTTGCGCTGCCCCGGTCCGTGATCTGGCGGCTTCATTCCCCTCCGTGGTCCAGGCCCCGTCACGTCTGTTCGGGGCTTTTTTTGGCCCCGGGGGGTGGTTGATGTCTTCACCCCCCCATGGGATCCACTGTGGTGAACCGCCAGCCCGTAACGTCTGAAATCACCCGTAGTCTGCTGTGCTTAGAAACTAAGGGCCCAAAACTTTCAAAAAGCAAGATCTGGTCGTTACTGGGCAGACTAAATCCATTTTCATGAGATGAAAAGGAAATGAATGCCTATGTTTGATTAATAGTTAAAGGGTAAATAATAATAATAATAATTTGAGAGAAGTGAGCAAATTGATTCTTAAAAGGAGCCTTTAAATCTGTGACTAGAGCCATTCATTTTTAAGAGATTGTTAGTGTAGGTTAAACATGCTTGTGCTGAGATTTAATTTTAACCACATTATTTTTAAATGAGAAATTTAGTACTTAAAATTTTTTATTTTTATTTTTTTAAAGAATCGGATTTAAATAAAAAAAAGAAATGGATTTTATTGTTAAAAAAATAATCTATTTTTTATCCACTCTGTAATGAATGGAAGATTTACACCTTAGGATACGTAAAGTTTATCAGTTGACTTGCATGGATATTCATTTGCCTTCTATTTTAAACACACGCATCAAGCTCTGGAGAGAAGAGAGAAACAAGTTAGATGATAATAACACTGGGTGTTTTCAGACGTTACGAGATCAGTCAACCACAGTGAACCACACTCAATCCCGCAGCGGGGCCAAAGCACCCTGAACGTCTGTTTTGTGGGTGCCAGATGTTCACCATAGTCAATCCCCACCAGGGGTCAAAAATAACCACACTTCCGGAGTTCCATCCCAGACCATCTCCAAAAGCATGGTCAATGCGATTCCCAATGGAAAACAAAAAAAAGTAACGTCTGAACGGCAACCACTGGCCGGAATCAAGCAAAACGATTCCCTGCCGGGGACAAAGCACGATGTGTTGCTGCCAGGCAACCAGCATCAACACAGGCCGGGGAGGGAGACTTAAAGGGTACACAGCAGCAGGGGAACGTGGCGGGATGAAGCGAGGCGGAAGGGAGAGGAGAGCGGTGGGAGAGAGAGCAAGGCAGGAGGAGACAGTGGAGGCGCAGGCGGAGGAGGAGGTGGTCATGCTACACCTGGAGGTGGTGGAGGGACAGCAGCAGCCGGGATGGGCCGAACCGGCGCCTGCAGCCGGCCCGGGGGACGAGGCACCCCGGAAACAGGTAAGGGGACCGAACGGGGGAGGGACACGGGGCTGTGGCAACCCGGTAACCAACCCCTTCCCCTTTCACGACCCGCAGACACTGAAACGGGCCCGGGAGCCCAAGCCCCCGGAGGAGACGGCAGGAGGAGGAGGGGGAAGACAGCAACCCGGAGGGTGTCTACGGGAGACAGCCGTACCATTGAGGGGGGCAATGGGGGCCCAGGGAAACCCGGATCTGGGGGACCCTGGAGCACCAGCTGGAGCTGGCGGTCAACCAATGGAATGAGCACGTGTTCAAGTAGATCGTGCGGGAAATGGAGGCGGCAGGGCATCGCAGGACAGTGGCCCAGTGCCGGTCGAAGGCCAAGGAGCTGAAGAGAAGGGGGTACAAGGCCATCAAAGACAACAACCAGCGGTCCGGGCATGGAACCCAAAGTGCCCCCTACTACGATGCCTTGGACCGCATCCTCCACATGAAGGGGTCCATAGTCGTCCTGCGCCTTGTGGGGAGTGCCGTGGTCCAGGAGCCCCGCCCCCCATGAGTAACACCTCGGGGACCAGCAGGCCTCCCTCATGCATCAGCCTCGAGAGCCCCCAGCCGCGGTCCCCAGCGGGAGGATCCAAGACCGGCACCCTGGTCACCATCAGCCAGTGGACACGGGGACAAGGGTGTGTGTGACCGGGGGCCCAAGGCAGGGACACCGGACCCTGGGGTGGGGCCGCCCGCAGGGCCAGCCGGGGGGAGGGGGCGCCGCCCCCCAACCGCAGCACAGAAGGGGGGGAAGGGCTTCTGGGGCTGCTAACCATCCCTTACCATGCACCCCAACAGGTCGACCCGCTGGGGAGCAACAGAGCGGACCCGTGCCCCCAGCCCAACAGATGAGGGAGCACCGGGCACGGGTACGGCGCCACAGGGAGGAGCAGGCGGAGGACATTGTCCGCTCCACCATGGAGCAAGGTGAGAGGATGATCGAGGCCATTGACCGCATGGAGGCGGCCACCAAAATGGCCGTGCAGCAGATGGAGGCCAGGGACTGGAGGCTGCAGGTAGAGGTGCGTCTCAAAAAGAGGCGGGAGCGCCGGGAGCACAGCAGGCAGATGGAGGCGTTCGGGCAGCCGGAACAGGCCATAGACCAGATGGTCAGGGAGTACTCCGCTAAGATGGACCGGTCCCATGACATAGGCACCTCCCTGCTCCTACACATGGGTACAGTGAGTGCATATGTCATGGCAGCTACCTCCACCACCGCCCCAGCTGCCGCCGCCACGCTCGCTGGGGCCGCGCTTCCGCCTACTGGTCCCTGTAGGCCTCAGGAGGGAGCTGCCGGCCAGGGAGGTTCTTCCGGGCCCACCCGCCATCCCACCACAGCCTGACCCGCAGGACACTGAGGCCTCCCAGGGCACAGTTGGGGACACGGACAGCAGGGGGGAAGGGAGTGCCCAGAGCTCCACGGTGACCACAGGGCGGCCGAGGGGGATGCCCTGGAGACGGGAGGGTGGGGTGGGGGAAGGGGAAGAGCGGTCGGGGGGAGCATGGCACAGGGAGATGGGTGGTGGTGGGGGCACATGTACCAGTGTTTAGCAATAAAGGGTTGGGCACAACTATTGTCTCCTTTTGGTTAGTTCATGGGCCCGGGCCAGTGGGCAGGCTGGTGGCTATACAGGGGCGTGCCTAGGGCGCTGGTGGGGGCCCCAGGGAGGTGGAGTGGGGGGGATGCGCCTCATGCCTTGGCCTCCCGGCTGATCCGCCTCGCTAGGGCAGCACGGATGCGCTTAGCATATCTGTAATCCCATGGGTTCTCAGCATTCACATAGAGAGGCATGGGGCAGTCGAGGGCAGCCCCCTTAGTCTCGCACACGTTGTGCAGCACACAGCAGGCATCGATCACGAGGGAGGAGGTCTCCACTGTGTAGTCAAGCTGGCCCGCGAGGCTCCTCCAGCACTGCTTGAGAGCCCGGAAGGCCCTCTCGACCACAGTTCTGATTGCACACAGGCGAGTATTGTAGAGCGCCTCCACTGGGGTCCTGGCGACCGGGTACGCCTTCATCAGCCAGTGGGTAAGTGGGTAGGCTGGGTCTCCCAGGATGCAGGGGGCCATCATCACCCCCTCGATCTGGGTCATCCCCATGTCCGCGAAGTCTCCGCGGTACATCCAGGCATAGAAGGGGGAGATGGTCATGATCCGGGCATCGTGACTGCGACCAGAGTGACCTGTGTAAATGTGTATGAACCGCCCCCGGTGGTCCACGACCGCCTGCAGCTGCAGGGAGTGGTACCCGTGTCTGTTGACATATTCCGAGACCTCCCGAGCGGATGGGCACAGGATCTCTATGTGGGTGACGTCCACTGCGCCCATGCAGTTGGGGAAACCCCGAGCCGCAAAGCCGGCCATCATGGCCTCCTGGTCCACCAGCTGGATCACTTGGTCCAGGAGCATGCCCTCCACCGCCTCACAGTCGTCCCGCAGGATCCCGGCGACGGTGCTCACCCCAACGCCAAAGTGCTGCGAGACGGAGCGGCAGGAGTCGGGTGTTGTGAGGGCCCAGACCCCGATGGCTACTTGCTGGATCATGGGTATAGGGGCCTGCATGGGGGTGACCTGCCGCTCCAATCAGGGCATTAGCAGTTCCGCGAGCCGCGGGAGGACGCGCATGTCCATCCGAAAGTGCGATCTCAAGGCGGACTCATCCCATTGGGCAAGGGCCCTGACCCACCACCCATGTGCCCGCTCCATGACCCATACCTGCCGATCTATGGGCATTGCGAGCAGGGCTGCTCGCCCCATGGTCTCCCTCCGCCACTGGAGCCGGCCGGCCGCCTCATGGAGCACCGCTGCCCGGCCCCGGGCACGGAGGAGGCCCAGTCGGACTGCCCCGGACACCTGCTGGGCCTTGAGGCGGGCCAGGGAGCCCCTGCGCCCATGGTGGGTCCTCTGGGCCCTTGCAGCGCTCCTGGCCATGCACACGCGCAGCCGGGCGGCCAAGTGTACCTCTGCGGTCTGGATGCACAGGAGGTCTGTGTGGGAGCGGTACCACTCCGCACACACGCCAAGGTGCATCCCACAGGCGCCCAACTGGCCCAGCTCCATGGTGATGAGTGACCCGGGTGAGTTGGGGCCACACCTGTTGTATGTTGGGACCGGTGTAGCCCCACCCTCTGGTCACGCCCTGCCAACCGGCCTCGGGGCCCCGGGTCGCCCTGGACGCCCCCCAGACCAGCAGGGTCGCCTCCTGCAGGGCCAGCGGGCCAGGGAGGTTGCAGGCGGCTCACTGCCTGCACATGCCTTCCCGGTAGGGGGCATTGCGCTTGGTCCTGCCCTCGGGCGGGCGTGTGCGGGCAGCAGCTGCATTTCTGCTGTCATCACCTCCCATCTCTCTGTATCGGCTGCCTGCTGTCCACGGCGCCCTGATTAGTGTGTAGGCTTCCCTGTCTGTGTGCTCTGTTGCAGCAGCTAGGCTGGGTCCGCACCCCACGCCTCGGTCTGTATCCGTACAATGTTGCGGCCTGTGCCCTTATCACTTGGCCTTGGAGCTCCCCGGCTTCCTCTCCCGTTCCTCCAGGGATTGTGGGGCCCCCCTTTCATGATGTTTAGTCTCAGGCACTTGCTGGACCATGGATGGCCGCGCTTCCCCTGGACTTGTGGGCCCCAGCACTCCAGGCGCCCCGCACAGCTGGACCTTCTGCGAGACCATGGCCCTGTGTGACCTGTGGCATTCCCCGGCCGTGCAATTGCTGCTGAGCTGCCCGGACAGCCTCATAGGTGCCTACGAGAGTATGAGCTCCGGGCTTCGGTACTATGGCCATGTTGCAAGTGTCTGCGATTGCCGGCTGCATGCTGAGGCGCTGGGCCCGTGTCCCTTTCCCGATGGGCGCATCCCGGAGATGAGGTGCTCGCATGTGGGGTGGTCGGCTGCGGAGACAGTGTCTGCCCTCTCTGTGTGCAGCCTGTTTAGCTACACGGCCTGCCTGTCGGAGGGGGGCCCTGCCCTGCCTGTGTCCTCCTTTGGCTGTGTTCACGGGGCCCGAGGTTACCAGTGGTCCCGTGGGGCGATCTATCATCTCCTGTTGGAGCTGGGTCACCTTCCGTGGCCCCCACCTGCTAACTATGGCCCCCACCTACTTCCCCTTTCTATGTCTCTCCCCCAGCTCCTGTCTCTCAGATTGTAACCCCTAGGGTCAGGGACCGTGGCTATTTTATTACTTTGTAAAGTGCCAGGTACACTGCTAGCGCTATATAAATGTTTGTTAATAATAATAATAATAATAATAATAATAACTATGGCTTGTCAGAGCCCTCTGAATTAGAGGTGGCGGCTCTGGCCAGTGTGTGGTCCCGATCCGATGTGCAGGTGGGGCTCTCCACCCAGGATCCCTTCGAGGCGTACCACTTGGTCGCCCACCACATGTCTGTGCTGGGGTACCGTCAGGGCATGCTTCACTGGCCCCACTTCGTGCACCTCGGGCTCCAGGTGCCCTCTCGGGGTGTGTGTGTGTGTGTTGCTGGACTGGCTGCCCTGCTCCTCGTCTCCGTCATGCCTCCATCCCATCCATCGCACCCTGGCCGGCACGTGGGATCCCTGTCGGCCTCCTGGACGATTTCCTGTCCAGTCCCTGGGGCCTCCCCCTGTGACTGTGCTGTGTCCCTGGGGTTCCCCCCATTCTGGGACTGCCTGTGTTGCTGTGGGGGTGACCGTGCGGGCTGTGCTGTTGTGGGGGTTCTGCTTGCCGTTTCCCTCCCCCGCTACCTGTCCCTGCCCCCCCTTCCTCCCCCCTGTGCCCGCTGTGCCATGTGTGTTGTCTGTCCCGCTGTGCGCCCCCTTCCCTTCCTTTCCCGTGTGGGTGTGTGTGTGCCCGGACATGTGTTTGTGCTGTGTGTTCCGCTATGGGCTCGTTTTCCCTGTGCCTGTTGTGTGCGCTGCCCTGGCAGCTCTCCTTCCTCTTCCCCCTCCCTTCCTGTTTCCCTTGTGTGGGTGTTCCCTGTAGGCGCTTTTGGCTTTGTTTGCCCTTAGCTGGCCAGGTCTGTGTCCCGCCGCTCCCTGGTGCCTTCTGGGTGTTTTGACCACGGCCGGGAATCGGCGTCATATCTGTTGCGCTGCCCCAGCCTGTGATCTGCGGGGCCGATTCCCTGCCATGGTCCCGATCCCGTCATGTCTGTTCGGTGCCTTCTTTGACCACGGGGGTGGTTAGTCGGCTTGCCACCGCTGGGAATCCACTGTGGTGACTCGGGACCGCGTAACGTCTGAAATCACCCACTGTTAATTCATCAGTGGAATCTGCTCAGTGTTTGAATTGATAGGTATAATATGAAAATTAGAAGAGGCTAAACTTTAACAATCTTGTATACAAATTTTATCTTTCTATTGTACACAGCTTTTGTCATTGAAAGCCCCATGCATGTTAAAGCCCAAATTTTGACACTAAATTTTTGCAACCTACTGAGTTTGCATGTGTATCTTTCTCCCAACACACACGTTCTATATGAATAAACTTGGATAAAAGCATTGCTTGAAAATATCCCTCTGGATTTTTTAATGGAAATAGCTGTTTGCATTAACAAACAAACCTCACAATAATTTCACTTCTCTAAATAAACTAGTGGCAAGATTGGAGAGAAGAGGGGTGGGGGTTGAGAGTGTTGTTAAATTTGTCAATATAAGCTTTCTTGCAATGTATTGTAATATTTTAATAGTAAGGAGGACTTGGATTTAATGGCATGAAACTGAAATAGGCTGGCACTTGAAATGTACTGACAGCTAAAATTGTGGTCCAATTTTCTCCTATCTCAGTAGAGGGATGCAATTATGAACCTGTGACATGAAATAAATTGGAATCGTTTTGAGATCTAATGTTTGTCCTTTTGCACCTCCCCCTGTTAGAAGCAGCAGGTGTTGATGTGAGAAATGAATGGTTCCTCCTCTTCCTTATTTTCAGAACCAATTATGTGGGATCCTAACTGAGTTGGGGTGTGCTGGAGTTGATAAGGGAGAGGAGCTACCAGTATGACTGTATTTGTCAGTGTAAACAAATAAGTACTGGAGGACTGTGAAGTTATTATTGAGCACTACTCTAAGTCCAGCCTTCATGTATTGCCTTGACGTTGCTAAACTATCTTTGCTTTCTAATGCTGACAACGTTGAGAGTTAGATTCTGTCTTTTTGCTTTTAGACCAGGGGTTGAGAGCCTCAGGCCTGGGGCTAAATGTGGCCCATGGCTAGATTTTATGTGGCCTCTTTCTAGTTTCTTGATCTGGCCCCTAGATCCAGTTCCTTCCCCTGAGCACTGAAAAACAGAGCCAAGGGTAAGGAAGCAGAAATGAGGGCATGCACAGATCCATGATCTGGACCCTCCTCTTCCTGAGAGCACCACTTAAATCCCCTCCACCTCCAACTTCTGTGAGGCCCTTGGAGCTTGGGCAAACTTTCAAAGTGGCCCCTGGGAGGGATAAGGTTCCCCATCCCTGTTTTAGACAATACTTAAATATGAAAACACTTTTTCTAATTATACTTGATGTGTGTATTTCTGTAACCTTAACACGTGTAACTGACCAACTTAACTGTGACCCCCTTCTTCAGGGTCATCTTTTCAAATATGTTTGAGGCTTTAAGTGTGTGGTGATTCTTTTGGGTGGGGTTCTTAAACTTGTGATTTTTGAAAGAATAGTTGAAGAAAGTATGATTGTGCTAACATAGTACACATGACGATATGCAGCCACTGTCTTGCAAGGCATGGTGGCTGAGGAGTTGAGGCACTTACATCTCTGAAGGTCAAGTCCTGCTTGGGGTCTCGTGGGATACCACCTCAAGTCAGCAAAGTGGCTCAGGATAATGGCGTTCGGCTTAGTTGCATGGCATAGCCCAGTCTTGCTCTGCTTTCCAGAATTACTTCATTAATATTAACCACTTTGTGTTTGGCTATAAAAAGCATAGCGGTTGCTGTCTCCTGTGTAGGTTTTCACGTGTTTTTTTTCTGTGTAGTGAAGTCATTCTGTTCCATTAGACAGTTTTAATCATTTCTGAGGTTAAGAAATAAAGTTATTTAATATTTTCACTCCCAAATGCTCATGTATATTGTGAAATACCTTATCCCTCAATTCTGACATTGACAGAAGTTTCTAATTCTGTTTAAAAGGAACTTAATCGACAATTGGTGTTGCAAACCTGCCAGTAAATCACATAATGTCTTGGTATCATGGGACAGTATCTCTGTTTTCATGCATGTTCCTTAAAAATTGCTCCTAAATATTAAGGTTCTTTTAAAATCCTTGTTAAGTACTTATTTATGTTTTGTTACAGTTTTCAGATTACCCAGATCCCATTTTGTGTTCAGATTATGTGCAGTTGTCAAATGGCCTACCTTCTTCAGAGCAAAAATGCATCGCAGTATCATGGGAAGAGCTGAAATCTATGGATTTACCATCTTTTGAGCCAGCATTTTTGGTCCTTTGCCGAGTCCTTCTCAATGTTATCCATGAATGTCTCAAGTTAAGGTTGGAACAAAGGCCTGCTGGGGAACCATCTCTCTTGAGTATTAAGCAGGTTTGCTTCATGAGTTTATAAACATTTTTCTATACTTCATAATGTTTGTTGCTTAATATTGCTGGCTATGTTTTAATATTGACTTTTAAATCAGTATTGTGATTGTAATAATCCAAGGTTTAACATTGTTCATATATACCTTTTAGGATATTGTTAACACTATGCAAATAATTTGTTGGTAGTCAATTGATTCTTGCCATTAATAGACGTAAAAGTGCAATGGCATAAGGAACTGGGGTTAATATGGAAGACAGGTGAACATATACCATTCTGATTTAGATGGCTAAGAATCAAAACCGTTGGCTAAGGTTTTTATCCGCTAATAAAGGTAACTAAATAACAGACGACATCTGCTATGCTATAACTCTATTGTGAGCTATAGATCTTTATTCACAATGCTGTTGACAGTGACTCTAACAATACTTGTGTGTTGAATATGGTGCTAGCTAGTATGGGTTAGATCTGGTTTGCATGATCAACATAGACAGTCTACCCACCTGCCCCCCCCCCCTCCAAAACTGAATTCAGTAAATTGAACTACAACTCAATTTATCTTAAGCAAAGTGATCAATTGCTGTTTTTCAAGATTTTTCCTCTTCCTGCAAGGGAAAAAAAAAACACCCCACCCCAAACCTAATTCTCTTCTCCAACAAAATATGTACATGATAGAGATTAGTTTACAGCACTAGCCTAGGAGATGGTAGGCAGTAAACCCATGTGCTACATGCAAAATGTGCATAATTATTTGCACACACTGTTTATATAGGACTTTCAGTGTTTAGGGTGTGCTATAGTCTTTATCTAGTTTATCTTTACAACAACTCTTTGAGGTAGTTATTATTATTTATTTATTATTGGGGACCCAAGACTAGAACACAGTCACTTATCCAATGCCACCCAGCAAGCTCATCTCTAAGATGGGATTCGACCTTAGTTACCCAGGAGCAAGCCCAACACCTTATCCATTAGACTACACTGGCTCTGACAGTGTGTTGCCTGCATGATTGGATCCATTGTAGATAGGTGGTTCTCATGGCTTTTTTCCTTTCATGAAGATGACTGTCTTAGGTATAAGCTGGATCAAGACTTGATCCTATGGCATTGCTTCATTCAGATGACTGCGAAAAACCCTGTACCACTTTATCTAAGTTTTGTAGGGTCTACCATTTTATAGGTTCTCAAGTAGAATTTGTTCAGAGTGTGGTCTCACACAAGACTGATTTCTAAGCCAATAGAATCTTAGATCTGCATGGATCCTAGGAATTTGTTTGCCATGGAAAAATGTGGAATTGCATTTTTACAAAAAATCTTTAGTTTTTACATTTTGTGAAAAAATAAAGAACACATTAGCTATTAACTACATTTTACTGAAAGTACCACTGCCACTTATTCAGGTTAAGTGCATGAGATTAATTTACTCAATATAGGTTTTCAACAAGAGATACAGAGTTTGTTTTTAAAGGGGCTTTTTTCACCTCCCTGCTAGAGAGCTAGTGGGTGCTTCTACATCTACTTGCAGGTCATTATTCAAGATTGTACAATAAAAGGTAGAAGAGAAAAAGGTTTCCTGTCGGTGTACTGGATTTTTACTGTGAAGTAGTCAGTAACTATCTGTCCCTTTTCATAAGTTGTTTGAAAAAGTTTGTGTACTCTTCTAGGTTTGTTATCAATATTTATAAGCATTTTTTAAAACCCAGAGTCCCACTGAAGAAAGGTACCAGGCTGAAGAAGCAATGTGAAAGAAGAGGCTGAAGGGGATGAGAAAAGTCTTGAAAGTTGGTGATTGGTTGCTCTGTTTAGCCGATCTAAACATCAAAGGAAAATCTATTGGCTTAGGCTACTAAATGCATGATTGACAAAACCTAGCTTACAGCGAAGGAGATCTTTTTAGTAAGGCTGCTAAGACTACATTGGTCTGCCTAACAAAATGTTCACTTTTGTTCAGGGAACCACGTCAGCAGCAATACTTTGAACCAGCATGAACTTGGCCAATCTGATGTCTTAGGGAACATTCACATGAGTGCCTTCTCTCGCTTTTAAAACTTCCTGTGAGAGAGATCAGTTGCACCTTATCACATATTTCTCGCCTGCTGTTGATGTTGCTTTACTGCTTTGAATTTTGCCTCCGGCCGCTATTAACAAACCCATGGTGCTACATGGGTGTCCTGTCTCTCTTTCTGAGGTAATGTCCCTGCGACTAGGTCCAGAAAGAAGTATAGCAGTCTCTTTACAAGTCATACATATGATTATTTTTCTAATTAGCAAGTGTTGTAATGGCAACTGATTCTCAAAGGCCAGCTTAGGTGCACTTTGGCTGACACCTACTATTGGTTGCTGATCTTATATAGGGTGCTTTATTGTTAATGAAACAGTTCCTAGTTGCTCTTCAGGACAATTCAGTTGGAAACTTTACTGTTGGTGACTGACACAGGAGATGGATGTATAGAAAAAGAAACTAGCTGCAGAGTTTACTGTAAGGCGTAAGGGTCACTGTTAAAGATGACCGTTCAGTAAATTGTGTTAAAAGATAGAAGAAGCTCTATTGCCTGATGTCACTATTTGGAACGGGATGTCTAAAAATGTATAGTAAATTCTATAATGGAATAATAGAATATTCTGTTCTCTCTCTTTTCGCAGGATGGACAGTCAGAACTGGTGGGTTATGTCTGTTCTTACTCAGCAGTAGGCAGGATCCAGATGATTGACAGCCACTGCTAGAAGGAGGGGCATACCTTTGCACCAGCTCCCCTCAGCAGGAAGCAGGGTCCTTTGCTCACTCATAGAGTTGTTTTAGGTTGTTGGGCTTTTATTTCCACTTTTTGCTTAGTTTGTTTTGGGGGCTAGCCCTTCACCCTCCTCTCCTCCTCAGAAAGGCAGGGCTCTGAGCTTTATGGCCGGGGAAGGTTGTTGGAGTGTGTGTGTGTCCTTTTTCTGGTTTAGTCTCTCCCCTTCCCCCATCTTCAGTTTCCTTAAAGGGTCCCTGTTTAGAAGGAGAGTATATGCCACTGTGGGGCTTCTCCTCCTGCTTCCGCCACTGGCATGAAAAGGAGTTTGAGTAGAGGTGGCGGCGACGGCAGCAGCACACACTTTTGGTTGGGCTGTTTTCTGCCTTTTTTTTCTCTGAGGCAGGACTGCCTCATACTAGGTGCATCCCAGACTTGGTGTCTAGAGGCAGGAAATCTTGGCAGTTGGACACAGCAGTGCTCCCCATCCAAGAGGGTGCTGCTCACTCCAAGAGCGGAGGCAGTAAGCCTGCTCCAGGTGGGGAGGACACAGTGGAGCAGACCCAGGGAGCCCCAGTGCAGCCATGGAGGGTGAGTGCACCCCAACCATGGGCATTTCAACCCCCTCTGGCCGGGCTCCCCTGTAGGGTGATGTACCTGAGGCTGTATTGGTGTGACTGGGGGGCAGGTTGCCTCATACCTCCGCCTCCTGGCATGACCTTGACCCCGGGGCGGTAATACTGTAGCCAGTAATTTGGAAAATTGGTGTAGGGAATCTGAGCTCGCCTGTTAGTACTCTGCTTTTCCTGTTGCTGCCCCATGTGCCACTAGTACCACTAGAGGTCACAGATACCCCCCGGGATGGGGGGGCATAAGGTGTCTCCCTCACAGAACCCATTGGGCTCTTCAAAGGACTTCTCCTCCCCCTCTCTCCCTCTCCTCGGAGAGGTAAGAAGGGAGAAAAGAAGGTACTCTGAGGGCTGCAAGTATAGCACCGTCACAGGGCAAGAAGGAGAATAAACATAAGGCTTGCCATATGGAACCCAAAAGCAGGAAAAGAGGACTTGTTCCCCCCCCTTTTCATCTTACCCTACCCCCTCCTCTCACATGCCCTCTCCCTCCAGGCCAGTGAAAGAGGACGAGGATCTCTCTGGTGCTGAGACAAATAAGTAGGAGGAGCCGCTGTGGGTTAGATTGTTTGAAGCAGAACATTATGAGAAACTGCTTGGGAAGATGGTATGAATTTTAGAGCTTCTCCCGGGGGATCCTCCTGGCCGTCCACTCTGGACAGTAGGGTAGATCCCGCCGGGAACCAGTAGGAGGCAGACAATCAATTTTGAGGCGCCTACCAGGAGGGATCTATCCTCAGCTCCCCAGTTGTTTGTCTGCCTCGGTACAGATAGGAAGCAGGCAAGCTGCTTGGAAGAAGTTCAGACATCAGGTTTTCTTTCTTTTTTCAAGCAGAAGGAATAGACCCGGTGCCAGGGGGAGAGGAATTCTCCCTGTTCACCAACCCTCATCGCGAGGGTATCCAGGGCCTCTACCAGGTACTCCCCTCTGGAGCGGAGGTACCCTGAGCTCAGGCGCAGCAGCCCTCCCCCTTTGGGACCTGTCTGCAGCCTCCCCTGCCCGAATCTTCCATGGCAGTTCAAGGAAGCGGGGGTCCAGAGGAGTTGGGGGTCATACCCCCCGAAGCGGAACGAGAGCGGCAGTCTTCCCCCTTCGGGATCTGCTTGCAGCCCTGTCTACCCGACCCGTACTATCCCAGGAGCTACAGCCCTTCCCAGGCTGCAAAGGGCAAAGCCCCTCTAGATCGGGCCCTTCCACCCGCCCGAGCGCACGGCTGAGTGCCCCGCCCACTCCCCCCAGCGGCGCAAAGGGGTTTCCGACGAGGGACAGAGAACGATTTTGGCGGGCTCCAAGCTGCAGCCAGCCTCTCCCATACCGTGCCCCGACTCCGTCCCGGAGCACAGACCGAGCTCGCCGGCGCTGCTTCAGCGTGAGCTGTGGCAGCCCGTGGCAGCAGGGCCGCTATTACAGGCTTTTGCCTCGCCTGGACGGCCGGTCAGGGCTAGCAGGGATGCCTCTCCCCCACCTCAGGCTTCCAGCGTGCCAGAGAGGATCCAGGCGGGCGCTCTGCAGCCGCCCCTCCCCCCTCTCCGCTTCACGCCAGCGAGAAAGAAAAACATTCCGGCCAAAAGGAGGGCGACAGCACCCGACTCGGGGGCCTCAACAGCTCAGCCCCCCGCAGTGAGTTCTCCCCAAGCCCCCCCCACGGGACAGGATCTGCACATGGAGGTACTCAGAGAAATCCTCTCTGAGCTCGAAAGGAAGAGGTCCCCTCCCAGACCTAGGGTGCCCAGACCTTACAAAGGCAGTTACAGAGGGGCGGGAAAAGGCAAGCAGCCCCTAACCAAGAAACCCCGCAGACCCTCCCACCCCCTTGACTCCCCGGCCTCATCAGATGAGGAGCAGGAGGAGGTTAGCTCCAGCCAAGCCTCAGAGGAAGAGAGCGGCTCTAGGCGGGGGAAAAGGGCCAGACAGGGAGACGCCTCTACCCCTACAGAAGTCACCGAGGAGGAGTGGGAGGCCTCGGAAGGGGAAATTGTGAGCGACGAGGGCATACATGAGAGGGGGGAGATGGAAGAGGCTGACCTGGAACCCTCCCTAGACCCCGACAGGCAATTCCCTAACAAATACAGGGATCAGATTTACGAGCTGATCACCAGAGCCCTCCATTTAAAGCAGAAGAAAGAGAAAGGGGCTTCATCCTCCTCTGAGGAAAAGGAAGAGGAAAGGGCAAGGGATAAGGCCTATGAGAAAATCATCTGGAAGGAGTGGCAAACCCCCAACAGGCCCTCCAAGATGACCAGGTCCCAATTGTCCCTATGCTCCTTCAGCAGGAAAAAGAATTCCCTCTTATCAACTCCAAAGGTGGATGCGGCGGCGGCATCTTTGGCCAGAAGCTCCGTCTTCCCTATGGAAGGGGAATGTTTCCCCAGGGACCCGATGGACAAAGGGATAGACTGTAACCTCTGGAGAAACTTCGAGGGGGTCTCAGCGATTATAAAGATGGCCACCGTGTCTTCCTACTTCTCCAGGGCCTTAATGGTCTGGATCAAGAGAGCATCAGACCCTGGAATTTCAGACAAGATGACCAGAGTACTCTCCACGAGGATACAGCTGGCCTATTCCTTCATGGCCGATTCGTCCACCGATATTCTTCGCTGAGCCTCAAAGGCAGCTGCCTCCAATGTGGCTGCCAGACGCCGCTTACGGCTGAGGTCGTGGAGGGGAGACAACACTGCAAAGAACACCCTGGTTGGAGGTCCGTTCCAGGGGTGTAAGGTGTTCGGTTTGTGCCTGGATAAGGTGCTGACAGACGCGGCGGACAAGACGAAGAAACAAACCTTGCAGAGCGTGGGGGTCCACAAGCGGAGTTTTCGTCCCTCCAGTACGACCTATAACCCACCTGGGGGTACCCACCGACCCTTTTTTTCCCACAGGGGAAATCAGCAGAGGTACAAGCCAAGATGGCAGAAGCAGAAGGGCATGGACAATAGGAACAGACAGCGACAGGGAACAGGACCACCTAAGCAGAACGCCTGACTACGCACAGCCCTGCCCCCCCCCGACCAGCTCAAACTAGGGGGCAGACTACAGCAGTTTGCAGCACAATGGACAAGCACCACCACAGACATCTGGGTTCTTCAAACTATCCAGCGGGGGTACGTAATAGAAATCCAGCACTCCCCCACGCAGTGCTTCTGCACATCGTCAGTTCCCAAAGATCCTGTCAAGCAAGAAGCTATGCAGGCAGAAATCAGCAGGCTCCATTCAATCGGGGCAATAGAAGAGGTCCCACTACGCAAACAAGGACGGGGCCTGTATTCTATCCTATTCTTGGTCCCAAAAAAGCTGGGCGAGTGGAGGGCAATCCTGGATCTAAAAAGACTGAACTGAGTGATCAAGATTCAGAGATTCAGGATGGAAACCCTGCAGTTTATCCGAACAGCGATTGTGCAGGAGGAATGGCTGACAGCCCTCGATCTGAAGGAGGCCTACCCCCATGTCCCGATTTGCCCATCCCACTGCCAGTGGCTCCGATTCAGCTATGCGCGGCAGCACCGGCAGTACAGGGCACTACCGTTTGGCCTGGCGACCTCGCCGAGAACTTTTACGAAGGTGCTGGTCACTCTGGTAGCGAATCTGAGGACAGAGGGAATAAAGATCCATCCCTATTTAGACGACATCCTGGTCAGGTCTCCATCCTACAAGCAGGCATGCAGAGACGTGCACCGTGTCATAGTGTACCTGCAGGACCACGGTTTCATTGTCAATCGCAAAAAGAGTCACCTCGCACCCTCTCAAACCCTGGAACATCTTGGAGTGGTCCTGGATACCAAGCAGGGCAAGCTATTCCTCTCTGAGCAATGACGACTGAAGCTGCTAGATCTTGTCCAACAGGTCTCAGGGACGCTCAGGTCCAAACTGAAGACTCTAGCAAGTCTGCTAGGGCCTAAGACGTCCTGCCTAGGGATTGTTCTGTGGGCCAGGTTCCACTCCAGACCCCTGCAACGATTCCTACGACTGTGGCAGGATTCCCTGACCCAGGGTCTGAACCCTTCGATTGCGGTGACCCCAGCTCTAAAGAAGTCCCTGGTATGGTGGTCTCATCCAGACAGGTTCTCCCCCGAAATACCCCTCTCCGATCCGGAGAGAACGACCCTGACAACAGACGCAAGTCTCCGAGGCTTGGGGGGGCGCACACACAGGGTCACTCAGCTCAGGGCAAGTGGCTACCTTGGGAGAAGACTCATCATATCAACTGGCTAGAGTTGAGGGCGATTTACCTAGCCCTGAGGCAGCTGGCACCATTCTTGAGAGGGAAGGATGTGTTAGTCTACACAGACAACACGGTAGCGAAGGCCTGTATAAATCATCAAGGGGGCTCGAGGTCCGAGACGCTACACCAGTTAGCGACCATCCTCATCAGATGGGCGGAGAACAACCTGAAATCTCTCAGGGTGCTGCACATCGAGAGACTCCAACACTCAGGCCGACTGGCTCAGCAGGGTATAGCTCGACCAAGGAGAGTGATCCCTGCACCGATCGGCCTTCCAAGCCATAACCAGACAGTTCGGCTCTCCCTCCATCGACCTGTTCGCCTCCTCAGACAATGCAAAGACGAACTTCATCTTGCGACACCTGGACAGCAGAGCAATAGCCTTTGACGCGTTGAACTGCGTATGGCCACAGGGTCTCCTCTACGCGTTTCCACCGGTACCTCTCATTCAGCGGGCAATCACGAAGGTCAGAAAGGAACAGGTGACCGTCATCCTGGTGGCTCCTTACTGGCCTCGGAGGCCATGGTTTGCAGACCTACAAGACCTCAGTCCAGACCCTCCACTCAGACTTCCAACGAGACCGGACCTCCTAGCCCAGGGCCCGATCTTACACGAGAACCCGGGGGCGCTCAAGTTGACAGCTTGGAACTTGAAAGGAGGGCTTTGAGGAGACTAGGATACTCCTGAAAGGTGTTGGACACCTTGCTGCAGTCAAGGAACCTACAACGAGGCGCATCTACCAAAGTACCTGGGCGACCTTCGTGAGGTGGTGCGAGACCAGGTCTCTTAATCCAGAGAGAGCTTCCATCAGAATAGTCCTGGAGTTACTGCAGGAGGGGTTGGATAGGGGGCTGAAACCTAATACTTTACAAAGGCAGTTAGCAGCCCTTAATAGCGTCCTGGGCACTCTGAAGAGCTGCAAGATCTCAGGTCATCCCCACGTTAGGCATTTCCTCAGGGCCGCTAGACTCCTGTTTCCCCCCCCCCCCCAGTAGTGCACAGATTCCCTTCCTGGAATCTGAACCTTCTCCTCAGAGCCCTCACTAGGGTCCCGCTCGAGCCTCTCCGTGAGGTGTCTATGTACTACCTTTCCCTCAAATTAGCCTTTTTGGTGGGGATTACTTCAGCTAGGAGAGTTTCAGAACTGGGAGCCCTGTCTATAGAGCCTGCTCTCTGTTCGTTTAAGGAGTCGTTAGTGACTCTTAGACTGGATCCAGCCTTCCGCCCCAAGGTGGATACCCGGTTTCATAGGGAACAAGAAATTTTCCTGCCCTCTTTTTGTCCGAACCCGTCTCACCCTCTGGAACGTCAGTGGCATACTCTAGACGTGAGAAGAGCTCTAAAGATTTACCTCCACAGAATTAGGATTTTTAGACGTTCTTCAGCCCTGTTCGTATCTTATAGCCCCCAGAGGAAGTGCCTGAAAGCTTCTAAGGCGTTGAAAGCAAGGTGGATGACGCTGTGTATCTGCGAAGCCTACAAGACAGAAGGAAAGTTGCCCCCAGCGGGTCTATTTGCACATTCTCTAATGGGCGCTGCAACGTCCTAGACGTTTAGAATTGCAGCCTCTTATGGGGCAATATGCAGAGCTGCAGCTTGGTCCTCAGTGCATTCTTTTACTAAGCATTATAGAATTCCCTTGCAAGATTCGGCAGATGCAGCCTTTGGGAGACAGGTTCTGCAGGCGGTTCTCTAAGATGTAGTCAGGTACGTCTTGGGACCACAGACGCCTACCATGACCTCCCTCTTTTATCTCTCCCTCCCTCTGATTAGGTCCAGCGTATTGCTTTGGTACGTCCCTACTGTCCAGACTGGACGGCCAGGAGGATCCCCCGGGAGGAAGGAAAATTGGGTGCTTACCTCTGAATTTTCCTTCTGCGGGGATCCTCCTGGCCGGCCAGTCCCCACCTGGAGTGAGGTCAACTCTGTGGTGTTGCAGGAGGGGGAAGCTCTTGTTCCTGGCCGTATCACTCTATTTACGGCCCTGGATCAGCAAGTTCGGTTAGGAAGGGCAGGGATGTTTAGCCCTTCTAGTTAGTTAGCCGTTTAAAAATGTAGCATTTTTTTGGGAAGTTAAGTTATGATTACAGCTATACATTCTGGGGAGCTGAGGATAGATCCCTCCTGGTAGGCTCCTCAAAATTGATTGTCTGCCTGCTACTGGTTTCTGGCGGGATCTACCCTACTGGCCAGACTGGCCGGCCAGGAGGATCCCCAGCAGAAGGAAAACTCAGAGGTAAGTACCCAATTTTCCTTTTTCCTTCCTCTCAGGCCCCCAAACCAGGATACCCCTAAGGAGAATAAAAAGACTTAGCCTAGTCCCCCCTGCTTAGGAAATCTGACCTGCTGGCTCAGTTTTATCTAGATACCACTGGGAGAATGAGAGCAGCCTGCCAGATTTAAGGAACCCCACAAGTATGTGAGGCACTTCTACTGTGTCTCCCAAGTACCAGGAGCAACTGGTTAGTTTACTGAAGGTAGATGCAGCAGTAACTAATCTGAGTCTGCTGCCCTGCCAACCTAGGAGCAGGGGGTATCCAAGGGGCCCATTAGATGAAAAGATTGATATTACCCTCCGTAGTAACTTGAAAGTATCTTTCCCTGCCCTTCAGGCTTCGGTATCCAACTTCAGCAGAGCAGTTTTTCTATGGAACTCCTCCATTAAGGAAGACAGAGGCTAAAAAACTGATAGACCGCTTCAAGAAGCTGTCTCCTGCAACAGCCTAGGCCTCTGATGTCGCCTTCGATGCTGTAACAGCTGTATGCTTGAGCTGTGACAATGAACATAGTGGCTTGACGTTCCATCTGGCTTCAACCATGGAAGGTGGACATACCTTCTAAGGGTAAAAACAAACCTGACAGTAACCTGCTCTGGCCTGTGGGCCACTGTCATGTTTATTATCGGGGTGCCAGATGTTCACCCAGCCTGCTCCAGGTGTGTCGGCAGCTAGCCGACCTCTCATCTTGGCAAATGGCCAAGGTCACAAGCCTGGGCCTTCACCCGCCCAATCGTGGTAAAGTGGACCAGAGTGTGTTTGCACGTTCCCATGGGCCCGGATTGGGACCACCATGGCAGGTCACCATGGTGGCCATCGTAGGCTATAACGACAGGGTGCTGGGCGCAGTGGCGGGACCGACCACACAGTCATACATCTCTATGCTCTTCTCCCCCCTTGGCCGTGTGAACATTTGTTCTGCAGCATGACTTGGACTGTGTCTGCAACAGCTTCCTGACCCAATCTGAGCTGGGTTGCTGCTGCAGTGTAGTCACGTTTGTTTTCACCCTCAGTCTATCCTGTCTGGAGCTTGTCAAGGTGGAAAGCTTTTCAAGTAAGCAATGGACAATGCTCTTACTGCTGAGCCAGAGAAGCAGAAAGCACTGGTGTCAATCCCACAAAAGCAGCGCCTAGGAGTTCCTTTTGTCGTCATCCCTGCTTTTGGGGCCAAAGGAATCGTTGGCACGTAGGGAGCAGCATCCAGACAGGTACAGGTGGCAAAAGCAAACTCTGGCCTGCTTGACTGGCAGCTCCCCATTCCCTTGGAACCTCTGATTGCGGAGGAGGCTACAACACTTTGCAGACCAGTGGGTGACACTGTCATTGGACAACTGAGACACAGTTTCTTGGGGGTACTCAATAGAGTTCGCCTTCCCTAGAAGGATCATTTCCTGTCCTCTTCCATATCAAGGTACCTGGCCAAACAGAGACCCATAGAGGCTGATTCTGACCACAGATGCTAGCAGCTAGGGCTGGAGAGCCCAGTTTTGTTCACAAATCAGCTGAGTACATGGACGCAAGAGGAGGTGTGCTGCTACATCAACACCTTGGGACTGAAAACCATTCACCTAGCTCTGCTTCGCTTCTCTACTGAACTGGAAGGGGGACACCGTGAACGCAAGCAATGTGATTGTGATGGCACATGTTCACCGGCAGCAGGGTTCCAGATCCAAGCCTCTGCAAGTGCAAGCATCACTGTTGTTCAGCTGGGGGGCGGGAAGGAGTACATCTAGCCTTGATGAAGGCAGTACGCATCATGAGTTCCCTGTATATCCAGCCAGACTGGCTCAACTGTCAAACTAGGTATGAGGGAATGATCCATATTGGAGGCAGTGTTCCAGGACAATGCAAGTCCTTTTGGACCACCAGTGTTGGGCCTCTGCATAGAGTTATAATCAAAATGTCTCTAAATTACTTTCCAGGATGAATTACTTGGGAGCAGTGGACCTTGGACACTCTGTATTCAGGTGGCCAGGGGGCTTCTTTAAGCATTCTCTTCCTTTCCCCTCATCCCTTGAATAATTCGGAAGACTGGAGAGAAAGGAGCTTGTATGATCTGGTGACACTGCACTAGCCAAGGAGGCCTTGTTTCTCTGATGTCATCCACGTGGCAGTGAGAGGCCCTCTACATCTCACTGAGAGTCCAAACATCCTATCTCAGGGTCTGGTTCTTCATTCATACCCAAAGACATGTGAGCTTGCTGCTTGGCTGTTGAAAGGGCTGTACTGATTGCCTATGGTAACTCTGGTAATCTCTTGGATACCTTGTTATCCCCTTGCAGATCTTTGACCGACAAGGCATATGGTGCAACTTGGGTCAAGTCTGTATACTGGTACAGAAGACAGGGTGCGGAATGGCCAGCGTGGGGGTAGCTGAGGTCCTGCAGTTTCTCAAGGAAGTGGCATCTCAAAATGGGTCACAAGGCTGATAGCTGTTCAGTATTATCTTCTGTGGAGGCTAGCTGTCTTTGTCCTCGCACCCTCATGTTAGGAGATTCTTCAGGGCAGCACAGCTCACCTGCCCACTGTTTAGTTCCAGGGTCTCCACTTGGAAGGTTCACCACTAGGAAGCGGAACGTTGTCCTCATGGCTTTGATGCACCCACCTTTTTGAGCCGCTTTTGAAGGTGTCACTATTGTTTTTAACGGCTAAGACAATGTTTTTGGTGTCCATGACCCCAGCTTGCAGTCCTGGAGTTGGGGACTAACTCTTTTGACTCAGAAGTGTGCATTCTTCACAACGACAAGGTAGACCTGAGGTTAGATCCCGTTTCATACAGAAGGTCAACTCAAGGCTTCATAGGAATCTAGAACTGAATCTGTCCTCTTTTTGTCCCAATCTCCAGCACCGTAGAGAGAGGGAATGGCATATATTGGGTGTCGGAAGAGTACTCAGAATTTTCCTGGATAGGTATAGTTGCTTCAGAGTGGATTCTGCCCCGTTTGAATCTGGTGGGGCTAGGAGAAAGGGTAGGAAGGGAAGGTTTCAAAAATACCCTAGCTAGTTGGTTTAGCACTTGCATACTAAGGGTTTACAAGGCTTTGCAAGTTTCTTCTCCTATGGGAATTGCTGCACATCCTCTTGGGGACCGCTATGAAGTTGGTTCTCCTGGGTAGGACATCGGGCATTTTTACACACACCTTAAAGTTCCACCTTAAAGTTTCAATCTTCTGGGTTTACAAGTTCTCAAGTACGTTTCGGATGCGTTTTTCACATACCAACACTGCCCTGAGGCAGTTCCTGGATGCATTCTTCACACAAACACTGCCCTGAGGCAGCCTAAAGTAGCCGCAGCTGTAGACGTGACAGGCTGCCATGGAAACCAAGTGACTACAGCTGCCTGAAGCAAAGCAGTTTACCAAGAGAACGTTTTACATACAAAAGTTCTGGAAGAACTATGCAGAAGTTCAAAGAGCCGGATGTTTAAGATCCGGGTGAGTGATTTAGAAAAACAGAAAGTTCAGGATGTAACAGCAGACATGCGTGAGAAATGTGTGTGTGTAAAAACACCCATCGATGGAGGGAATCTGCAGAGTGGCCACCTATTCCTCTGCTCGTTCCTTCACATGTCACTACAGGGAGGACTTCCTAGCATCCAAGAAAGCGACTCTTGGCCATCGGGTGCTTCAGAGAGTTTTGACTTAGTCCAGTTGGGAATCTGACCCATCTGAGGCAAGACTGGTTTTTTTTTAGACTGGTGGAAATCTGCCCTCCTGTGGAAAGGCACTGCATGGGCACTTCATCAGATGTGACTGTCCACTCTGCAAAAAGAGAGGGGGAAATTTCAATACCTGTGAATTTTTGTTTTTCTCTTGAAGCAGGGAGGACAGTCAGTCTCACCCATCTGGGATTCGACTTCTGAGGATCAGGCAGCAATTTTGAGTAGAGTCTTTGGACTCCTTTTCCTGATTCCCTTTTCCAGTCTGTGCCTGTTCTTTTGTTTTGTTTTTTCTCAATCTCTTGGTTTTTTACTGTTCAAGTGATAATTTTGTTTCTAGTTTTCCAAGTTAGCTTTGGCAGCCATGTGTTCTTGGGGAGCTAATTTGGGTATGCCCTTCCCAGTAGCAGTGGCCGTCAATCTGGCTCCTGCCTATTGCTGAGTGAGGAGGGACATGACCATCAGTTCTGACTGTCCACCCTGCTCCGTGAGAACGGAAATTCACAGTTGAGGAAATTTCCCTTTAAAATAATAATAATAATAATAATAATTTATTTACGGTGTTCAGCCAAATAGGAAAGAATACAAAAACATCTCCATAAGAGATGACGGTGAAATTAGACACCACTATAATAATTTTTTTAAAAAATAAAAATTAAAAAATGCATACATAAAACATCTCCATAGGGGATAATATTAAAAATTGGAAGCGTGACACAGCAAATCGCATGAAATAACTAAAATTAAGTGCATTAGGAGGCAAAAGCCATAAATACGTGGCAATTTGTCACATGGTAAAATATAATATATAACCATTATAATGTAAAGAGGCCTTAGTTCATCATCAAGAATTTACAACTATATCCTACTGTGGATTTTCCTTGCCGCTATAATGTATCTTTCCAGAGAATTTAGTACCTGCAATGACTCATTTTGCAAAATCCATATGGCACACTTATATGGACTAAAGTGATAAGACGAGTTGACCACTGGAAGCAGAAACTTCCTAATTTCTATATAAATGTCACCAGAGCATAAAAAGTGAACAATGTCCTCACCCTCATCACTTCCGCAAGGACAAGTTCTTAAATGATAAGGAGTCTGACCATCTTCCCACAAGTACTGTAGATTTGATCTGACCAGACCGAAGTCTAATAAGGGGTTCTCTAGGTGCGCCATGGGGATCACAAACAGATATTTTGACAAGGAATTTACATATTTGATCAGCTTATAGAAGTGGGCACATCTGGATGTTCTAATTAGACATATCCTCCTGTAAGGAAATGTCTCTGAGGCGACCTTCAATAAATTCACTCTCATTAGAGAGAGGAAGTCGGTCCTGAGATGTCCAATTTTACTCCAAACTGATAGTAAATAATTTCCCCCAGATATTGTTTAGCCAAGGAAAGGAGGAGATGCCATCTAATTCAGCATCAAGTAATACCATCGTTAGAAGTCTGGAGGGTGGATACATCCTAATTTTGAACCAGTATTTAATCACTCTTATTATAGCCAAGGTGGCAGCATTGGTAAAACCTGCCTCTGTTCTCTCATCAGATAGACAGGACATGTGCTTTGCTGCACATTAAGCATCCTCTTTAAGAAGGAGCTTTGTGCTTTCTCCGCCATTACCAAAGCTTTAGCATCTAACCCCCAAAGTTCTGCTCCATATAAAAGGGAAGCCTCCAGCTTCACTTTCCCTGCTTTCAGAGCCTCTGACAAAGCCATTCAACCAAATCTGTTACAAAAATGCACAATAGCGGACATTACTTGGGTAGCCTTGATCAGGGCCTTCTGGGAATGTGCTTCCCAAAACAGGGAGTTAGTAAATGTGACCCCTAAATAACAAAATGTATTTATAGTTTCTGAAGGGGTCTTATTGATGAATTATTTATATTTCTTCCTGGTACCAAATGGTATAACCATACATTTTTAATAAATATAATTTTGAATTAGTCTGTTTTTCAAAAAGTTTAAATGGGCACTTAAAATATTGTTACAATTACCAATCAGTGTAATTTATACTAAGTTTATAGATTTACTTTGTTTCTTAGCAGGAAGCTATATTCTATAATTTCTCTGACCTCAGTTTGTTAATCCTTTACTTCTGCCTTGGCTTGCATATATGGATGTTTACTTTTGGTAGACAGGGAACTAATTTTAACATTCTCAGTAGAGAGCAAATTTAGCAGAACCTAAATTTAGTAAAACTCCATGAAAAAAGTGATGCCTTGCCAACTTGGAGACTAAGGCTGCATTCTCACCTGCGGCGGCGGTGGCAGCAGCGGGAGGGGCGAGGGAGACACAGCAGCGTGGAGGAGCCGGCGGGCGGGAAAAGAGCCAGTGCGAACAGGGATCTGCTGCAGCTTCTCTTGCATATGTCGGGGTGCAAAATTCTGCCCTGACATGCACGAGAGAAGCCGCGGCAGATCCCCGTTCACATCGGCTCTTTTCCCGCCCGCCGGCTCCTCCGCGTCTCCCTCGCCCCTCCCACTGCTGCTGCAGGTGAGAATGTAGTCCAAGGGTCAGATATGAGAGTTCTAGATGACATCTTCTACAGAGACTAGCACCTCAGTTGGCAATCGTTGTCATTTCAAATGGTGGTTTCTTATGATGTAGATGCTTGCCTATTGGGAGTTAGGTAGAGACCACTATCATTACATATTTTGCTAAACACCTGACCACTTCCAAATACTGTACAGTTTTAGTGTGTTTTTCTCCTAATGGGACCTACTGTTTGTTTAAACCAGTAATGAAGGTGTGAGGCTTCATGTCCCGTTATAAATGCTTAATTTCTTAACATTATTATTATTATTATTATTATTATAAGCATTTGTATAGCGCCAGCTGTGTACCTGACACTTGACAGAAAATGAGATAGACGCGGTCTCTGCCTACCATGGCTTTGTGGTAAAGGAAAAAACTGGTGTATTTTCCATACATCTATTTAGCGACGGTAGTTTACATTGCAGTGGAAGATATACAGGGCAGTTGCTACAAAGTGGGAACAATCCAGCTAATCTGTGGAAACTACGGTACCTACATAGTAACAAAAGCGCATTATTTAAATGGCTAATTAACCTTTGCATACCAGAGAAAATTTGAGAATAGCAGGTTGATGGTAGCTTGTGATCTGTTCTCTTGCAGCTAGTGCGAGAGTGTAAGGAAGTCTTGAAGGGTGGTCTGCTAATGAAGCAATATTATCAGTTCATGTTACGTGAGGTGTTGGATAACATGCAGAAAATCGACTGCAACATCGACTCTTTTGAAGAGGACCTGCATAAGATGTTAATGGTAAGTAGTGAAAATGGATATTTAGTTTGCTGGATTGTGGGAATTGCTGTTGTTTTTATTTGCTGATGGAAGTGCTAATAAATATACTTGTGTTGCAAACTGCCTGTGATTATAAAGTAGCTTGTTTACAAATAGAAGAATTACAGAAAGTTAAACTTAAAACATCTTGATTAATTCTCACTGTTAACTTTCACCTTGGTCCTAGAATAGCTGCTTTTTCATATTCTATCAAGTAGTGCAATATTTATTTATTTAATTTATTTTATTTATTTAATATATTTATACCCCGCCCCTCCTGCAAACAGCTCGGGGCGGCTACGGAAGGGTGATTGAAGGCCAGACTGGTAGTCTCCAGTTTGTCTTAACTCGGTCATTTTAATTCTGCAGATTTGAGTTGAAACCTCATCCCTTTAATTTGCTTTGCTTTGCTAACTTTTTATTGTGTGTGTGTGTGTATGTGTTTGTTTTTACAGTAGTTAGCCAGAGTATCATGATGTTGTTCCTTTTAGCACCAGTTAGCCCCTTGTGCCAACACAAGTCCCATTTGTTTGAATGGAAATTGTGCTGATGTGAAGAGCCAGAGGATTCCATTGCAGTCCTCTTGCAGCCAGAGGATTGCATCTAATTAGAGGCTCAGCTTTCCATTTTTGCTGTATCATACAGCCATGTTCAGTAATTCCTAGAATTCTTGTTGGATTAAATGAAGGTCCAGTACATAATACCTGAATAAATTATTTTTTGTGTAGGACCTCTGCACTGGTGGGAGGGCTAACCCATAGAAAGTATTGCACCAATGAACAAATGTGATGCAACGACTACTGCAGTCTGCTGTGCACACCCTGTGGTTATGGGCTACGCGTTGTCACAGATCAATGCCCTCATCTCATTCCTGGAGACTGATTTATGATATTTGATACAGAGTCCTCCTTTATTCTTTCCCCTCTTTGGACTTCATTCACAGTAACACCCCCTCCCACACACACACACACACACACATGTATTTCAGGCTTTTTATTCTCCCCTGTGAGATATGTTTAGAACAAATATTCAGACTTTGGTCTTCACATCCTACTGGCAAGTTCTAGTGGTTGAACTGTAGCACTAATTGGCATAGTGATGCTGATGTGAATGCGTGTGACATTTTTTTTAATCCATCAAGAAAACCTGTCAGTCAAAAACAACTCTGTTTTGCACTGGGAAAAATTAGTCAACCCCACCCCCTTTTGATTCATTGAAACTTTCACCCAGTTTTTTTTCCCCATAGCCTTTGTTAGTACTGTAAGCTAAATGCATATTAACAAGGAAAATATATTTTTCAAAAGCCTAGCTAACTTCCCTTTTTTGGTGAGGCTAATGTTTTTTGGAATTACATTATTACTTGTTTTTGATCATAAATATAACTAATCATTTTCTAGTGTAAGAAACAAGCTGGAAATAGCTGTTTTTTTCCTAGAAAACCCACTGTATTTTAGACTTTTTTGATTAACCAGGAAGATGCAAAAATGTTCCAAACCCTTTTAGACAAGTATTAACTCCCTCCTCTATTCTCCCGGGGGATCCTCCTGGCCGTCCGGTCAGGATAGTAGGGTAGATCCCGCCGGGTACCACTAGGAGGCAGACCACTAACTTTCTAGACCCCTAATCCCCGGGATCTATCCTCTATTCCCCAGTCTTGTGTCTGCCTGGGCACAGCTAGGACGCAGGCTGACTGTCTCCTGATTGAGACAGTCCTAAAAGTTAGAAAGGATCTTTGCGATTCAGGACAGGGACTCAGAGCTCCGGGTGCCAGGGGAGGAGCAAGTTCTCTCCCTGTTCACCTCCCTTCGGGGATCTTGGAGCGTGCCGGGCCCCCCTTCCCTGTTGACGCGGGGGTCCTGAGGAGCGGGAGCAGAATCCCAGCGAGACACGCTAGGGATCTTTTCCCACCCTACCCGCTGGAGCAGAGGGAGACAGGCGCAGCAACCCTCACTGGCGGGGAGATGGGCGAGCAGCAGGGCAAGTAACCTGTCCTTGGGGAAAGGCCCCGTCGGATCCCTCCTCCCTCCACCACCCCGCCGTTTCAGAGCTCTAACCGTGACATCCCGGCCTGGGCAGCTCCAGCGCACAGAACCTCGGAGAGATCAACTACCTCCCGTCTCTGAGGACAGTGCCTCCTGACATCGCCATGCAGACAGGCCAGGCACCTGGAACAGTGGCGCGGGCCGACTCTCCCTGCCCATACAGCCCGGACAGCCGATTAATCTAGCCCACGGCGCTGCAGCAGCCCGAGCGTGTGGCCAGCCCTTCCCGTTTAAAAAAAAAAAAAAAAAAAGGGTGCAAAGCAGGGGAAAGAACATGGCCCCCAAACGCAGGGCCACAAACGAACAGGTTGAAGTGGGAGAACCTTCGGCCTCAGGGAGCCCTGCGCGCACCCACCCTCCAGTTCAAGACCTGCAGGTGGAGGTACTAAAAGAAATCCTCCTGGAGTTGAAAAGGAAGAGGTTCCCCCCCCCCCCAAGGAAAGAACAGAACGAGCCTTCAAGGGCCGCTCAAAGGGGGCGAGGAAGGGAAAGCACCCCAAGGCCAAGAGGCCTTGTAAATCCAGTAGGCCCCTGGAATCTACCTTCTCAGACTCGGAGCCCCCTGAGGAGGTGCTTTCGGTACAATCCTCTGAGGAGGAAGAGGTGTGGGCTAGGAAGAAGAAAAGAAAATGCAGACCCTTGCGCAGGGAGAGCAGCGAGGAGGAGGGGGAGGTCTCTGACCAAGACTCAACCAGCGAGAAGGTTCAGAGCAGGAGGAACAGGGATTAGATGCCTCGTCTGACCCAGACAGGCACTTCCCCAATAAATATAGGGACCAAATATACAATTTGGTCACCAAGGCCCTCCATATCAAGGAAAAAAGGGAGAAGGAGGCTTCCTCGGAATCCTCGGAGGAGGAAGAGGGCAGAGAGTATGTCCCCCGAGCAAGAAATAAGGATAACGGAATGCTATTAGACAGGGCCTATGAGCGCATTATAAAAAGGGAATGGCAGCGGCCCAATAAGGGATCCAGGCTATCCAAGACTCAGTTGGTGCTTTACTCTCTCTCCAAGAACAAGAACACTCTGCTTGCCACCCCTAAGGTAGATGCAGCGGCGGCCTCGCTGGCCAGAAACTCGATCTTTCCCACCAAAGGGGAATGCTACCCCCGAGACCCGATAGACAAGGGGATCGAGTGCAACCTGAGGAGAAACTTCGAGGAGATTTCGACCATCATAAAGATGGCCACTCTGACCTCCTATTTCTCAAGGGCCCTAATGACCTGGGTAAAGTGGTCAGGAGATCCAGGGACATCTTCAGAGATGACGAGGGTCCTGTCTACCAGAATTCAGCTCGCATACGCATTCGTAGCCGACTCGTCGACAGACATGCTCCGCTGGGCATCCAGGGCAGCAGCGTCCAATGTGGCTGCAAGACGCCGCCTATGACTGCGATCCTGGAAGGGGGACAACATGTCCAAGAACGCTCTGGTCGGGGGCCCATTTCAGGGATGCAAACTCTTCGGGGTATGTCTGGACAAGGTCTTGGCCAACGCCACCGACAAGAACAAGAAGCAGACGCTGCAGAGTGTGGGAGCTCCAAAGCGTTCCATTCGTCCCTACAATACATCATCCACGGGGACGGGAGGCTCAAGACGACCGTTGTTCCCCCACAGGGGAAATCAACAGATGCACAGAAACCGATGGCAGAGGCAAAAGGGCCAGAACAAGCAGTGCCAGAATCCAGGCCGTCCAAAGCTGGACGCCTGACTGGGCCGTGGACTTTGGAGAGGACCAGAAAAAACTGGGGGGCAGACGTCAAAAATTTGCAGAAAGATGGACGCAGGCAACAACAGACGCATGAGTCATCCAATCCATAGTGAGGGGATACACCATCGAATTCTCCCGTTCCCCCCCCGACAGCTCTGCACCTCTCCAGTTTCCAAAGACTTGGCCAAACAGACGACAATGCAAAAGGAAATATCCAGACTGGAATCCATCGAGGCCATCCCTCACCACGAAAGAGGCCAGGGTCTGTACTCCATTCTATTCCTGGTCCCGAAAAAATCAGACGAATGGAGAGCGGTCTTGGACCTAAAGATTCTGAACCAGGTTATCAAGGTTCAAAAATTCAAAATGGAGACCTTACAATCCATTCGCATTGCTATCTCGAAAGGGGAGTGGCTCACTTCACTCGACCTAAAGGAGGCCTACCTCCACGTTCCAGTGCTACCAGCACATCGTCAATGACTCCGGTTCAGCTGCGCAACCCCACTTTGGCAGTATACAGCGCTTCCGTTTGGTCTGGCAACCTCACCGAGGACCTTTACCAAGATCCTGATAGCGCTCATAACGAATCTACGGACGGAGGGGATCAAGTTGCACCCCTACCTGGACGACACCTTAATCCGGTCCCCGACCTACAAACAGGCCCAGAGGGCTTACAAGAGCACGGTTCGTGGTCAACTTCAGGAAGAGTCATCTCGAGCCATCCCAATCATTGGCGCATCTGGGAGTGGTGTTGGACACCAGAATTTTCAGACTCTTCCTGTCTCAGCAGAGGCAGCGCAAACTCCTCAATCTAATCCAGCAGGTTGCGGAAGCTCGCAGAATCAAATTAAAGACCCTAGCGAGCCTTCTGGGAGCCATGACCTCTTGTTTAGGGATCATACGATGGGCCAGGTTCCATGCCAGACCTCTCCAATGCTTCCTGCGCCCCTGGCAGGACAACACGGGGAGAAAACCCTTGGGTTCGAATACCAGCCGATCTGAAGAGATCGTTCAAGTGGTGGGTTCTACCATCCCGATTCGATCACGGAATGTTCCTCACGGACCCAGAGATGACAATGCTAATGACGGACGCGAGTCTACATGGTTGGGGAGCGCACACGCAAAGCTTGTCAACGCAGGGGAAATGGAACACGTGGGAAAAGGAGCACCACATCAACTGGTTGGAGCTGAGAGCAATCTACCTGGGACTTCGGAGTCTGGCCCCGACTCTACGGGGCAAGAACATACTCGTTTACACAGACAACATGGTGGCGAAGGCCTATCTGAACCATCAAGGCAACTCGAGATCGGTGACACTCCATCGGATGGCAACCACATTGATCAGATGGGCGGAGAGAAACGTACAATCCATCATGGCGCTCCACATAAAGGGACAAGCAAACACCCGAGCTGACTGGCTCAGCAGAATGGACTTGGACCAAGGGGAATGGTCACTCCACCCGAGGGCTTTCGAAGCAATAACCAATCAGTTCGGCACCCCCTCAGTGGACCGATTCACTTCACCAAACAACGCGAAAGCGAAAAGATTTGTATCCCGACATCTGGACAACGAGGCGATAGCCTTCGACGCCTTGAATATCAAGTGGCCTCGGGGTTGTCTGTACACCTTCCCGCCGTTACCCCTCATTCAGAGAACAATAACAAAGATAAGGAGCGAGAGTGCAGAGGTGATCATGGTGACTCCCTGGTGGCCATGGAGACCATGGTTTGCAGATCTACTAGACCTCAGCGTAGAACCTTCTCTCCGACTACCGACCTTACCAGACCTGCTGTCTCAGGGCCCAATACAACACGACAGCGCTCAGACTGACAGCCTGGAGGTTGAAAGGAGAGCCTTAGGAGAGTTAGGTTACTCTAACAAGGTTCTAGAGACTATGCTGCAATCCAGACGACCAGCAACCAAGAGGATTTATCAAAGCACCTGGGCTATGTTTGCTCGATGGTACCAGAGTAGAGCAGTCAAACCTGACAGGGCCCCTATCGGTAGCGTTCTAGAGTTTCTACAGCAGGGCTTAGAGAGGGGGCTGAAGCCCAACACCTTACAGAGGCAGGTAGCAGCACTTAATAGCGTGCTAGGTACCATCAGGGGTCATAGTATTTCTGTTCACCCCCACATCAAGCGGTTCCTCAGGGCAGCCAGAATTATGTCTCCTCCTGTGATTCGTCGCTTCCCGTCATGAAATCTGAACTTGCTTCTCGGGGCCCTCACCAAAGTCCCTTTTGAGCCTTTAAAGGAGGTCTCCCTTTATTTTTTATTTATCAAGCTAGCATTCCTCATAGGGATTACTTCTGCCAGGAGGGTGTCAGAATTGGGGGCCCTATCCATTGATCCAGCGCTCTGCTCCTTCAAGGAGTCTTCTGTTGTCCTCAGACTGGATCCAGCCTTTAGTCCTAAGGTGGATTCTCGCTTCCATAGTGAGCAGGAGATTAATCTCCCCTCTTTCTGTCCAAATCCAGGTCTTCCGTTAGAATGGACCTGGCACACCTTGGATGTTTGCAGGGCCTTGAAGGTCTACCTGTTCAGAACCAAATCTTTTAGGAAAACCTCTGCCATGTTTGTCTTACAACCCCCAGAGAAGGCGCTTGAAGGCATCCAAGGCCTTGATAGCCAAGTGGATGATGCTCTGCATTACGGAGGCCTACAGGGCTTCCGGCTGGTTGCCTCCGAAGGGAATATTCGCGCACTCCCTAAGGGGCGCGGCGACCTCTCAGACCTTCACGAATGCAGCCTCCTATGGGGAGATCTGTCGTGCCACAACGTGGTCCTCTGTGCATTCTTTTACTAGGCATTACAGGATCACGTTGCAGGACTCGATGGAGGCAGCCTTCGGGAGGAGGGTCCTTCAGGCGGTTCTCTGAAAGGAGGCTATGCCGAAGGATTATTGGGACTCCTCTTTGAGGGTTCTCTCCTCTTTACTCTCCCGCCCATAGTAGTGATCTGGGGTACTGCTTGGGTACGTCCCTACTATCCTGACTGGACGGCCAGGAGGATCCCCCGGGAGAAGGGAAAATTGGCCACTTACCGCTGAATGTTCCTTCTGTGGGGGATCTTCCTGGCCGGCCAGTTCCCACCTGGAGCTTCCAGAGCTCTGTGGTGGCGGAGCAAGGTGTTTTTGCCTTCTCGACTGGTTTCCTTGGGCCATAAGAACAGTTATGTGGGCTAGAGGAAGCTGGGCATTCAGAGAAGTTAACGGGCATTATTTCTCGTTCAGTTTAGTGGTTCAATATGTTGGATATGTTAGGATAATTGCTTAGTTCCAACAGGTTGAAATAGCTTGGAAAGACTGGGGAATAGAGGCTAGATCCCGGGGATTAGGGGTCTAGAAAATTAGTGGTCTGCCTCCTAGTGGTACCCGGCGGAATCTACCCTACTATCCTGACTGGCCAGCCAGGAGGATCCCCCGCAGAAGGAAAATTCAGCGGTAAGTGACCAATTTTCCTTTCTCTGTGATTTCGACTGAAGTTGTCAGCATGCACGGTCATTACAGCAGACAAGGCAATTGTGTTTCCAGCTTTTTGGGAGAGGTGGTAAGGAAGTGGGCCTTTAATCGGAAACCTCCTTTTGTTTGGACAAGGATTGGTGGAGTCTCTCGTGTCTTTTCCTACAAATAGCAGCACAGTTTAGGATGTGCTACTTTTACTACAAGTAAGATGAGATCTAAGTGGGTGAAAGCCACTCTAGAGTAACTAAGTGAGTAGAGCTGAAACTCAATCTTGAGTTTTTCTCGATTCTCGCTGAGAATCATGGTTCTCAACTCATTTTTAGTGAGAATCGATAATTGAGAAAACTCTTGGTCCTCAACACTTTCTTGGTTGAGAATTTTCCTCAATTTACCATTAACCATGATTAGTGCTTACCATGATTTACTGTGCACCATATACCAATTTATCATGTATCACTTACCATGTACTGAATTCATCCCAGTAATGCACATGGGCATTATGATTGCCTTTTTCCAAAATGGCAGTGATGCTGCTGGTACCATCTTGTTACTTGTTCGTGGGCATAGACGCTGCAGGGAACAGATCGGCGCAACAGTTTTGGATTGTGAATCTGTCTGGTGAATACAGACTGTCTCAATCCATCTACATTTCTTTTCAGTAGAACGCTATGAGAAATGTTTGATCTTCTTTGCGGAGAACATATAGGGACTCAGAGAAGGACTTGTTGGACCTTTTGATGTAGAGAGCGGCAGAGTCCCCAGGGACTGTAGTCCCCTGGTTGACCTTGATGTGATGGCTGATGAAGTCTGTGCACTGCTGGGATAGTTGTGACCGAACATGTGTGCCTCTGACCCTTGCCCATTCTGGCTATTGAAGGCGAGTGCTGAGGCGGTGGTACCTTTTATTAACAGGCATTGTTAACGCCTCCTTTAGGGAGGGGAGGGTGCCGAATGCCCTCAAATATGTGGCGGTCTGTCCCCTCCTCAAGAAACTTGATGAAGGAGTGCTTTCCAATTATTGCCCGGTCTCCAATCTGCTTTTCTTAGGGTAGGTGATTGAGAAGTCCGTGGCTGTGCAGCTACAGAGACACCTGGACTCCAACAATATTTTGGAAAATTCCAGACTGAGTTCAGCCCTTACCACGGGGTTAGAGACCACACTTGTCAGGGTGTTGAACAATCTTCTGATAATCTTAGATCAAGGACAGGTCACCGTTTTGATCATGTTGGACCTTACAGCAACGTTTGATATGACTGACCATGGGTTGCTGCTTCAGCGACTGAAGGACGTTGCTGATGTGATGAGAACTGCTGGTTGGTGGTTTCGGTCATACCTGGAAGGGAGGAGCCAATCAGTGGTGATGGATGGATATGCATCATCCCTGAGGGGCCTGAATTGTGACATTCCTCAAGGTCCTATTCTTTTACCCATGTTGTTCAACATATATATGCAGCCCTTTGGGGATGTCATGATTAAGCACATGGTTGAGTATCATCCGTATGCTGATACACCACTGTATATCTCTTCCCCTGTGAGCCCTGCCAACTCGCCCTCTGCCATGGAGGAATGCTTGAAAGATATAGTTGCCTGGATGTGTAGAAGCTGCCTTGTGCTCAATCCGGGGAAGACTGAGTGATGTTGGTGATGCTACCTCCACCCATGAATGTGTAGGGGATGGAGGTAGCAGGCCAGGTAAAGAACTTGGGTGACATTTTTGACCATGCTCTGTCCATGAAAACCCAAGCCCTTATTTATCCCAGGCTGACCTTGCCACAGTGACCCATGTCCTGGTGACTACGAGACTTGATTTTTGTAATTCCGTCTTCTACAGGCTACCGGCAGTGCTTATCCGTCACTTGCAGCTTGTTCAGAACGTGACTGCTTACTGGTTTGGGCAACTGTTGCGCTTTCCTTGCATTCTCTGAGTTGACTGCCTGCGGAGCGACGGATTGAGTTTTAAGATTGCACTAACCCTAACCCTGAATGGCTTAGGCTCTGGTTATATTCAAGACTTACTTCTGGAATCTCACACCAGTGGGTATCTGCACTCGGGAACCACCCGCTCTTCGGGGGTTCCGCCATTGCACCTTAAGTCGGCAGGCGATCAAGCTTGTGCTGTGTCAGGCCCCTTGGTGTGAAACTCCCTCCCTCTGGATGTTTGTCTCCATTCCTCCCTCCTTACCTTCAAAAAGCACCTGAAAACATTTATTTTCTATGTGTTTTTAGGATCCACTGCTGGTTCCCTTAAGTGTACTCTGTCCTTCCTTTTTCCTTCCCCTAACTTAACGCTAGCAAGTTGGACATGCCCACTGTACTAATCTGGTGTTGGGGGGTCAAACTGACCCCAATTAAGCCATAATTTAAAAAAGAAAAAGAAAAAACGGGCTAATTTGAAAAGGACAACAACTGTTTAGGGAAAAAAAATCACACTGTATCAAGATTTTTTGAGAGCGGGGACAGGAATAAAACAAAAGGCAGCAGGGATCACCACGATGGCCACAATGTTAACGCTACCAACTACACAGGAATAGCAGCTGGGGTGTCAAGTGATTGACACTAATCAGCAATTAGTGATTCTATCTATCTTTGTATTCCTCTGAGATGGCTCCATGAAGTATGATATCTGCCTTTAGATCGCAACCTTACTGCAAAAAGGTCAATTTAATGTTAATGTTGACTCTTAGTGACAAAAGGGTCCCTTAGCAAGTAAATGGAGGTGTCATTAGCACACTTTGTATTCCTCTGAGATGGCTCCATAAAGTCTCCTGATCTGCCTTTAGATAACCACCTTATTGCAAACAGGTTTTAATGTCAACCCTTACTGACCAAAAGGGTCACTTAGCAAGTAAATGGAGGGGTCCAAACTACCCCATATAGCTGAAAGGTAAGTATTTTTCAAAATGAACTATCCAAACAGCTATGTTGAAAAAAAGTGTTGAAGGTTCACACCAGTAAGGTTATAACTGCAAAGAAATCTACAACTCAATATAAATTGACTTAAGTGGTTCTTTGTAGTTCTCTGTGTAAAGTGGTTCTTTAGTTTGGGGTATAATAGACCCCCGAAAAGTGTTGGTTTTCATTAATGACATTTTCTTGCGTACAAAATTATCACTACAGACACAATGCTATATTTCTATTTCCACTTGTGAGAAAAAAGGGAAAACATGTTCTGGTTTAAGCATTTAAAGAAGTAATAAACATGTATTTATTTTTGACAGTATTTGGGAGTCTGTATTACCCCTAGCACCCTAGGCACATAGAACTTTCAGTTTCCCATGGACTTCGGTTGGGGTCAAAATGACCCCCAGCAATGCAGAATAAAAACCTTAATTTAAAAGGGGGGAGGGGGCATAAAACACCACAGGGCAGTTGAGCCCATTATGGTTGAAAAAGTCATGGAGTATGGCATGGTTAGAAGTTTGCTTAAAAAGTTTAAACTTTTTTGTACCCCACTCGAATCAGTTAGACCCCACCCATCGACCTAGGGTTAAAGTATTTTATTACTGTTTTGAATTGTTTTACATTCTGTAAAGCATTTGAGTGCCATGTAAGGCAGGGGGTGCTATATTAATAAAATTATGATTATTATATTGGAAGAGGACTATGCATGCGCATAACAGCTACAGACGGTGGCCATTTTGCCACGTGTACATTACTGGGACGAACACGGTACACAATAAGCAGTTCACAGTAAATCAAGAAAAATTCTTGACCAAGATCTTGAACCATTATCAAGATTGTCCTGAGATTTTGGTAATGATTCTCAATTCTCATGAAATTTTTGTGAGAAAATTGATTCGTGTTTCATCCCTGTGAGGTGAAGCATCGTTTTATGGGTTTGTTTTTTCCCCATTTTTAAAAAAGAATGTACTCCTGTGGAATAAGATGCTCTTAAAATGTTCTACTTTGTACTAATGTTGTTTTGAAAATAAGGCTAATGGCCATTTTATCCAAATAAATAGTACATGGAATGGAAATAGATGTTGGCACTTTTACCCATTCCCTTCTATAGTACCACCAATTGTACTTGTGCAGGGAAGCATGTAACAGATTTTTCTGCCACGTAAAACTGGCAGAACATTGCAGGTAGGTTTTCTTCCCATTGTGTGGTATTACATGGAAGTGACATATAAGCAGTTAATTGCATGCTGTGAAACAATCCGCCTAAATTAGGGAAGGTTATTGAACAGTCCTTTTTTAGGGAAGGTTATTGAACGGGTGGTGGCTCAGCAGCTGCAGAGGCATCTAGACTGCATTGGTTTTCTAGATCCTTCACAGTCCGATTTTTGTCCAGGTTATGGCACTGAGACTGCGCTTGTGTGCTTGTGGCTTTGGTTGATGACCTGCGCTGGGAATTGGATCAGGGTCGATCGACCCTGTTGATCCTCTTAAATCTTTTGGCTGCATTTGATACCGTTGACTATGAGATGTTGGTGGCCTGGTTGCGGGACTGGGTCAGGGTGGGTGGGATTGTTCTTGAATGGTTCCGCTTTTTCCTGGCCAGGAGAACTTGGCATGTGGTGTTTGGGGACTGTTCGTCGGCTCCCCTGGACCTTACGTGTGGAGTCCCGCAAGGTTCCATTCTGTCCCCTCTCCTGTTCAACATGTATATGCAGCCACTGGGTGAGGTTGTGAGGCATTATGGGGTGCAGTGTCATCAGTATGCTGATGACACCCAGCTCTACCTCTCTTTTTCATCCGACCCAGACCCAGCAGTCTCAATGCTCACCTGGTGGCTATGGGGGGCTCGATGAGGGCAAGCAGATTGAAGTTGAATCCTGACAAGACGGAGGTGATGCTGGTGGGTAAAGTGGTGGGGGTGGTGTCCCCCCTCATTGACGGGGTTCGACCCCCACTGGTTTCCCAGGTTTGGAGTCGAGGAGTGCTCCTCGACCCGCAGCTCTGCCTGGATGCCCAGGTGGGGGCTGTGGCCGAGAGGTGCATTTCGCCAGTTACATCTGGTGTGTCGGCTTCGGCCATATGTCTGACTCTGACCTGGCCACCATCATCCATGCTTTCATTATCTCAACACTAGATTATTGCAATGCGCTCTACGTGGGGCTATCCTTGGTGATAGTTCGGACACTGAAGCTGGCGCAGAATGTGGCAGCCCACCTTCTTATGGGGATGGGCTGCCGTGAGCACATTATACCAGTGCTCTGTGCTCTGCGCTGACTGCCTATGGTCTTCTGGACCCAATTCAAGGTGTTGGTTCTTACCTATAAAGCCCTTAAGGGCCTGAGCCCCACCTACCTGCAAGACCGCCTCACCCTCTGTGTTCTGGATCGACCCCTGTGGTCTGCTGGGAGCACCTTCCTTGATGTCCCCTGGGTTGCTCAGTGGCTGCACCTAGGCTGTGGAACTCCCGTCCAGCAGAGGCTCAGGTAGCCCTGGACCTCGCCTCTTTTCGTCGCTATTGTAAGACTTGGCTTTTCCGCTGGACCTTCAGTGAGGGGGATGGGAGGGTAGGGTGGTGGCAACTTGTTTTTTATTTTGTGGCACCCCCTTTTTAACATTTTGTTTGATAATTCATTGGTTTTTATAGTTCTGTAAGTTTTTCAAATATTTTAGATCTGTAAGCCGCTTCGAGCTACTATGTGTTGGAGAGACGGGATAAAAATACTGAAATAAATAAATTACCTTTTCACATTTGCAGGTATATTTTGATTATATGCAAAGCTGGATCCAAATGCTACAGCAGTTACCTCAAGCATCTCATAGTCTGAAAAATCTCTTAGAGGAAGAATGGAATTTCACCAAAGAAATAACTCCTTAAATACGAGGAGGTGAAGCTCAAGCTGGAAAACTGTTCTGGTATAATTCCTTATTGCTGAGCTTATCCTGCCTGACTGTCAGTCTGATTGTTTATTTCTGTTAATTTTTTTAGTCTGGGTTTTTATACAATACATGAAACTTCCCCTGTGCATTGTAACAAAACGTCAAGACTGAAGTGTAGGATCGGGATCCCAGAGTACAACTAAACTAAGTTCTGCACATGTGCGTTTTGAAACCACTTCTGTGTGTTCTAAATCATACTGATTTAATTGGCCATTTTGTTTAAAGTAGCAAAGTGTATTTTTTAAAACTTCCTTCTCAGTGGATCACAAAAGTTAAAAAACTAAAGGTGTTAACAAACGAGTTGTTAGCCCACACCAAGTTGGTGTCCACCTGCTCATTTATTAGGTGTTCGCCCCACTGACTACATGCCTACCAGCCACACAGCCCCCACTCATAGCGGCGTCCCAGAGAATGTGGAGCCCACCATGTGGGCTAATATGTGTTCACGTGTCTGTATCTTGTTAGTTAGGTTGTGTGCAGCCTCTCCAGTGTACATGTACAAGTGTGCAGTGTACGTGCAGCCAAAGAAGGGGAACTGGAGGAAGATGCGGGTGTTGTAGTTCTTCCCTGACCATCCAGCCAGGACATTCACGAACTGGGCATGGTGGTACACTATGGCCTGGAGAGTCATGGAGAAGAATCCGTTGCAGGTCAGGTAGTTGTCCTTGCTAAGGTGTAGGCAGATAATGGCAATATGGCTCCCATCAATCACCCCTACACAGTTTGGGAACCCCTCCTGCCAAACGCCCTCCATGGGGTCAGCCAACTGTACCACTCAGTCTGGCAGCACTTACACAATCGCGGAGCAAACCTCAATGAATATGGTGTCTGCCATGGAGGTTCCAATGCCAAATTACTGGGCAACAGAACAGCAGGAGTCTGGAGTGGCAAGCTACCAATGACTATAGCAACATACTTCTTCATGGGGATGGACGACCGCATCACCGTGTTCTGTTTCTCCAGTTGTGGCCCGAGGATCTCAGCTACCTGCAGGATGGGGCAGCCTAAAGTTTGTGACCCACATGGCATCTCTTCACAAGGACAGCATGTTCTTCACCAATCATGCTTTTTCTCCTTGACCCAGACAAGCCTCTCAGGGTGGGTGGGTAGGACTATGCATAGGACATTAGTGATTGAAACCACATCCCCCAACAGGTGCCTCTCTACATGCATCAGCTCCCTTTGCATAGCTTTGATCCTCCTCCGTTGTCACTGGCAGTAGGCAAGTTCATGCTGAATCGGGAGCTGCCTCCATGGTGTGGTGTGTCCCAGTATCCTGGCCACAGATGGAGTAAGAGCCTGTCTGCTTTGAAATGACATCTAACCAGTGACAGCAGACGGTTTGGATCTGCTGGATTGCTCACAGGTTCTGCTTAGCAATGGTAATGAAGGCCTGGAGCACAGTAACCAGCACAGTGAAGTTTTTGGCATTCATCTCTGTGGTACGTTTCTGAACTCTGCAGACCACGTGCCATATGTGTTGAACAGCTGAAAGAGCTGGACAGTTACCTAGCTAGGATCCGCCACACGTGAGCAGCTATTGGCCCCTGTTGATCATGTGTCCTGACAGGACTAGCTGTGTGACAAGCGTGAGCTGAAAAAGTTTTTGCAAAGCTTATGCTGGGTGTGTATGTGTAGCTGCACCTGTGTTGTCAAACCAGGTGGCTATAGAGAATTGCATATCTAGTTCTCTCACAGGTACGTCAGTGCACATGTCAAATAACTTATAAATGTTACAGATGTTAGCACCACAAAAGCATGGGCTTTTAAAATTGAGGTGTACGGGGGGGACCAGTGGATGTTGAAGGTGTAGGGAACTGCTAGGCAGTGAAAGTCACTTTGCTCAGAATGTATTTGGGAGCAGAACTGCCCATTGGTTAAAAGCTACTTGTATATTATCTTTTGAAAGTAACTTTTTGCTTGCAGCTAGCATGAGGGGTCATAATGCCATAGAAAACAACTGCTGCGGGCTGTTTGCCCAGTAAAACCAAATGGCTGTGCCTTTGTCCTGTGGGTGCTGTGGGAAGTTTGGAGCCTGGCGAAGTTGGGCAGGAATAGTAGATAGAAGGTGGGTGGGAATAGCAGGGGCTGGACCTACCTCAGGGAGTCGTCATAGCCCAGAAGAAACAGATGGTGCAACTTCTTCCCATGGTTCAGCACAGCTGAGAGTCATGACAGGGCAGGATACTTGGGGGCGGAGGCTGGTGGTCGGTGTGGCAGGGAAGAATGCCTGCCCATGTATTAGGTTTGATATGCTCAACCTGTCGGTGGATGCTGTAAGGATGCACAAGAAATACATGCTAAACACATGAGCGGGGTTGCATGGATTGAACACAGACTCCAGCGGACTATTTTCTCAGTTGTTTACACCCTAAAAATTACCCTCCTACATAGTTGCTTTAAAGTGCCAACTCTGGAGAATACCACGTTTCTCACTTGTATTACAACACAGTTCAGCAGAAGCATGGTTACAGATGATGTAACTTTGTATTTGAAAAAAAAAAGTGTAAATATTACAGGTGTGCAGTTGTGTTTTTTTTTTTTGTGAAAACAAAAATGAAACTCCCATTTTCTTTTGCATTATTGCAATAATGAAAACAAAGTTTGAAAATTTTGGAATAAAAATGAAAAGTTTCAGAATTTAATAAATGAAACTTTGGACATAAATTTCAGGCTGTATTTGTTGTTCCATCTGATTTGCACGAACTTTGGACAGATTGTATTTATAATTTATTTATAAAATAATTTTCTATCCCTCACCCAAGGGATCATCCCTGCCAAATTTCAGAAAGGTTAGATAAAGGGTCCGTATTTTGCAAGAATCATGATTTTTGTGACACATTTCGGCCGTAACTACTACTTTTCATCCAGTTTGGAAGTGATTTGGATAGATTGTGTGCCTCCGACGTGGGATCATCCCTGCCATATTTCAGGATTGGATAAAAGATCCCAATTTTTATAAGCAATTGAACGTTCGTGATTTTAACAAGTCGTGCAAATACTAGTCCTGAAAAGTTTGGGACAAAAACAAAAATTTCAAGTCATAACTAGGACTTCAGGCAGAGGTGAGGGGGAAGCAGCCCAGCAATCAAGAGACATGATTATCCCATCCAGGCTGGTCAATTGGCATCCCAAACACATCCTGCAGCACTGTGACAGAGGACATAATTTATTTTTTATTTATTTATTTATTTAAAATTTATATCCCGCCCCTCCTGCCCACAGGACAGCCCGGGGCGGCAAACAACATTCATTAAAATAATATGAACGTTTTAAAACAATTAAAAATACAGTATGTGGGGGAAAGCCCCCATCCCCACCCCTCCCCTACCCCTCGCCAAAAGCCTGACAGAACAGCCAGGTCTTACATATACGCCGAAACAGCAGGAGAGTGGGAGCCAGCCGAGCCTCCTCCGGGAGCGAATTCCACAGCACAGGGGCGACTACCAAAAAAGATCTAACGGGGAACCTCGGCAAAAAGGCTCCCACGGATGATCTCAAGGGTCGCACGGGCACATGGGGAGTGAGGCGGTCCCGCAGATAAACAGGGCCCAGGCCGTGAAGAACTTTAAAGGTTAAAACCAGCACCTTGAACCTGGCCAGGTGCTTTATAGGCAGCCAGTGCAGAGCCCGGAGCACTGGTGTTATGTGCTCCCTGCGACCCGCCCCCGGCATTCTTCACCAGCTGCAGCCTCCAGACGAGCTTCTTGGGCAGCCCCACGTAGAGCGTGGGAATCCGTTTATGACATAAGAGAATCCGTTAATGACTCTCCTAAGCAGATGTTTCCAACTTCCCAGTAACAAGCAGGGGGGGGAGTTGGGATGGGCAGAACACAGAATGAGAATACATGATTGACATTTCTGCTGGCCAACTGACATGACAAACATAAGAGAATTCCTGGTACAGGCTCATTCTCTGGTGATGCTGCCCAGGCTTTCAACTTGCCAGTACCTAATCGCTGCAAACCAGGGGGCTTGGGGGTGGGAATTGGAGAGCAAATCTAAGCTTCTGCCAAGCCGCACAGCTGCCACCATGGTTAGATCTTGTGTGGCTTGTGGGCTGGCTCAGTGCTCTGTGCGTGCTGCATTCTTCAACCTCACTACAAGTGTTCATAAAAGCAGAACTCTGTACCTGCTCTCTCCCATGTATGCCCCCACAGACTTTAGGGTGCCAATGACTGAAGCCATTGCCTCTAGCGCCACCTCCTCTGTTCTGCCCACCTTCTCCTGTTTTCTTCACCGTCTTTACAAATGCTCTAAAAAGCAGATCTCTTTATCTAGTAAAACCTCTATAATTTAAACAGGCAACACCTGCAGGTGATTTAAGGAAATTTGCAACTTTTGTTAAAATCATGAAACATACATTGCTTATAAAATTTGGACCCTTTATCCAGTCATCCTGAAATATGACCGGGATGATCCCTTGGGAGAGGGGAACATCCTGTCCACATTTCACCCAAATTGGATGGAAAACAAAGACATATCAGCTGAGAACTCTGTGTGCAAACTATGAAATGATTAAATTGTTTATAAAATCAGGACCCTTTATCCAATCTTTCTGATGTTTGGCAGGGATAATCGCTTGAATGAGTATGAAGAGTCCAAATTACATTGAAATTGGATGGAAAACAAAGGGTTACAGCTAGAAATTTATGTGCAAACCATAGACCTTAAATTGCTTATAAAATCAGATCTCCTTATCCAACCATTATGAAATTTGGCAGGGATGATCCCTTGGGTGAGGGGTACAATCTATCCACATTTCATGCAAAATGGATGAAAAATGAAGTTACAGCTGGAAATCCATTTCCCATTGAAACCAATGGAAAACAAAAAGGAAATTTAAAAACGAAAGTTCTTTAACAAAAAATGAAATTTTAAAATAAAAATGAAAAAATGAGTCCCAGGTGCCAAACCCCTAGTAAATGTAAAAGAAACCAGTATAACACCTATAACATTCACGTTTCTTTCACTCGGTGTACTGTGTGTGAATTGTTTTTTTTTTTTACATTTGCTTGGTCTTGAAGCTTTGTACAAGAATCTATGTCTTTTCTGCTAAGTCAGCATGTAGTAATAAATCTCATATTTGTAATGAATTGCTAATAGTTATAGATTCTGAGCTAGATTCTGAGTTAACTCGTACCTAATCCTCTTGTTTGGAGACATTAAAGGGATTTGCTGTTCACTTCCTGTGAGGAAAGTGTGGCCCTTTATCAAGGTCTGCATGTGTGTGGACTGAACCTACCCTGTGTGTGCGTGTGCACGCGCATGGTGCCACAGAGGAAATCGATGTCCAGTCGGCAGAGGGAGAGGCAGGGCTGTAGCAAGGGAAGTGGGTGGCACTTGACAGCATAGTCGGGAGGTGACTGACTTTCTCTGTGACACCCTGAACACGCACACTTTGGTCCCAATCTAAGGCCAGTGCTCATGGTACCCCAACACCTTCTCCTGTCTCTCGACTGCATCGCTGCCTGGCAGAGAAAGACGGGGCTGCAGTAGCAGATGTGCAGGGGCTGCAGTAGCAGTCAGGAGGCGGGGGACTTTGCTGGGGGCACTATGTGCATGCACAGGTTTGGTCCTCGTGCAGACTTGGATCAGGGCCTGTGTGCGCATGTGGAGGATAGGGGGTTCAGTCAATGCATGCGGCCCTTAAATTGGGGCCTTCATTCCTAAAAGGTGGTTTTCCTTTTCTTTTAGTTACTGTTGTTCCTCATGTACAGTTTTTTGAGTAGTTCTTCAGTTGTGCGTTGGTGGGGTTTTTCTTTCCTTTTTGACTTTTGTTTATAGGGGCCTTCGAAAGTTTTCATACAAAGCATTATGTAAATATTAAATAACCTTCTCTGACTTCTGCCTATATCACTTTAGATATGTTGTACCTGCTTTTTAATGCTTAACATAACTTTTCATGGTTCTGTGGTGTGCAGGGGATTTGGTTCTTTGAGCAGATTTTGACTTGATTTGTTGCAAAAAGTGAAAGTTTGAGTTTTTCCTTTGTTTTTGTTTCAGTGATATTGCAGGAATGCTGCTGAAATTTACAGGGATATTTTTAGATTCTGGCCTGCAAGGCAGTTGTGATGAATTTTGGTCCAGTGCTGATGACAGCACTGCCTCAGATGAAATCAGGTACTCCACCCTAAAGTCCATTTTCCCTCTGGTGCTTAGGCTTTTTCAAACACTCTCCTCTCTGAAAACAACCTCTTGTACTAAAACTTTACTTCCATGTGCTCTTTGCTATGTAAAACATCAGTGTTTTTTTACTATAAGAGTAATTCACCATTAGCATATACTAGGACTAATAACCTTTGTTGTTGCTAAAAGCATGCAAATCATTTTATGTAATGCTGTTTTTCTCAGATTTTTGTTTATATTATTGTGACAGATGTGTTAAGGTAATCTAGGTTCATTTAAATGTGCTACTTGTACACATTTATCCTTTACTTCTCCAAGCTATCTTGCACAGTAATGCATTTAAATGTTGTAACTTCATTCCAATCAACTTTACAGGAGGTCTGTTATAGAGACCAGTCGGGCACTGAAAGAGCTGTTTCATGAAGCTAGAGAGAGAGCCTCCAAAGCTCTTGGCTTTGCTAAGATTCTAAGAAAGGTAAGTGGCTAATCACCGTCAGTGGTATTTGATGTATTGTATTAATGATCAAATTTATTGTGGGGTTCCTTTGTTTTTTTAAAAAGAAACTGTGCAACTATAAAGCTCTTCACAACCTTGCTCCCCCCTACCTCTCTGCGCTAATTTCCCTCTGTACTCCAGTCCATGAACTCCGCTCCTCCTCTGTCCCCTCTCTCACCCTCCCACGCCTCCCCTGCTCCCCTAACCACCTTCGTCCCTTCTCCCTAGCTGCCCCCCACACCTGGATCTCCCTCCCTGCCCACATCTGCCTCGCCCCCTCCCTTTATACCTTCAAGACCCACCTCTTCCACTCTTCAAGACCCACCTCTTCCACTCTTCAAGACCCACCTCTTCCGCTCTTCCCTCCCCGACTTCTTGCTCCCCTCACCGAACTCCTGCTGAAATCCTCCATGCAGTACATCCTGTTACCTAAGGTCTGTGTACTCATATCCTCACCACATGGACCACCAGCCATTGTTCTTGATGTACCCAAGCCAAGCGTGTGCACCTGGGACCTCGCATCCTCGTGAAAGTTACACTCCTTGTCTCCCTCTGTTCCCCTTCCTTTGTTTCCAACCCCCCTCCCCAGTCTCTCAGATTGTAAGCCCTTGGGCAGGTTCTGTGTCTATTCAATTACTTTGTAAAGCACCAGGTACATTGCTTGCACTATATAAATGCTTGATGATGATGATGATAACTAAAAAAACAACTTTTCCCACTTTGTTCTTAGGACCTTGAAATAGCAGCAGAATTCACATTGTAAGTCCCTGTGTGGGAGTTCCTGAATGTCCTGAAAGCAAATCATGTGAAGGTAAAATCAGTCTATTGCTATAATGACATTAATATAATAAATGCTAAACAAGAAGGTATCCAAAAAGATGCTGTGTGTACCTTGGATGTAAAATGCTTTTTCTGTCTTATTTTGCATATATCAGTTACTTTGTGTTGAACTACAGCAACCACACTGATTTTTTGTTGTTGTTGTTGTCCATTTTGAAAGAGCACTTCTCCTAGGATGCACAGGATGGGAACGCTGAACTCAGGGCATGATCACCGTCAGTACCAGTAGGAGGCAGAATTCTGAAGAATCCAACTGGCCCAGAGAGGGTCCGTCCGTCCCTCCCATTTGCCAGTTGGATTTCTGCCTCGCTACTACTAGGAGATGGCGTTCTCACCAGATGGAGTTAGTGAAATATGCTCCTGGCCACTGCCATAACCTGACAATCCAGGGGCAACAATGGATCCAAGAGTACCCTTAGTAGGCTTTGTTTTTACAACTGTGTTATACATTAGACTATTTTATACATTACTCTCTTAACCATTTTATTGAAGGTCAACATCTTGATCCTTTAAAATGCACTGGACTATAATTTTTGCAATATACTCGGGCCAGTTGCTAATTTGGATTACGACAACCGTTTCTGTATAGTTTCATTAGCGTGGTTATGTGGTTTAATTTTTTAGCAGCTAAAGAAACAATAACTTTATTGCAAAATGAATATATTTAATTTTTAAAATGTTGAGTACAGTGTTTGAACTAAATCTTATTGTAGAGACTGAACTCTGAAGTATTAAATGGCGGAGTATTATCTAGCTATCTGCCTTAGTACTCTGTCCCCTCCCCCCCATTAATGTATGAACATCTTACAATCTTTGTGTATTTCTTATAGCATACCTATAAGGTAGGGGAAATACCATTATCTCAGTTTATCAGATGTGGCACTGAGTCGCAAGGAGATTAAGAGCACAATCCAGCTCCATACAAGTCAGTGGGAGTTTAGCCATTGACTTCAGTGGGAGCTGGATTGTGCCTTAAGACAGTAACTTGAAACACATTAGTGCAGGCAAGTCCCCATTGAATTCTATGCAGTACCGCTTGTGCACATTTGTGTAGTATTGTAGCATGAGTGACTTGCACATGGTGTTGCAGAATCTCTGTGTGAGAGCTGAGACTTGAGCACAAGTCCCCACAAGGCTGGCACTCTATATACATACTGGAGCTCCCTTTCTTTACAGCCACCCCTCCAGGCAGCTAAGTGGCATGGACATATTATTATTGTTTCTCATTTTTATAGTGCTTCGTGTTCAACGTGCTTTACAATCCTTACCTAGTTCATTTTATAGATGGGGAAGTGAAGCTGAGAGAGAGTAATTTACCAAAGGCCATGCAGTGTTAGTAACCAAACATGGGATTGAACCCTAGTCTCCCAGGTCCACGTTCAGCACACTAGTCACTATATCCCTCTCTCCCAAACACCTATACTGGCTTTGTTGAAGCCTCCCTATAAGCAAAGGTGTACTAAGAAGCCAGCATAAGCAAAGCTTTTAAAAAGTATTTGTGCTATTTGAGGAGTATATACACAGGGCATATTTGATGTTGAAGTTAAGATTATTAATAAAGTCTGGATTGTGTGGTGTTTTTTAAAATATTCAGTTGTATCCCAACAAGCCATTCTGTGTCGCTAGGACTTGTTTATAGCCATATTGTTTTCTTACGTGGAGGAACACAGTGTAGATGAACACTAGCAGGTTCTGAATAGACTTTGGGTGTTTTTACACACACATTTCTCCTGTATGTTTGCTGTTACATCCTGAACTTTGTGTGTCTAAATCACTCACCCAGATCTTAAACATCTGGCTCTTTGAACTTCTGCATAGAACTTCTCCCAGAACTTTTGTGTGTAAAAGGTTCTCCTGGTAAACTGCTTTGCTCCAGGCAGCTGTGGTCACTTGGTTTCCATGGCAGCCCCTCACGTCTACAGCTGCGGCTACTTTAGTCTGCCCAGGGCAGCGTTTGTGTGAAGAATGCATTCGGAACTTACTTGTGGACTTTTAAACCCAGAAGATTGAAACACCAGCACCTTAAGGTGTGTGTAAAAATGCCCTTTGATCCTGCTCAGTCAGTAAAATGCTGACTGATGCAAGAGTCTGGAGATTGCGACTATAAAGAAGGGCGGACTATAAGGAAGCTTTTTATTAGTCCTCATGGGGTCTGAGAAGTCATTAAGTAGTATGATATCTCTGTGAAAGGATGTGGGCAATGCTGATTTTATGTTTATGAAACAAAGTATTTCTCTCTGTACGTATGGTTCAGAAGTGCACTTTTATTTTAACATTTGGCTATTGTAAAGTATACTGTAGGTAGTTATTTCATTTTCTTCGTCATCAAATCATTCTTATATTGGGCCAGGAGGAGTGGATGTATATAGAAGTCTATGAGGTTGCCATTTTTGGAAATAAATCTGTGTGTTCAGTTTTAGTGGGCACTTTAATAGAATCATCCTTAAAGATTTTACACTTTCCACTAAACAAATCTCCAAAATATGCATTATATATAACTGTAGCAGGGAGCAGTCCTGTGAGGCTGCTGTCCCCTTAAGAAGCAGGCTGCGTGGGCCAGACAGAGGGCTGAGCACGCCCAGGGGTGTGGCAGAGCCAGCCCCATAGTTCGGGATCAGCCGGTGAGGAAACTGGCTGAGAGATCCTGGGACAAAGTGGGCAGGACACTGGCCCTTTAAGGCTAAGAGGAGGAAGTCTGGCCACGCCCACTCTGCCTTGATATAAGGAGAGGCAAGGCAGAGAGGAAGGCAGTCTCTGCTAGGGAACTGAAAGAGCAACATCCCCTGGAAGAAGGCTGAAGGAGACCTTCCCACTCTATGCTCTCCAGGGTGGAACCAGATACTGAGTAGAGGCTGTGCCCAAGAGGGAGCCTCGTGCTTGGGGAAGGCTTGGACAGAGCCTGGGGCTTTGAGGACTGGCTACATGGACAAGGGGGGCAGGGTGGTTGATATTGTGGTGCTCCTGTGCTTGTAAGAGACTTACCTGGGCCTGCAGGGTGGAGGCGACTGAGCCAGCAGCCCCAGGGATTGGAGTCTAATAAAGGACTGTGGACTTTGTTACCCTCTGCCTGTACTGTGTTGGGTCCTATTAGAGGGTACCCCCTCCCTTTAGAGGGGGGTTCAGCCAATGCCAAGGCTGAAAAGACGTGGCAGTGGGGTGAGCTAATTCCCTTAGAAACACCCCAGTGTCCCCGTGTGGCGCTGGGAAGACCCCTTGCTACAATAACTTTTTGGCAACTCTGAATAAAAGTGTTTTGGGGTCCATTTATTTTAGTGAGCATTTAGAGAAGTATAAGGAACTTCCTTATTGCACAGCCTTAATCTGTCCTTAACTGTAAAAACAAGAAATCACTCTTTATCCTAAAGCCGTCTGCATTAATGACATAGGCATTGATTTGCTGTGCTTCATTGTGCTTAAACGTTTCTTCTATCAGGTGGCAGTCAAGGAAAATTATAAGAATATTTGTAGATTATCAATTGTTTTCTTTTTTAGAAGAGCTTGCATCCTTTAAAAAAAATATTTCATTGTGTAAGCAGGCGGAACTATTTTTAATCTGATGGATATTTTGACTAGTTTTTTCTTGAAATGATTTAATTTTTGGAAGAGATGCATTTTTTAATTGTAAAGGGTTTTCACTGTAAAATATATGTAAAAGAAATATTTTAAGGATGCATGAGAATAGTTTTGTATTCTAAATGGTTGTGATATCGCTCTGCTCAGTAGTATTGGGTTTTGTTTGTTTTTATCTGAAGCAGACTGTAGCAGGTTAATTTGATTTTGCTCATACTCTATGAAAATGTCTGGCTGTTTGTAATCTTTTGTGGGGTTTTTTTTTTAAAAAAAATCCCAGCTGTGTTGCCATAGTGGATACATACCTGGCAATATTAATTTCAGTATTTTTAAAATGATTTACATAGATTTATATCCTGCCCAAAGTCTCAGGGTGGCTAAGAGATACAAGTAAAAACGGAGATTAGAATCCCCATAAAATACATCCCAAGCCCTAATCCTGCCTGTTTAAATACTTTGCCAAACAAAGTCTTGCATCGTCTCTGAAAGATACTCAGGCTTGGACTTCTGCAAGCCTCCAAGGGGAAAGAGTTCTAAAGCTGTGGAGGAGCCACCGAGAACGCCTCTCTTTGCATCCTTCCTGTATGGATGCATTGCAGAGATGGAACCTGCAGGAGGGCTCTCCGAGCTCACCTTAGAGGCCATGAGGGGACATAAGAAGGAGGTGGTGTTTTAGATATGTAGGGCCCAGGCCGTTTAGGGCTTTATAGGTGTTGGCAACCCGTTCAGACTGTGGAGCACCTTTGTAATGTGCTTTCGGCATCACCCCCTTGAGGAGGCAGGAGACTTCAGTAGTCTAACCTTGATACATGAGGGCGTGGATGACTGGCCAGATCTGTTTCTGAAAGAAAGTGACTAGGCCTTCTCACCAGATAAAGTTGGTGAAAAGTAATCTTGGCGGCTGCTGCAACTTGATGTTCTAGACACAGCTCAGGATCCAGGAGCATCCCAAAGTTGTAAACCTGAATAATCAGGGGAGATTGTACCCCATCAGTGCTGGGTATCGCAGTCCTCTCCCTCACTTCCAAGTTCACAGGGCCAGCCCACCATCATCACTTCAATCTTGTCTGGATTCCTCTTCAGTCAGCTCATCTGCATCCAGTCCCCAATAGCAGCCAGGCACTGAGTAAGCACTGAAACTTTCAGGTCCTGAGCCAGAAGAAAAAGATAAGTAGATTTGGGTGTAATCAGTGTGTTGATGGCATCTCACCCCAAATCTACACATGATCTCACCCAGTGGTTTCAGATACATATAAAAGGAGGGGAGACAGGATGGAGCCATGCAGGACCCCACAGGGGAGAGGAGAGTGGGGGAATGATGAGCAATACCCATCATTACCCACTGAGACCTCCCCAACAGAAAAGTGCAAAACTGCTTAAGGGCTATTCTGCGGACTCCTGCCAGATCAGTGGTGTCAAAGGCTGCTGATCAAGAAGGTATGATTTCCCATGTCCATCTCCAGGCACAGCTCATTGACTAAGGCTGCAAGTGCAGTACTATACCCAGTACGAAGCCAGACTGACAAAGGTCCAAGAATCTGATAGTGCTGAGATTTGCCTGGAGCTGCCGGGCAACTCACCCATTCAATAATCTTCCCTAAAAAGAGAAGATTAGAGATAAGGTGATGGCTGGCCAGAGAGTCCATGTCAAATGATGTTTTTTGAGCAGAGACCTGACAGTGGTAATTTTGAGGATGTCTGGCACCCTCTCTCCTCATTGGGAGGAGTTGACAGACCCAGGTAGCAAAGACCACAGTCTTTCCTGACTGGCTTTCATCAACCAGTAGTATTAGCTAAGCTTAAGTTAGAGAGTATTTTTAGAGCTGCAGCTAAATTTATTTATGCCCCACTATCTTTGCAACATACTGAAAAGAATTATTTTCTTCCCCCAAAAGAATTGGGAAACATATTAGCCAAAGGTCAGTGGTGATACATACTTCTATTTAGACTGAACATAATGTTTATTCTTCCTGCAGGTGCAAATCCCTGGACTTGAAAATTTACAAGTATTTGTCCCAGATAATTTTGTGGGTAAGAAATTGGTGATCTTGCAGTTGCTTGATGCAGCTGTGGGAAAGGACTGTTCAAAAGAGGAAGTTGCATACGAAACCTACCTACTTATGACCAAGCACAGTGATAAAGATAACGAACTGGATGATAGCTGGAGTTCATGGGAAGGACAGACTGTCAAAATAGTGCCTCAGGTGGAAACGGCTGGTACACTAAGAAGTATGCAGGTAGGTTCCCCCCATTTTATGTAGTCATTCTTTACATTTTCTCTGAGGTGTGGGCTTTTAGGATTAATGCTTTGGGTGTTAAATGAGGTCTTGTGCTTTCTGCAGCTAACGGGTAAATATTAACAATCTAAGCAAAAACTTTTCCCCAGCTGTTATCCTAGATGAATTTGATCCAAAAAAGAACTGAACATGAGATTTATTTATTTCTTTAAAAAAGGCATTCTAAAAAAAAAAAAGAGGGAAAAAAATATATTCCATTTTCCTTTCTGCTAAAAATTAGATATTGGATTTTTTTGGGAAGAACTTTATTGTTATTTATTGACTATAAACAGCCCCCATGGTGGGCTCCACATTCTTTGAGACCCTGTCATGAGTGGTGGCCGGTGGGGGGGGGTGAACACCTAATAAACGGGCAGATGGACACCCACCTGGTATGTGCTAATGTCTAGTTTAACACCTGTAGTTCAGGTTTTTAATTTAAGTCCAGCTTCACTTTGTGTGTTTGTTTTTTGTTTTTATTTATTATTATTATTATTATTATTATTATTATGTATTTATTGCGGCCGTTGGCCTTAGCAATATTCATACAATATAAAACAAAATTAAAAACATAATAAATCAAGAACACAACAACATAATCAACAATGTACAGAACATCTTATGAACGACTATTTAAGTCTCTGGGAAAACACCAGAGGCCTACACAAACTTAGACCTCAGTACAAATCCACAAAAGTAAACACATGAAAATAATGACTAAAAACCCCTAAATATTTACCACCAGTATAACCCATAATAAAAATAAATCATATTATCCGGGAGAAATATGAATACCTATATCCGCATTAATCCGAGGATGACCCTGGGTTAAGCGGGCCTATCAGCTCTGGGTCCCCACAGTGGTCCCCCAGACCTACACCGTATCATCGTCCCGAGGGATCAGCCAAACATCTTCCAACAGGGACTCGCACCCCAAGGCTGCCCTGCGCCTAACAAATAGGTGCCCTAGTCTCGCCACCGATTTTGACCAGGACATAACAATCCAGGACAGGAGCCTCCCCACTGGTACCCCTAAGTCGGAGCTACTCGCCATATAATCCCCCAAGAGGGCCTGTCTCGATACTGCTAAGGCAGGACAATACAGTAACACATGGGCGTCCATTTCAGCACCATCACACAGTTGGCAGTGTCTTTTATCCCTCGGGATACCCTCCCATCGGCCATCCCTCATAGCTGATGGATAAACATTGCACCTTAAGCATGTAAAAATCTGGCGCAACCTAGCGTCCTGCCAAGAGAATAGGTAACTACACGCCTCCTCTCCTGAACCTGAAGGAAAATACTCCGGGGCCACCCTTTGAGAGGACAGACATGAGTACTCCATTTGAAGCTCTTGATCCAGTATCCGCCTCTTCATTAATGACACCACCCCCTCCTGGCCCACATGAGCCACAGCTCCCCTTGAAAATCCCAGGGCCGCCACCAACTCCTCAACCTGACGCACCCAAGGGTTCAGGAGTCCCTCTTCCACTGCCCTTAATAGGAGAGAATTTGCCCCTGTCGGGAACAAAACCACCTTTGCCCAAAATTTCAAAATCATGAGCAGGGCCCGCCCCCTTAGAGTGGGGCACTTAGTTTCCTGCCACAGCAGCACTGCCGGCGTCCCACTAGGGACTCTTGTTTTTTGTTTAAAGTGGCTGTCAAGTGCTCTACTTGAATAGGACACTTTTTTTATTCAGGGGTGTCTTTTTAGGCACACTTAAAGTAGTTTTGGCTTTTTCTTTGCTTCAGTTTTGATACCTTGAGAAACTGGGATTCTGTTAGATCAGTGATTGGGCAGCTCTTTCCCTACACAGCAGCATCCTTGACTGCTCTAGCCACTCTGGTCTTGGATCTGGTCTTGAGGTCTTCTAAGCTTATTGTCTTGGGGGACTTCAATATCCATTCTGAGGCTAGATTGCTTGGAGCGGAGCAGGAATTCATGGCTGCCATGGCAACCATGGGTCTGTCCCAGGTGGTAGAAGACCTGACACATGAGGGGGGACATACTTTTGACCTGATGATCTAAACTGACCTTGAGGTGAGGGGTCCGATGATTGGGGGAGTGGAGAGTTCTCCCTTGTCGTGGTTGGACCATTACCTCCTGTGAGCTTCCAGCACGCCTACCTGACTATAGGTATGCGGGACCAGTTAAGATGGTCCGCCCCTCGAGACTTATGGAATCAGAGGGGTTCTGGAATGCTCTGGCGGATGTACCTGTTGATCTCGACAGTCACTCCGTCAGTGACCTCATGGCCTTTTGGAACATCTGGCTGGCTGAGGCCATCGATCGGGTGGCTCCCAGTGTTTCATCATTGCAGGTCCCCGTGGTTCATGGAGGACCTGGGAGGCTGAAGCACGAAGGGAGACGTTTGGAGCAACAGTGGTGCCATACTCGTGCTCAAGATGACCAATTGCGACACAGAGCGTTTTTGAAGACCTATGCCATGGCTGTGCGGGAAGCAAAGAAACGGTTCTTTGCTGCCCTGATAGTGTTGACTTAGTCGCATCCGGAAGTTCTGAGTGATGAGGGGATTGTTCACTCCACCTGGAACTGGATTCATTCAAGGCCTGCTGTGGCATGTTTTTAGCATACTTTGCAGACAAAATTGCTCGCATCGAGTACAACTTGGACTCTGCCGTTTTGGTGGCAGAGTCAGAGGTTAGGAATGTCCTGTCTGACCCTGTTTCGTGGGATGATTTCAATTACTGACATCTGTTGAGGGGGCTGATGTCCTGGGGTCTGTTCAGGCCACAACATGTGAACAAGATCCATGCCCGTCCTGGTTGGTCAAGGCCTCCAGGGAGACATTAGGGCCAGTGCTGGCCAGGGTAATTAATGCCTCCCTCCGGGAGGGGAGGGTGCCAGACTGCCTCAAGGCTATGGTCCGGCCCCTTCTCAAGAAACGATCTCTTGACATTGATGTGTTATAAATTGGAACTGTTCTTAATCAATCCTACCAGGGACAGGACTTAGACCCCTGGCAGGCAGCTCCAATTTCGGGATCTGGGCAAAGGCACTATGAAACAGATTTGCAAAGTCCTTCAGATGGACAGATGTTTATTCAATATAAAAGAACTGAGAATAAAGCAGCAATACAGCACCTACAGCACACCTGCATGTGGCATTTGCCTGCACCTACTCTTAACAGCGAGCGCACACACATAAATGCATACATATGAGTTCTTACTTGTCAGAGGTCTCAGGTCTGGTCTCGAGAGGAGAGGCAGGGCGGGGGCCCGAGAGAAGCAGTTGTAGGACTTCTTAGGGGGAAGTCCCAGAGAGGACCAATCATCGAGCTAGCCCGTGCCCTGATAAGAGCTAGCGGACAAGCATCCTGAAAGGCAACTTCTCTGTCTAGGGACTGGCCTTTTATGCTGTTTCCCTTATGAGTTATCCAGAGCACGGGGCTAACAGTTCCACATCAAGAAAGTTCCTCCCATTGGTTATTCAGATGTGGGGGTTCTTTCTGCGTAGTCATTGTTGGGGGTTTGGCATGACCAGGTTAGGTCCTGCCTGTCCTCCTTCCGGAAGAAAGACATGACCTTAGGTCATAGATCCCCCACACCCCTTCTCTGAGGCGTCTCTCTGTCTGATCAAGTCATTTTCCCTTATTGCATTGCTTGGTTCTTATCTGCAACCTTGTTCTGGGAACGGACAGTTCTTACTAGTTCTGTTCTTACTGGGGCTTTTCCTTTTGTTGATGATAAGAGTGTATCCCTGTCAGCATATTTCTCTCTCCTCCTGCCAGCCTGTTCCTTATAATATGCATTTTTAATAGTTCCTAAGCTAAAAATTACTATAAAGCATATAGCAAGCAAATAAAGCATATAGGAAACTCATAGCATCCTTTCAATAGTTACAAATGTGTACAATATTCTTTTGGTTACATTTCAACAAAGAATGAGTTACAATGACATTCAATGTCTGTTCTGGCACATTTGTATCAGAAGAAGCACTTCTGCTTTGGTTACATTGTAGCAAGGAAATTAGCATCTGTTAGGACAAAACCATATCACAACACCTGCTTTGAGGGAAACCATATCACAACAGTTGCCCACTTGTTAACTGAGTACCTTTCAGATAACACACAACTTATTTTTGATATTTTGGAACTACATAAAAAATGCTCTGTGTCTTAAAGGAACTATTTTCTTTTTAATCCAACACACAATGTATATCACAGTAATAAACAACACAACTTGGATTACCAGAATGATACTAATTGGATGGATTGGCCAGTGCCATGATAATATTATCTATAGCTATTATTTGTTGTCTTATCAACCTATACCAATCAGGTGATGTGAGAACCAAATGTTTTAACCCTTCCTAGAGTACCTGGTTGCTGTTAGTTAGGGGCTGGCGTAGTGAACCCAATAATCCTCCTGCAGTTCCCAATTTATTGGCCATTGTTTCAATATTTATGCAATTTAATACAGCTCCACCCATGCCTATCCATCCTGACATATCTCTGGTATGTCTAGATTGACTGGCAAAATTTTATTTTCCCCCCTCTGTTTTTAAATATTGGAAGGATTGCAACCAGACTTCAAAGAGTGGCTCAACATATGGTGTGCACTGTAATTGTATTGATGGTACATTGCATTACATTGCATAACCATATCACAACAGATACCCGTGTAAGTTACCAGCCTGTCTCTACCCTTCCCTTTTGAGGGAAGCTATTGAATTGGTGGTGGCCCGGCAGCCGCAGCCACATCTGAACCACACCGTTTTTCTTAATCCCACGCAGTCTGCTTTCATTCGGGTTACGGCACTGAGATGGCCTTGGTTGACAACCTTCTAGTAGAGCTGGATAGGGGGTCATATGACCCTGCTAGTTCTACTGGATCTATTAGCGGCTTTTGATACCATGAACCACAAGATGCTGGTGACCCGCCTGTGGGACCTGGCTGGGGTGGATGGAACCATTTTACAATGGTTGCATTCCTACCTCATTGGTAGGTCACAGTGGGTGGTACTAGGGAACTGTACTTCGTCCCCTGGGGCTCTCTTCTGTGGGATCCCCTGGGGTTCTATTCTGTCCCCTCTTGTTCTGTGTGTATATGAAGCCGCTTGGGGAGGTTGTGCGCAGCTGGGGAGTTGGTTGTCACCAATATGCAGATGACACCCAGCTGTATTTTTCTCTTTCAACCGACCCAGGTCCTGCTGTTTCCTTGCTGTCCTGGTGTTTGGACGCTATGGGGGATTGGATGAGGTCGAACCAATTTGAAGTTCAATCCTGATAAGACGGAGGTGATGCTGGTGGGTGGGGTCGGTGATCTGGGAGAGGGGAGCACTCCCGTTATTGGGGGCACTTGTCCTCCATTGGTTCCATCTGTTCGGAGCCTGGGGTTGGTCTTGGATTTACGGCTGCGCTTGGATTCCCAGGTGTCAGCTGTGGCCAATGGTACCTTTCGCCAATTACATCTGGTGAGAAGGCTTCACCCATATGTCTCAGACTCGGACCTTGCCACCATCATCCATGCATTTGTCACCTTGAGACTGGACTATTTTAGTGCGCTCTACATGGGGCTGCCCTTGGTGATGGTTCGGAAGCTGCAGCTGGTCCCAAATGCTGCGGCCTGTCTGCTCACTGGGATGGGCCGCAGGGAGCACATCACACCAGTGCTCAGAGTGTTGCATGGGCTGCCCTTTGTCTTCCGGGCCCAATTCAAGGTGCTGGTCTTAACCTTTTAAAGCCTTAAATGGCCCGGGCCCTGCTTACATGAAGGATCGCCTCACCCCCCCCCCCGGGCCCATGGTGGGTAGGTAGGTAAATATTTTATTTGTGGGCCACATGGCCATACAAATTAAATTAAAATTGAAATCAAAAGAAGATATAGGCATAACAATATACAAAATAACCCGCACTTCAGTTAGAGCAGTAAAATCAATAAAATATACATAAGTTATAATTTGTAATATATATACAACAATACAAGACATATAAAACCATATAGCCATATGGGTCAAATAGACCCACGTAGAAACCTATAACACCATAAGGGTCAGCCAAACATAATTTAAAAATAGTTAAACATAGAATATACACAAAATCAATGTATGCATAAATCTTCTATACCGAAGATTTAGCTTATCACCATATAGTGTCTTCTAATCCACAGAGAAGTCATCATGCTCACCCCATCTAATTGCAGAGTTCTTTCACTTTCTATAGCATGGGTGGCCCATGGGTGGTCCTGTGGTCGTCTGGGAGCGCCCTCTTGGAGGTCCAAACAGACAGGCCAGCATTCTCGGCGGCTGTGCCATTGCTTTAGAATGCCCCCCCACCCCCCCCGGTGGAGATCCGCCTCCGCCCGGATCTCCTTGCCTTCTAATGAAACTGTAAGACCTGGCTCTTCTGTCAGGTGCTTGGGGGGGGCGGGGGGATGGATTAGGGGGCTAGGTGCGGGTGTTTTTTGTACTGGTCACTGAATTTTATGCTTCATTATTATGGTTTTATATTCATGTATTTATATTTGCATCAATAATGTATTTTTAATTCAATTGTGAGCTGCCCCAAGTTGCCTTTGAGCAAGAGGGGCGGGGTAAAAATGTTTATATTAAATAAATATGGTGGTACCACTGATCGAGTGTCCTGATGTTGTAGTGCTCCGCAGGGGCGGGATTGTGTCACGAAAGGGGTAGGGACATGACTTAGCCCTGCCTCTTTCCTGACATGCCTTTCCCCCACCACTCATGACCTCACGATGCTCGATGGGGATGGGGCTTTTTGCCCATGCGGAGCCTGGCCTGGCCTCTTGGATCCCACTTGGCTGAGTCCAGGACTCTACTTCTAGTGTCCAGGACTCTACTCTACTTCACTCTAGTAGCAGTGAAATCTATTTTGGCAACCTGCTATGTTTTCTACATGTTTTCTTCTTTATCATTTACTTTAACATGAGAGGGCTTACTCATTTGGGGGGTTTTCTGCTTCACAGCAGAAAGTTCAAAGCAAATATTACTATTTATATATGCAGAGGAAATGGTAATATGAGTCCCTTCTTGCCTTTAAGTTTATGAATCTGCATTTTCATTGAAAATCAGAATTGAAATTTCTGTAATCCTTCTATTCATCCAGTGTTTTGTAGAATTCTTTAAAATCTCCAGGTTAAGTCTACAACTAGTTAAGTCAACAACTAGTGCTCTTTCAGTGTGTTACTGGAACTGAACGTTTGAGGTTTCCAAATGAAATGAGTTGGTTTGTGTATATTAAAGTGTGTGTTTCCAAGCTTTTGTCAGCTGAGATGTAATTTTGGAAAATGAAAGAAGTTGGGCCTTCCTGGCAGTCCTGCTGAATGTTTTTAAAGGCCTACCTCTGTCAATTTAAACGTTTTCTGTCTTTAAAAAGAGTTGGGAAACATATTAGCCAAAGCACATTTGCCATTGTAGAACTTTAGTATAAAATAAGCATCCTTATATTAGCCAGGATTAGGACTTTGAATATTTTAGGGTTTCAGAAACATTTGTGAATTGTAAACTTGCAGTTATTGAGTTCTTTTCAGAAAGATAACTTACAAATTAATAACAATTAGTTACAGTTTTTTAACAATTGCATTACACTTTTATTAGATGGTACTTTGGGGAAGGGCTCTCCCCCTGTTGTAACTGTGGATGGAAGGTGTACCTGGAGCTTCTTATTGTAGGGGGTGAACACAAAAGGGTGGGAGTTGGGGACAGCGATGTGTCTGTAGGGGTATTTAGATGGGGACTGGTAAAGAGACTCCCTTAAGAGTGGGTAAGATGGGGATTTGTGGGAATGGTTGGGAGAAAAGAATACGATGTTGGCTATGGCTCCTCTGTAACAGGGGCAGAAAAGGCTTGGAGAAATAGGGTCTGCCCAGAATCGGAGGCAGGTGAGTAGGAGTGATGTGGGAAAGTTGGAGGAGGGTTTTTTTTGGGGGGTGGGGGTGGGGATTGTGTGATTTATTTATATTTGTTTCAGAACATTGCCTCGTTTGTTGTACGCCACCCTGCTCCTTCAGGATAGGGTGGGATATATATCTAAAATAACAGTTGCTTAGCAATGTTGGCTTTGGCAGCATGTTAATCTTGTATTCTTAGGTTGACAACCTCCTCCTTGTAGTCACACAGTCTGCCCACCTTACAAACCAGAGAAAAGCTTTCCAAGAAACTGTAGAAGGGCTAATATCCTTGCATCAGGAACAAACATCGAGCCAACCAGTCATTGTCAAAGTTTTGCAGCAATTGAAGGTGTGTCTTCCTAAATTATTTTCTGAATGGTTGATTACTTTCTATCACTTTTTAACTTAAATCCATTAGCAATTAAAAACATTAAGCATCTAGGTACTGAGATCAAGTGATCACACTGATAAGGAAAAGGTTTTTTGCAGTTTGTACAAATAACTGTTGTTCAGACCGATCACAACTCTTATGCAAATTGTTTAAATGCAACTTAGAAATTTTGCATGCGCATACAACCGAATGTACATTTCCAAAATAAGTCAGTGGTACAATAGAAAATCAACACTGGCAAATCAAATTTTATATAAGGAGCCAGAGAGATAAGTAAAGTGCAGACCCTAGTTTATCCAGCTTTATGTTCAGAATGACACAAAAATCAAACTGTTTATTCTTTATACTTATGTAACAGAGGGGTGAGATGAAAATGTCCCAATTTTTTTTTAATAAGGCTAGAGGAATAGCACTTCCTAAAAATGTTTTTATACGATATGAAAATCAGTAGGGCTAATGAAGAAAATGCACCTTTCACTTAAAAACACCCTTATCCAAGCTTTTATTTTGTGAGGTTATCCCCATAGCTCCCTAGATTTTCTGGAAAACTAAACTTATTCCCAGATGGTCAGCCTCCTACATTGCCATTTACAATTCTGCTAAAACTTAAATTGTCCAGCAACCTAACTCCTGACACACATCTGGGAAGACAGACAAGGAAATGTATGTTGCTTGTAATAGGCTGCAGCCTTTAATTTGAGAGTTTTGCCGATTTGCGTTACCCTCATGTAGTCCAATTCAGTTACTCTATCATTGTCCAATGCACACTTTGTAGAGTGCCTACAACCCACGTGCCCTGTTGTCGGGGCTAATCTCCCAAACTCAGCTGAGACTTCCACGTTGTCTGACAGGATTTAGATTACCCAGAAGACCATGCTGCAGCTTCATAGCCATACTCATTTGAGGTCCCCAGATAGGCTCATGCCTGTACTAGGTTTTCCTGTACAACAGAGAAAGAAACACATAACCAGCCACATTACTGTGAATGTTTACAGGTAGGGATCTATACTCTTGAGTGCCTGAGACTGCCTTCTGACATAGTCTCAGCTTTTTGTGTGTTGCCTTTAGAATTGGGGCTGCCATAAAGGAATGGGGGTTCTATTGACCTTTGTACTGTTCTTCAGCTGGACAACTTGGCACTGGGCATGGTCACGCCTTTAAAGGCGCAGGGATCTCTTTCTGAAAAGTCATGCTTTAAATACTCCTATTATCACCTTCATCCTCACTATTTTTATCCATCTGTTTTATCTACGATAGGGAGAACTTCCCTTCTGTACAATACCAAAAAGGATGGAGCCACAGTGGATTGTCTCTTCTATTCACCATTCTGAATTATTGGTTTTCATGGTTTGTATGAATGTTGCTGCACCTGACAGTGAGTTTTTACTTCTACAGAGTGATGCGTTACAGCTATGCAACAAGATAAGCAGTGCCATTGACAGGGTTGATCACATGTTCTCATCTGAATTTGATGCTGAGGTTGATGAGACAGAATCTGTCACTTTGCAGCAATACTATCGAGAAGCCATGATTCAGGGCTACAATTTTGGATTTGAGGTAAGTATGGGAAGAATATACTTTTCAGGAGTTTTTCCTAGTAAAATGTGGATATCACTCACACCTCAGTGGAGTTAAAATTATACTCTGTTGTACCATTGACTAGAACAGAATTACACCTTTGATAAAATTCTTTTTATTGCTATCAGAATAAGGTATGTTGGTTTTCAAATATTTTTGTGTTGAAAATTGGTCTCTAGGGCAGCTCCAAGTGTCAGATAAGTTCGTTAATAATCTGCCGACCTGTCCAATTTTGGGGACACTTCGTTATTTGGAAGCTGTGTGTTTAAATTTAGGCATTATTTTAGTCTCCTTTTGTTGAAAAGATTTTTACAGGAAATCTAAAATTCTCTCCCTACTGCTACCTAAAAACACCTAGGCCTAGGTTTTTCCACCTATGCCCATTCTGGCTCCTTATATAAGGACAGAATATTGTTCATGTTTTTGTTGAGCCCTCAATAGTTTGCCAGTAGGAGTAGCTCATCAATGCTTGTCGTAGTGGCAAACAAAAAAGTTCAGGCTGCTCTGAAACAAGATTTTGCTTGCTTTGATCCACTTTGAACGCCTTTTATAGACATGCTTTTGAGAGCCTGCATTTAACTGTTTAGAGTTCCTGCAGCAATAGTCCTTCTAAGAAGCATGATGGGTTTCTTTTGACTCTTCTAACACAAAATTAAGATATTGAAAAAAAAATTCTATGTAAAAAATATGAATATTACTGCACACTAACTTACTTAGACTGGAATTGTATCATACATGGCCAAGCATTTTCAACGGAGTGCACATCCTGATTATTTGTGGGATATGCACATTGCTTGACAGGTATTGTGTGCTTGACACGTATTGTGTGCTAATTTTAATGTACATAGCATCATTCAAAGGCTAGTTTTTCTTGGCTATTTATTTCATATTTCTACCCCGCACCCTCCTACTCACAGAGCAGCTCAGTTACAATGGTTATCTCATATCCACAACATTTGCTTTGTAAATAAAATGATATTGCTGTGTACAGGTATTGGAACAACTTTTGTAAATGTTTGGCTTTGTTTTTAAACCAAAAGGATATTTTTAATATATTGTAGTACCATAAAGAAGCCATTCGCTTGATGTCTGGAGAATTCAGGCAGAAAATTGGAGACAAGTATATCAACTTTGCCAGAAAATGGATGAATTATGTCCTAACAAAATGCGAGAGCGGTCGAGGCACCAGACCTAGGTAAAGATTAAAAGGGCACCTCTTTTATTTCAAGTAGATTTTTGCATAGAAAAAATAGATCAACCCTGTTTGTTTGTTTTTTTATTTATTTATTTATTTATTTTATAAATTTCTACCCCCGCCCCTCCTGTGAACAGCTCAGGGCGGCTTCCAACCCATAACCATATTTTACAGAATAATTTTTTCCAACCTCTTCCTGCCCTGAATTATTACAAACCACAAGCTGGGGAAAGAAAGGTGATATCTGAGGTGATACGTGAAGTAATCTAGGCTCAGTCTATTCACAGCTTTATGGAGAACATAAATTGTTTAGTTGGGACTGGTAACATACGTTCTTAAAACTGTCAGGCTTACTGTGTGTGATTGCCCTCTAAGGTCTGTGTGCATACACTACATACTGGATGCGCACCAGGTGTGCATATTCTGCATGCCTGGCATGTGCATGTTGTGTGTGCAGCACACACACCCAGTGTACAGACCTTGGATCAGTCCTTAAGTTGCTATATGTGCATCATTTATGTGGCTTTTTATTCTGGAGGCACTTCTCCTCCTCCACCCTGAAAGTGGGAAAAAATAATGACCCCTATATGACTACGGTCTCGTCTGGGAGGAAAAGTTATGCAGTCTTCTGCTACTAGTGATAGCAGTCCACTATTGTTTGGTGTTCGGGAGCAGTGAAGAGTTTAGAAATACTCTGAAAATATATACTATTTTGACTTCTGGATAATGTGGCAGGGACAGGCTCACCTGGCATGAGTACTAGCAGGATTAGGGCCCCACATTCATGCTGTCAGGGAATTAGCTTCAGGCTGCTTTCTGACATTACATGGGAGGGACTGGAACTTGTGCAATAGCATCTGTGATTGTGGGGATTAGTGCCTGTGAGGATGCACTAATCCCCCGTATTCACAGAATAAAACCCGTCCTTGTAAAGGCTACATTTGGGGACCCATTAATGCTTGAGTGTTCTCCCGTGGATTCCGCAAGTTCCCACCCCTCCTATGTAACGTCTGAAAGAAGCCGCAGTCTATTTGCCTATAGATTATGTGGAGAAGTACAGTTTCACCATATACAGTCCTTGTACTCGCAGTCTCTAGCCAGGCACCAGCCCTCTGGCTCCCAAAGTCCTTAGCTCTGTATAGCCAAGCAACTTTCCTCTGGCTCAGGCACTAATTATTATTAATTATTAGTAGTATTATTTATTAGTAAGCATTTATATAGCACCAGCAATGTACCTGGCACTTTACACTTGTAAGAAAGACACGGTCCCTGCCCTAGCGGGCTTACAATATAAGAGAAACAAGGTGGAATACAAAGGGCGGGGGGAAACCGAGGAAGAGACAAAGATACATACATGAACTCATGAGGTCTCAGGTGCATGTGCTTGGCTTAGTTACAAAGGTGTCGTTGCGCATTTAATGTTACACAAGATACAATGTTTCTGCTAACACCGGTTACCAAGCAGGTGCTATCTACTCTCTTAAAGGGCCAGTGACCCACAGAGACCCTGTTGCAGATAGCAAGTGCTTTGAAGGAGGATATGGTTTGTTTATTTTATTTATTTATTTTCTTACATTTATGAGTCGCCCCATATGCCTACGGCATCCCGGGGCGAGTACAAGGACTGTATATGGTGGAACTGTAAAAACATTTGTTCCTTTAAAACATCAACAATTAAAGCTCCTTTTGCTTCTCAAAGGGCTCTCTTCTGTCTGATGAGATCACCAACTTCCCAAGTATAGTCTGTCGAGGGACCTGGGCACACTGCATTTCCCTCGTTGGCTCTAGAGGTTGGGCAACTTTGCCCAGCCCTGTTCTATAATATTGAAATTTCTATGGCTTTTACCTGTTATGGTTGATGAGTAATTCGTTATTGCTTAACAGGTGGGCGACTCAAGTTTTTGATTTTCTTCAAGCGATTGAGCCAGCCTTCATTTCAGCTCTCCCTGAAGATGACTTCTTGGTATGGAATTCATTTATTCTTGCATTAACATCAATTACAAGCATAGTGGGCTACATTATCTGTCAGATCTATTTCTATGTAGTTTGGTCAACAGCTATTGTTTTGACTCTCATGCTGCCAGATGTAGATCGAAATTCTGATTACTTTGATTAGCTTATGGGAGTGAATACTGCATACTAATGACAATAACATTTAAAAATTATAAACTGAAATAAGTTAATTTAAAACACAACAAAGACTTCTCTCCAAGGCCATCCCCTTGACAATTAAGAAAAAAACAAATGTACATTGAAAGGGATCTATTCATTTACAGCAGTTGCAATCTATATTTGATCTTCTATAATAAAGTTCCTGATATTAGGGGTCATTTACTCCTTGGGAAATCTGCTGACAATTTTGCTGACAAGCTGTGATTTATAGTCAACCTAGTTTTACTTTATGCTGGGCATTCTGAAACCTATGCTTATAACCCAACCTCATTTATGCAGCAGTTCTAAATAATTCCAGTCTCATTTGGAGCAAAATCATATTAATATTTATTTATTTATTTATTTTATTTATACCCCGCCCCTCCTGAACACAGCTCGGGGCGGCTTCCAACAATAAAATCAATATAAAACAGTTTAAAACGTATAAAAATACATCTCAAATATTTAAAATATTAAGAACAGGGCCCGGGATACAAAAAACCAATAGGGCAGGGGAGATAAAAATCCACTAAACCCTCCCCCCCTCCCCAAAGGCCTGGGCGAACAGCCAGGTTTTGCATTGTCGTCGAAATACCAAAAGGCTTGGCGCCAGACGAGCTTCCTCCGGTAGGGAGTTCCAGAGAGGCGGCCCGGCCACCGAGAATGCCCTCTCTATTGTGGCCCCCCGCTTAACACGGGGAACCTCCAAGAAGGCACCCCCGGCAGACCGAAGGAATATACAGTGAAGTCACAGCTTAAAATTTGAGTTATCAGGGTACAAAATTCAGGTTTCCAGTCAAAGAAGCAATACGTTTGTTGGAACTTAGCCAGAAATGCTCCCTCTGTATGCTCAGAATTTAACATTTGTGGCTGCCTAAATGCTTTAAAATGTAATAATAGTGCATAGTTAGGAAGTTTTGGGGAGGTGGGGGAGGGTTGGTTATTGTGGAAACAACACTAGAAGTTGTAAAAGAGATGCACGCAAAGAGTAGACATAGGGAATTTATGGACTGGATTCAATATGTTGATTTTTGTTTAGGGAACAGACCCCCCTCCTACATTATTAGACTTGTCTCTGGAAATTCCCTTTTGTTCTCCCATCTCTCTGCCAGTGTGGTGCTGCGTTCCTTTGATAAACAACCAGAGCAGTTTAGTAGAAATAGTATGTGATCAGAAAGCTGCCCAAAATCTAAATTTGTCTCACTCCAACCTTCTCAGATCCACATCCTCAAAAATAAAATTGCATTGAAAACAGATGGCAATACACTGTTGAAGAACCGCTTTTGAGGAGGAGACAAATAGTTATAAATAAAACAAATAGTTGAAAAAGTGTATAGTTGTAACACTAAATTTTCAATTGTAAAAAGAGTCCACACTTGATTCTAAGGGGTTATGGTCTATGTCTCAGACGGGTAGTAAATTTATTACTTGCGAGTAATTTCCAAATTTTCACGTAGTCCTGCAATGGGTAATAAGTACTTGCATACTTGTTCTGGATTTGAAGGTTGCGCAAGTGTAAATGTCTTCTAATTTTATAAGCCAGCTAGTAGAAAGGGACTTGGGCAGGTTGATGGTGGAATAGAAAATAAAATTCTGGGCACAACTGCTCCAGCCTCCAAAGCAGAGCTGTTGAGACACCAGCAGACCCTTTTAAGGCTTTAACAGCAAGTTCTTTATTTTACTACTACGCCATGCCCATCTCTGCAAGTGGCCGACTGAGCAGCACATATTTGATTGGTATACCTGTTTTGGAGAGTACCTCTTTCATCTCCGGTTTCAGTGCTTTCATGTAACTTCTTCCTCTCAACTGCTTAATGCTGACAAAAAGAGTTGCCAGCTAGCAGTTTGACTGAAATCCTAACTTTGGGGTTCACGTGTTTCATCCATTAGTTTAAATAGAATAGGCAGAAGTGGTGGCATTGCAGGTAAAAGCTAACGTACTTCAGACTCAATCACTGATCTATGACCCATGATAATTGACTTGGATGGAAATTGTGTTGCAAGCTGAAATGAAGTGCAATTCATTGTTTGGCCAAAGAAGTGTAGTTGCTGTGTAAACCTTTTGTTTTATGGAGAGAGAGACTATTGGTGTATAAGCTGCTTTCTATACTTACAAATGGATTCCATCTAGCAGTAGAAAAGCTACAGAGAAAAAAGAATGCTAGGGATTCCTTATGGTAAAACAAAATGACTTGTTAAAAAATGGTGCTAGTTTTTGTTCCAGATCTGAAAACCCAAAAATATTCCATGTAGCTCACAATATTGCATCTTTTTTTCTTGTCACATTTCCCCCCCTAGAGTTTACAGGCTTTGATGAATGAATGCATTGGTCATGTAATAGGAAAACCACACAGTCCTGTTACAGGTTTGTACCTTGGTAAGACAGCAGCTACTGGCTTCTTATCTGAACATTAGCAATAGTAGTTTATATAAATCTAAAGTTCATTTTTATTCTTAGTTCAGTTAAGTTCATTTTAAGGGTTACAATTAAAGGGATATTATGAACAACCTATAAAATATTTGATAACTTTTGTCTGGGTCTGTTAAGAAATGGAAATTTTAATGCAAGACGAGCAGAGCTGTGAAGTGAAAGCATCAACACTTTTAAAAAAGTAAAATGAATACTTTCAACCACTTAATGCTTCCTCTCACTATTGAATGTGTTTCATTGGCTCTTTATGAAGCCCCATCATGGTTGTGGGAGAGGACTCATTGTTTTGTGAAGTAGACTGGAAGAGAGGACTACTACAAAAACAATTCCTTATCCATTATACAGGCAAATATTTGTAATGGACTTTTGGTATGACCTGGTCATGAGGGCAGGGTGTCTCTGTCCCTTTACCTGGATCTGAGTGTGGCCCTCCCCTTCTCTTCCAGTTTTGGTGCCACCTGGGTATATTCCTCCTAGACTCTTCCTGAAGCCTTAGTTATTTTTAAAAGAGCATTTGAGACCAGAAAAGTACTTGTTGAATTGTAATTGGGGTACAGTGTTACCTGTTACAACTCCAACTCCAACTATATTTTTGAATCAAATAGTTTGGTGAAAAAACAACTTCCATGTAATGCATTATTCTCTACTAGCTAACCCTGAAGGTTATAACACTCATGGTGATCTAGTTATAAAATAGTTGTTTGAAAGTATCTCCTTGTTGGATTCTAATTAACAAGAGAAATTTTTGTAGTAAATCAACAATGAACTATTGAGAAATACACTTGATAAATGGACTATATATGGCAATCAAACTGATATATGTATTGCCTCCCCAGCACTGATCAGTGGGAAGTGGGAGCCTCTTCCACATTGTAACTCCTAGTTTGGGGCTGGGACTTGCAATGTGGGTTGGGCTCTTGTTCCCTGCTAAACAGTTGTTTGATGGGGACAGACGTGTAAGTCCCTCACAGTTTAAGTCCCAGCTGTCAAAGACATGAGTATTGTGGGATTGGGGTAGTAGTGCCATTTGAAAGTGAAGGTGGGAAGCAGCTAAGAGACGGTCATGAGAGAACATCCCCTTTTACAGATGTATACAAAGTGTTTACTTTACTTGTTTCAAAAGAATATGGACTGGAAAGTCTTTGAAATAACAAAAGGTAACTGATAATCACTGCAAACACGGATACTGAAGTTGAGCGCCCCCAAAAGCCAGTATTTGGTAATGTGTAGTTTAGTAGGATGTTTCCAGATTGCAGTCACTGGTGGTAAAACTTTGCTTACCTGTAGTATTGATTCAGAACTTTGTAGTGAATCAGAGTCCCAGAAATGCAAGCATTAATTGTCGAGTTTTTCTTTGACACTTCGTCGTGTTTGCACAGTAGTGAGGGGTATTATCACAGTTTTCATTGCTAAAGTGAAGCCAAATTGCTTGCCTACCCTTTTCCAAAAAGTGTGTTTATTGTATCTGAAACCTTGACAGACCGTCAGAACCACTTAAATGTTCTTTTTAAAAAGGTGAATTTGTCTTTTTGTAGAATTTCACACATGGGGAGTGATAAATGTATTTTATCTGTTTGTTTTTCTTATGTCCTTTATAGGAGACTTCTGTGCTTATTATCTGGTGCAGTACTTCCGTCAGCTTTGTTAGGACCAGGAAAACCATTTTGTCTGCTTACTGCCCTAAAAGCACTTTCTTTATGTACTTCAGCATCATTGCAGTGTTTAGAAATGCTATCCAGCAATTTTTCTCCCTTCCTCATAACTGATCCTGTCAGTCATAAGATCCATACTGGTGGTACTTATTCTTGCACGGTCTGGTCCATTTTACACATGCTAAAGCACAGCATTGAGTAGAGGACCCACTGTTTTTAAGAAGCTTGAACAGTTCTCCCCTGTCATGAGGAAGGGAAGACAATATGGATGGAGAATTGGAATCAAAGGGAACATAGAGAGGAAAGAGGTTTAGTTTTGAAAGTGAGGTTGAAAAGAGTAAAAGGGTGGGCTACATGGCAAGAATAAGCAGTACAACAGGAGAAAAAGCTGGTCTTTCAAGTTGTTTAGTGAATTTAATGTTCAATATTTTACTTTACAGTAAAATGAAAGAGCAAAAAAACCTCTGCAAGTGAATATGTCCAACTTACATCTGTCCTATTGCATAATTGCAAGACTGGTATACAAGAAAATATGTATTTAAAAAGGGGAAGATTTGGAATCTCAGAAATGTGCTGCTGCATAGAACAGAGTAACTGATTCCTGTTATGGTCCCCCTCCACAGATACCAAATCTGCAGTTCAAAAGAGGCAAGGATGTCAGTCTCATTTTTGAGTCTAGAGCCAAGATTTGTTTGTGTGTATTTCACACCAGCCATTCATTTGGTTGTATGTTTTCCTCTCCACTCAATTTTCCCTGGATGGGGTTCTTCTACCTAGTTGTAGCCAAACACCAAGTTTTCTATGCCCTTTTTCTTATACACCTTTCTTGTGAATTCACTGAGGTTTTGGGTCAGATCAAGAGTTGATGGGTGAAAACAGATATAATGCTAACTCCACTTTAACATTTCTTTAATGTTTCTTATGGATGTTGCAGCGCTGCATGGGGCAGCAAGACAGCCTGCAACATGCATAAGAAACATTAAAGTGGAGTGAGCGTTAAGTCTGTTTTCACCCGATGTTGCTTTTAGTAAAACCGCAGTGGTACTTTGCTCATGCAACATCTCCAGTATTTCAATGCTGCTTTGACCCCAAGTGAAGGTTTAGAGTCTTGCTTGACAACCTGCAGTATTTCTAAAGCTTTATATGACAATAGATCAGTGCTTATGTGCGTGACATTACACCAGCATGCTTTGCCTTTCATGTGTATTTAGAAAATTATTTTTATGCCATGAATCTAAATAGTAATAGTATCATCTTTGTTTAGTCACACGTGGCTAACTAAATAATAAATAACTTCTTGTTTGTGATGCAGGAAAAAAATGTCTACTATGGTAAAAGCATTAGATGCGTGTTTCAATTGATGGTTTTAAATAGCTGTTTATAATCTAATACTGGAAACTGGTCTTTCTAGATGTTTTAATTTTCTAATATTTGATTTGTACTTGAGAACTAAGGCCATAATCCACAAACCACTTACTCTGGATGAGTCCTAAGTAAAGGCCATAGAATAAGCAGTTTGTGGATCGCAGCTGAAATCTGGTGTACTGCTAAAGTTTTCCCCCAAAATTAACGAAAGCAAGCAACAAATAGGTGTTGTCTTAAATATCTGAATAATCTCCTGGTGCCTTTTTTCCATTTGCAGCTCTTCATCGAACCACTCGTCCTGTGAAGGTACCTCGATGTCACAGCGACCCACCTAATCCTCACCTCATCATCCCAACTCCTGAAGGGTTCAGGTATTCATCATATATCCAGACCCTTTCATTTCAGCTCCAGTGAAAGTTGGTGTTTCTGAAACTGTTTAACTTGTAGAACAGAATAGTTTTTCTTGCTCATTTGTTTGAATGGAGAATAATTAAGGTTTTTAAGAAACCCTCTGGATTTGGAGGACCTGCTTTGGGAGATGATGCAGTTTTTCACTTTGTTTAATGCTTTGCTGTGTGCTTTCCAGTCTTAGTTCTTCTTTATTTCCTCCTTTGCAAAATTATTTTAGGCAATAATTTTTATAATGGACTCCGTTTTTACTTTCCCCCTCCTTTAGATCTCGTTTGTGTATATGTTTGCATGTATACCACTAACATTGTTTCTGGTTAGTGTAGATAAGAAAAAGTTGAGTAGATAACATTCTTGAACATGGTGGCATTTCTGTATCTTTGAAACTGAGGTACTAGTTACCCCAGTGTCTACTTTAGGAATACATTCCAGTTTCCCACCAAAAAAAAAAAAGTCACCTAGAAGTAGTGGAGAAGTCACCCTTAAAACCCATGCGCATCTATATATAAATGAAGGGCCATGTTTTCAAACAACTTCAAATTTTATTTCCTGCTATTTTCAAAACTGCAACATTGCATGTGCAAATTAGTCTGTCATGTGAATATATTGTCTACATGTAAATTCTTCCTTGCTTAGAGGAAAACTTGCAAGAACACAATTGCAGGTGTCTGTCTAGAGGCTGTTTTTGAATTCTTGGCCTCTTACATTTTAGATAGCTGCTGCGTGACTAAAATTTTGGGGACCTAATTTATTTCATAGTAGAAATAACATTTTTCCACATAAAAATCCAGATTTTATTCATCGTATTTCTAAATTGCAACTCCATCCATTCAGCAACAACAAAAACCTATTTCCTGAAGTTTTTCTTCTTATCGCAGCACTCGGAGTGTACCAAGTGATGTACGGAACCATTGCAGCGCTGCTGTCAGTCGCCCCGCTCCCGTCGGTAGCGACTCAGCTCAACCAAAACCTGTCAGCAGCTCAAATGATACCAGGTAGTTCCACTTCACAATGCAGCTGACCCATCCCTTTTCACCATCACTCATGAAACCTGCTTTCACCTACCTCCCTGTAGCTCATTTAAACAGTGCAGTTTGCCCCTATTGTGTTTGCTAGTGACTTTCCCCTCTGTGTTAGTGTATTAGCCTGTAGCAGTGCATGTTCTAAGATTGCATTCAATTAAAATGAGATGGTAGCTTGAACAGATCTTGATTTTACATGTTGGTAAACAGATTATAAATTGCTCACTTACTGAAAACGTAGGTACAGTTGATGCATGCGTTTCATTTCCTCAGTGTAAGACAGTTTTGATAAGCCTATAGTAGTTGGCTGTTCCACTTAGGGTATTTTCCCCCAAGTTTAAATTTTAAAAATTAAACTTAATGAAATTTTAACGTATTACAAATTATTCATAGTAAAAATATTTGTATATATTGTCTGGTAGCAAACTCAAAGTAAAGTAAACAAGCTGTATGTTTGAGGCATTCAACAACGAGCAGTGCACAAATGCTACCATAGTTCATTTAGCACCATTATTTTAGCTTGATGGAGAATGAGTAAAAAGCAAAGCAGCTTTATCCCAATCTTTTCCATTGCTGATTTGGTGGGTGAATCCTTGCTTTTTTGTCACTCTTCCTATCAGTTTCTGGCTTTTCAAATTGCTGGATCTTTACTCAAGTCTAGTTGAACAAATTTCCCTCTCTCCCTTTCAACTTCAATTCTTTATCTGTTTAATAATTTGCACAGAGTTTTTTTATGGTTGATCTGAGACTCAATCTACCAATGTGTGTAGCTCTTTACAAGGTCATGTCTTTTAGTTAGGTGGAGCAGGTCAGTTTCTCAATCTTGGATTTAAACATGACTGATATGAAGTATTTTTGGTTTGCTTCCTGGGGACAACAGTTGCTTCTGCGTGGCTTTAAAAAATGGGTCCAGAGGTGTATACGTTTTCTCTTAAACATAAGAGGTTCTATCATTTTGAAAGTGCTGTGAATCTGTTAATTAGTGCAGCAGTGTGTGTTCTTCTTAAACAGAGGTTCCAGTGTCCCTGAAAATGACCGACTGGCTTCAATAGCAGCAGAGCTGCAGTTTAGGTCCCTGAGCCGGCACTCAAGTCCTACTGAGGAGCGTGAAGGTGACAGCCCTGATCTAAAATCTGAAATTAGACTGCGTGCATAATATCTTGTGGCTTTCTTGTTTGCTTCTGTTCTCTTTCTGTAGATTCTTAATCCACTCTTGTCAAAACAGACGTTTACCAGGGCTTCTATTTGGGTGCCTACAATTTCCCAAGTATTGCTTTTTTTGCAATTTGAGACCACATTTAAAAAAAATTAAAAGATCTTTAATATACACACAAATGTATACACACAGATATTTCAAAATGTAAAAAGGCACAAAAATAGGTGCCTTCTCTGTCACGCCTGTAATGCAAGTTGCAGTGTTTCAGCTATTTTTCTTGTCAGGGAAACCAGGTTATTCGTGGTTCTTCTTCGAGGATCTCTGCGATTCTCACTATTGGGATTCACTTCCTGCTCCGCAGGTACCGGAAAACCTCTTGTCAGCAGTTTCCAGGCAGAAGATAGCCTGGAAAGATCTAGAATAAGGTGAGGGCTCTGTCCCTCTCTCCCCCCTCCCGCTCAGAGAAAAGCGTGGGTGCAGATTGCGCAAGAGCGGGAGTCTAAAAAGGGGGCGGAGCCCTCGCCGCCTCAGTTCCTTCCAACCGTGCTGCGTTGGAAGACCTCTGTGCTTTTCATCACTGTCAGTAGTTTGTTACCTAAAAAAGAAGAAAGGGGGGGGGGAAACCCCAACCAACGCGGTCGGGCTCTGTCCCACCTCACAGGGCCTTCCCCGGGGCTCGCCGCCTTCCCTCACGCCGGTGAAGCATGCCCAAGCAGCCAGGCTTCAAGCGGTGCGCTTCCTGCCCAGCCACGCTTTCCGTGAGTGACACTCAGGAGCTTTGTCTGACCTGTTTGGGAGAGGGGCATAATACCAGAACCTGCCCGCACTGCGTTAAGCTCTCTTCCCGAACCAAAAGAGCAAGGGCCCTGCGGCTGCAGGAGATCCTCATGAAGAAAGCTCTTCAGTGGGGTGAAGATGGGCCTCTGTCGCTCTCTTCTCATTTAGCCCCCATGGATTTGCCTGCGGCCTCTACCGCGCAATCCCATGCCCTGGAATCTGTGGAGAGCGCTTCGGTACCGCTGCCTACACTGACGGTACCTGAAGTGCCTGGTGCCGGGACGAGTTTTCCCTCGCACTCGCAGCCGGCCGCTACCGGTCCCGCTCCAACCAAGGAGCATCACTCCCGGCGCCAGGGAGAACACACGAAGAAGAAGAAAAGATCCCTTAGTGCGGACGCAACGGTCCCAACCTGTCTGCTCTAGGTCGAGACTATCTTTTCTAAGCCGGTTGCAGAGTCTCAGCTGCTTCCGCCGCTCCTGCTAATACACCTGGTACCGCAGGTTCCGCCTGCTGCACCCACTCCAGTACCGTCTCCGGCACCGCCTACTCAACAAACGTCGCCAACCCTGATCCTCATGACCAAACATCACGGGCGCTCCCGTCCGGCCTCCCAGACCCGGTACCAGTGGCACCATCAGTCCCGCTCCAGATCAGTACACAGTGAGGAAGCCTCTGAGCCGGAACTCCTAATTGAACCTGACCTCTGCGATCTACACCCTGGGGAACCGCTTCGTTCCTATAGGGACCAGTGCTCCCGATCTCTGTGCTCCTGCTTCTCCCCCCACAGCGAGGCAAGGTACCGCCATGACGAGTACACCCGACTTCAGGACTACGGGCACGTGGATTACCGGTACAGCCGGCACCGAGGTAGATCACCAAACCCTCCAGATAGGGACTTCTCAGTATTTGAACAGGAGACCCGCTACCAGCCTGCCCACCAATACTTACCTCCTGTGCCACCTCGAGCACCTCCTACAGCTACGATCTCCAGGGCTCCACCAGACTCTCCCCCGCGACCGTCGGTTCCTGCTCCACCAAAGCAGCCACGCCATCGGGGTCCCCAACAAGCCGTGGAACCAGCAGTACCAGCTATTCTTCTGGTGGTGTAGATGGCGCCATTGGTACACACCTCTTCCACCTACCAACAAGAACCAAGGTCAGACCCACCGAGGGGACTATCACTTATTGATTCTTAGCTAGCTCCCCCACATTCATCTAGGGATGCGCCTGCCTCCACTGCAGCCCCAACTGCTCCTCACCATGAGCAGGAAACTTTCTCCGAGTGCTCTGCCTCGGTATCTTCCTCATCTTCCCTGAAAGAAGAGGATGAGATCTCCCCTCCTCCTCCCAATGCCATCTCTGATTCCATGTCTTCCCTTTCTGCTGAGGATAGCAAAGCCTTCCAGATCATGCTGAAAAGGCTAACCTCTGCCCGCCCCAATTTACCCACTAAGGTGGTTTAAAAAGTCGTAGTCGGGCCCAGATTTTGGAATCAGGAGAGTCAGGTCAGATCATGCTCCCTATCCTTGACCAACTCTTGGAGCCTTCCAAGGCGGTGTGGGCAAAACCATCCTCTGTGTTACCCACTAACAAGCTTGCAGATTCACTCTATGCGATACCAAGGGAGGGAGCAGAGATGTTTTATAAGCACCCAGCACCTAACTCCTTAGTCATAGATGCAGCTTCCTTAAAGTCAAGAGCAGGAGGTATTCAAACGTCCCCTGCAGATAAAGAGGGTAGACGCTTGGATGTGTTGGACAGAAAGATCTTTTCAACAGAGACCTTTTCTCTTTGTGCTGCTAACTATGGTTCCGCCCTCTGCGGATACCAGCACTGGCTACGGGCCCAGTTGAGTAGAGCCTCCGACCCTGCCAAGATCTTGGCCCTCCAACAGGAGGGAATGCAGATAGCTAGATTTCAACTCACTGCTAACATGCACATTGCTGATTCCAAATTCAGGGGCATGGCCTCATCCATTACTCTGACATCATGCTTGGCTACGTTCCACCGCCTTAGCTCCTGAGAATAAAACGCGCATAGAGGACCTCCCCTTCGATGGGGAAGGACTCTTTGCGGCACCCGCTGATGACGCCTTAAAGAATGTTAAGGAGATGTGTCAGACTGCCAGATCAACTGGGGTTATTTGCACGACTAGGAAGAGACCCTATTACCCTCCTTCTACCTCTTACCCATACCACTCTTACCAGGCTTGACACCGCTTCCAGCCCTCTTACCAACCCAACAGGTGGTACTTGCCTCAGTACCAACAACCTCAACCCCCCTCTACCCAATCTCGTATACGATTCTCGAAACAAAGGGGCAAGGGTAGATCTTCCTCCACCTCCTCCACTGGACTTCCACCCAAGCAGTGTTTTTGAACAATACCAGGTCAAGGGAGTTTCTTAGTGTCCCCTCCTCTTTTACAACCACCTCCGGCCCTTCTACAACCAGTGGGCATCTCTTACCTCAGACCTTTGGGTTAGGGAGATAATTGCTTGTGGATACTCCATTCAATTCCACTCACTCCCACCTGACTCCCCTCCCCCACCCCTACACGCACCCCACCCCCAAACCTTAAATACTATTATTATTATTATTATTATTATTAACAAACATTTATATAGTGCCAGCAGTGTACCTGACACTTTACAGTAATAAAATAGACATGGTCCCTGCCCCTAGGGCTTACAATATGAGAGACAGGAGCTGGGGGAGAGACATAGGAAGGGGAACAGAGGGAGAGACAAGGGGTCTAACATTCATGAAGATGCGAGGTCTCAAGTGCACATACTTGTTTATTTTATTTATTTTATTTATTTATTTTATAGATTTCTATCCCGCCCCCTCCTGCAACGCAGCTCGGGGCGGCTAACAACAATAAAAACAATTAAAATCAATTAAAATATAAATATAAAATACATTAAAACAGGGCTA
>QEPC01002328.1:1113321-1188452 GCA_003113815.1 Sphenodon punctatus | reverse complement strand
CAATGTAGGGTTTAAAAGAAAGGGGTGAGTCAAAGATGAAGCCTAGGCTACGGGCTTGGGGGACAGGCAGGATGGTGACTCCATCAATAATTATTGACAGTGAGGAAGCAGAGGAAGGATGAGGGGGGAAGATAAGGAGTTCAGTTTTAACCATGTTGAGTTAGAGTTGACGTTGAGACATTCAGGTAGAGATGTCAGAGAGACAGTTGATGAGACAAGCTTGAACAGAGGGAGAGAGAGAGGGAGTAGAGAGATAGAGTTGAGTGTCATCAGCATAGAATACTACTTGAGGTTCAGGAGCTTCTTGCTAAGGGAGCTATTGAGGAGGTCCCTCTGTCTCAGCGAAATACTGGTTTCTATTCCAACTATTTCCTGAACCCCAAAAAGGATGAGGGTTTCAGGCCTATCCTGGACCTTCGCCGACTAAACAAGTATATTCAAAAATGTTTTGCATGACCTCCCTTCCCATTATTTTCCTTGGCCTTCAACAAGAAGACTGGTTGGCCTCCCTTGACCTAAAGGAAGCTTATTTCCATATTTCCATTAATGTTGCTCACAGACAGTACTTACGTTTGGTTGTAGGGAATCGACACTTCCAGTATTCTGTTCTTCCCTTCGACCTGTCTACGGCGATCAGGGTCTTCACGAAATGTTGGCAGTAGTCGCAGCCTACCTAAGGACACTGGAAATGAAAGTGTTCCCATACTTGGACGACTGGCTGCTCACAGCACCGTCTGCCCACACTCTGGCCACCTCAACCTTACTCTGGAAATTTTTACAGAACCTAGGGTTTGTCATCAATTTCAAGAAGTCTCACCTTCTGCCTACTCAACGGCTTCAGTTTATAGGGGCGGTTCTCGACACCCTAGAGATAAAAGCTTTTCTGCCCATCGACAGATTCCACCACATTGTATCGACCATATTACTTCTACAAACGAAACCCAGGAAACCCGTACGTTTCTTCTTCCACCTTCAGGGACTGATGGCGGCGACCACAGCTGTGATCCCTTACGCACGCCTGCACTTTCGAATGCTCCAGCAATGGCTTGTACGTGCCTACAACCTCACCCTTCATCCACTCTCTATGCATATAACAATCCCTCCAGAGGTCGACGACGACCTCCTCTGGTGGGTTGACCCGCACCATGTACTTACTGGCATGCCATTCAATCCACCTCAAGTGCAAGTCTCCCTCCCCACCGATGCCTCGCTCACAGGTTGGGGTGCACACATGAATCACGTCACGGTTCACGGCCTATGGTCTCAAGAGGAGAGACTCATGCATATAAACTTTCTCGAACTCCGGGCCATTCAGTGGTCTCTTACAGCCCTTCTCCACCACATCGCAGGCATGAACGTTCTAATACTCACAGACAACACCACAGCGATGTGGTATATCAACAAACAGGGCGGAGTGAAATCCACACTTCTGTCCCTGGAGGCCCAGGCCATCTGGGCTTGGTGCATCCACCACAAAATACACCTACACGCTGCTCACCTAGTGGGACAGGACAATTCCCTGGTCGACCGGCTCAGTCGCAGATCCACTGACCAACACGAGTGGGCCCTCAACGACTCTGTCCTGGCAGATCTCTTCCAGTTATGGGGCACCCCCTCTATAGATCTTTTCGCTTCTCGAGAGAACACAAAACTCCACAATTTTTGCAGCAGGGTGGACCAAGTGCAGGGATCGGTCTCCGACACCTTCGCCATCTCCTGGAAGGGGCCCTTGCTCTATGCGTTCTCGCCCATTCCCTTGATATACAGGGTTCTCCACAAAATTCAAATAGACGGTGCTCACGTCATTCTGATAGCTCCAGCTTGGCCGTGCCAACTCAGGTACCAGACACTTCGGGCCATCTCAGTCGACGTCGTCACTCTCCCTCTTCTTCCCAACCTTCTCGCTCGAGAACGAGGAACTGTCCACCACCACGACCTACGGTCGCTCCATCTCGCCGCCTGGTTCATCAGGCTTTGATGCTCAATGCCTCTCCAGAGGATTCTGCTTAGTTCTTGTTGGCCTTCTATCCAATCTTGCTATACAGCTAAGTGGACCCGTTTCTCGGCTTGGTGCGCCTCTCTGCCCTGTAATTTAGACAATATATCCATGAACCATGTCTTTCGTTACCTGATACATCTCCACGAGTCTGGACTCTCCATCTCATCCCTGAAGGTACACCTCACTGCACTCTCCTCTCGACTCCGTTCGCCTGGAACGGACACGCTCTTTTCTCACCCCCTTACGATAACCTTCTGGAGGGGATTGGTCAACTCCTTCTCCCGCCCTACCCCACCATGGGACCTTAATCTTGTCCTGACCAAGTTGATGGGGCCCCCCTTTGAACCCATGGCATCTTCTTCTCTAGAGAACCTTTTTATTAAGACAGCTTTCTTGCTCGCTATCACTTCTGCAAGGAGAGTTTCGGAGCTCTCTGCACTACGAGCCTCTCCTCCTTACACTATTTTCCACCATGACAAGGTGGACCTCAGAACGGATCCTTCTTTCATCCCTAAGGTGGTTTCCCCCTTTCATTTAAACCAAACCATCTCCTTACCTGTCTTATTCCCAAAGCCACATTCCTCCCCAGTGGACCGGACTCTCCATACTCTCGATGTCAAACGAGTGCTATCTTTTTACATCACTCTCACTTGTTCCTTCAGAGCATCTGATGCCTTATTCATCTCCTATGGTGGCCAACGAATCAGAGTTAGGATTACATCCCAGAGACTCTCTAAATGGATTCTTCTCTGCATACGGAGGTGCTATGAACGGGCAGCCAAGACACCCCCCTCTCATCTTCGTGCTCATTCCACCAGGGCAGTTGCCTCATTGATTGCCAACTTCTGTGGAGTTCCCATCCAGGACATTTGCAAGGCTGCCACGTGGTCCTCTGTGCATACCTTCACCAAGCACTACTCTCTAGACCTGGCGGCCAGGATAGACTCAGGAGTGGGCAGAGCAGTTTTTAATGTAATTTTTATTTGACCCGCCTTCAATTACACTCCATATTTGACTAACCTCCTTGACTCCCTCCACCTGAGGTATGTCTTTTTACTGCTACTCACTCTCCCAATAGTGAGAATCGCGGAGATCTTCGAAGAAGAAATAGAGGTTACTTACCAGTAATTCTGTTCTTCGAGAGAGCTCCGTGTATTCTCACGACCCGCCCACCTTTCCCTCTGTCTCGGAGGTACCCTGCTGGGTCTTCCAGGGACGGGTTAGAAGGAACTGAGGCGGTGAGGACTCCGCCCCCTTTTATAGACCCCAGCTCTCACACGATCTGGAGCCCACGCTTTTCTCTGAGGGGGAGGGAGGGACGGAGCCCTCCCCTTATTCTAGATCTTTCCAGGCTATCTTCTGCCTGGAAACTGCTGACAAGGATTTCCGGTACCTGCAGAGCAGGAAGTGAATCCCAATAGTGAGAATACGCGGAGCTCTCTCAAAGAACAGAGTTACTGGTAAGTAACCTCTCTTCCCCCCCCACCACTCTATCTTCAAACTGAAACACTGGGTGAGGCCACGTGAGACGGGGTGAAAACAGACATGACGCTAACTCCACTTTAACACCGCTTTAACATTTCTTATATATGTTACATGGTTGCATAGGGCACCAATACAGCCCTGCAACATGCACCGTTAAAACGGTGTTAAAGTGGAGTTAGTGTCATGTTTGTTTTCACACAGGGAGGGAGTGGGGAGGCTTCCATGCCTTGGGTAGCCTTATCCCTCCATGTGCAGCCAGGCCATGTGATGCAGTGCATACTATGGCTGGCAGCAGCCAGAAAATAGCTCCCTGCTACACAACGCATCCTCAGAAAAATTCCAAGGACAAGTTGCGGAGCGGCTATACCTACATGTGGAAAGGCTGCCCAGAGTGGGACAACCTGTGTGGCTGGACCTGATGCACGGCAAGCTCTGCGGTGGAACTGTGAGCGATGGGCACTGGCGCTTGTCACGTGTGGCCACATCACAGCCGGCGGCAGGCTCTCAGTCTGGCCGGGCTGATCGGGGGAGAGCCCAGAGGAGCACCCCCCACTCACCCCGATAAACCTCTCTTCCCAGGCTCCCCTTCCCCATCAACTGTCATGTGGAAGAGGGGGGAGCGTGCGTCATCCTCCACTCCCTCAACAGCTGCCTATCGGCAGCTGGCCCGATCCTGCACCTCAGCAGGAGTCAGAGCCTCCAGTCCCCGGCTGTAGTGGTGGCTCCGACAGGGGCTAGTTCCATGTCGCTTGTGTAGCTTCATTCACTGTTAAAAATAAGGATAAGCTTTAAGATTTAGTGTTAGAATTTCTTGGGATTGTTTGATAGTCTCACTCACTTTAGCTTTGCCTCATATAAATTTAGAACTGAATTTGACTGCCTTGGATGTAAATTACTTTGTTCTGCTTAATTATTTGTGTATAGAAAGTTCATTTTTACACAGTGAATTCTCTGTGCACTTTGACATCAGATTTCAGGGATTCTTCTTGTCCTCTAAGCTTATGTGGGAGTGTAATTTGACCAACACAGTTTGCTGCGGAGCATTGTACTCTGGAGTACCTAGTCCAGTGGCCTTTTCATTGGAGTCCTAGGTTATATTCCCCTCCTACCACTGATGTGTTGTGTCTTTGTGTAAGCTGTTTCCCCAACCTGTCGGCACAATAGGACCCTGATCTCAGTTGGGGCTTCTAGATGCTACTGCTCTAAAATTAATAATGGTAGTAATAACTGCATATCCTTTCCAAGCAGTGGGTGCTGTTGCTGAAAAGCAGTGGGGTTGTCTATCACTCTAAAATGATACATTTGAAAACAAGGAGCCATTTTTATGGGCCGTCGTTTCTCACAGCACTGTTTTTACAGAACCATCATACCCAAAAGGAGACTCAAGTGGGTCAGCCCGAAGAAGCTGGGAACTGCGGGCTCTCATCAGTCAAACCAAAGGTAAGAAAGATGTATCCTACTGTACCAAATTCAGTGTGTTTAAGATACCTGAAGCTTGGTCTAGGGGATTGTTGGTGGTGGGGTTGTTTTATTTTGATGGTGGTTTTTAAATTGAATGCTGGTAAAAATGCTTCATAACACTGTACATCATGTTGCACTAGGGCCAACAAAAGGGCAGGTTTTATTCTTGCAGACACTGTCCGTTGTTCCTGATACGACACACGCAAGAGAATAGTTTCCCTTTTAGTACTAGTAATTGCAGTTATACTTGCTATCCATTTATGTAAGAAAGTTTTGAGAGTTTTCAATTACATTAAAAATGCTGCTCTTTTTAAAGAAGCTGTAGAGTCAGTGGTGGGGGAAGCCTGTGGGTCAAATCTGCCCTGTGGTAGCCTTTTTAAAAAAAAATTTATTTGACCCTCCTTCATTTTTTGGATCTGGTCCATGGGGCCAGCCCCTATACTCAAGCACTGAAAGAATTAGCATATTGAAAGGGAGCAGGGATGAGGGCATTCGCTAAAGGACAGGACATTGATCCGTGCTCTGAGCCCACCCCTTCGGCCTTCTCTTCAGCCCAGATCCTTTGTGGCCTGCGTCAGGGAAAAGGTTGCCCACCTATTTAGAAGGTCACAATTTTTAATTTTTTAGAACTTCTCAAACGTAAGAACTCACAAATTAGAATAGAACAGAAGCTTTAAAATGTCTCCATCAGTTATAATGGCAAACACCCTAGACCCACGTATCTGAAAAACCACCTCTTCCCCCTATGTCCCATTGTGGCATGCCAGAAGCGCCCTCTTGGATATACCATTGGCACATTAGGTACATAAACTAAGACCATACAGAGATGTCCACATTAACTGCTTCACAGTTATGGAACTCTTTCCCAGAGGTTCACCAAAGCCTATGTCTCTGAGCATTTTTTGAAGGCAATTGGTCAAGCATTTGGCAGGCAGGGATAGGGAAGCTTGGAGTAGGGAACTTTTTTGAAATGGTTTTATAGATGTATATATTTTGTATATATGTAGATTGTAAGCTCTTGGGCAGGGACCGTGTCTACCTGGCGCTATATAAACGCTTATAATAATAATAATAACGTTGTAAGCTGCCATGAGCCCTAGGGAAAGGGAGATATAAGTTCAAATACATTTGCCATATTTAAATAAAAGGAGAGAGTCTTAACATAGCATTGTATGAAAAAGTCATGCAGTAAATACAGACTAAAAAAAGCAAACCACAGTAGTTCTGTGCCTTTGAACAAACAAAACCTGGTTTCAGTGCTCAATGTAAGTCAAGGAGATTTTTTTTCTGCTACAAAAGAAATGCTATCTCCCCTCCAGGTGCACTTCTTATGGAATTTTGGGTCTCTGTTTATCTTCCGTCTTTCTGTCCCCTAACCAGATTTGGCTGAAATCCAAATGGCCCATGGAATCTCGGAAGTTATTAAGGTGCTCATACGTTCCCTCTCTCACTTGCACGATGATTGCGTATACGTCTTTCATAAGAAACCAGGCTAAAAATCAATTTGTAAATGTTACTTTATTAGAATATTGCTAACTGCTTTGAATCAAGTTAGAGAAAAATTAGATGAAAGACTATTAAACCATTTTCTGTTCTGACATGCCCTATGAAATGACTAAGTATTTTCTGTTGCTTTTACTTTGTTTCCTCATCATGTGGCCTTAAATTAAAAAATATTTGTGTGGTACATCATAATGCTTGTTTAAGATGATTGCATAAGATATATTAATAGTATACAAGTTCTGGGGAATAAACTTCTGAACTAACGAAATTGTGCATGACTTTTCGTTTTAGACACTGCTCCCAAGCAAAGACCCATTGAAGCTGTTCAGAAGTCTCTCCAGGTGTTTGAAGAAAAGAGGTACCGAGAAATGAGGAGAAGGAATATTATTGGCCAAGTTTGTGACACCCCGAAGTCTTATGATAATGTTATGCACGTAGGACTCAGGAAAGTAACTTTTAAGTGGCAGAGAGGAAACAAAATTGGTAAGTTTCTAAACATTTGATCCATAGATTTAGCGATTGTGTTCACTTTTTCACCTTAAAATAAACTTTTGACATCTTGACCCTGTTGGCATCATTAGCACAGCTGGTTTTACCATGCCAAAAAAAAAAAAGACTGGCAGAATAGTAAACAGATGACTCTTGCAACTGGCATTTCTTGTGAAGCATCTGTAGTGAAGCTTTCAGTGATTTAAAAATGAATTAATCCATGTTACAGATGGGTTTTCAGCAGCATACGCAGAACAGCTTTGATTCAAAGCAAGTTACGCATAGTGCATGTTCCCAGGATCTCTGGATGTGTTCAGTTGAAGATGATGAGAGTTGTGTGTTTAAAAGAACTGCCAACATCAACGTAAACCTTCACCAGTTTAGTTTCTTTTGCTGATATTGTCATTCTGAAACTTGGCAGAGACAACTGTTTTTTGACTGTTTCTGAATTTATATGAAGATCCTCAAAACTATTATTGAATATCCCTCTGGATCAACCAACCTGAACTGTGGTTCTGAATCCATAATTAATTTAACTGCCATACAAGTTTTAAAATCCATTTGGAATAAAATATATAAAGGAAAAACCCATCAGGCTGACAAGTCCATTTTTGTAAAAGCATTATCTTGATTTCTTTTGAAGTAAATATTCAATTTAAGTTGAAGTAAATATGTTGAAGTATATATTCAGAATATTCAAATATTTTATTTTTGAAGTAAATATTGATTGTGTTCAAGCCATTGTTCTTGTTGCAATTTTGTAGGTGAAGGCCAGTATGGGAAAGTCTATACCTGCATCAGTGTTGACACTGGTGAATTAATGGCTATGAAAGAGGTAAGTACTTTATGATCAAACACACTGGCTTTTATTAAGGATGCATATTTTCTATGGGTGTGCAGAAGAGAAGGTACACCATTCATTTTTGTTGTTTTGTGGGGGTTTCGTAAACGACCTTACAGTTTTTGGTAGGGCTGGGACCCCAGGGCAATTACCGGGTATCGGATTTACCGGATTCCAGTTTCCAAAAAACCGGATTCCCGGATTAAATCCGGTATACCGGTACCGGATTTATTCCATTGATTTCAATGGGGCACTGTCCCCATTGAAATCAATGGAATAAANGCGGGTGGAAGGGGGGACACCCCCCACCCACCATGCCCAGCCTGGATTTAAACAAAAAAATTCCCCTGAGTGTCCCACTGCAGCTCCCCCCAGGGATCACCCTACTTCCAAGTTCCCGCACCCAGGGATCTCGTACCTTCATTGAGCTCCGGCGGTCTGGCGGCTTCAGGGCCGGCTGTGGCTGCCGGCTTCAGACACTGGTAGGCCTTCCGGGGAACTTCCGGGGAAGATCCGGTTTTCCCACCCCTAGTTTTTGGGTTTCTTTCCATATTATTTTATTTAAAATATATATATTTTAAAAAATCACTGTGCTTGCGCAAATGGCCGGTGCTATTTTGGAAAAGGACTGTGACCATTTGGCACATGCATAGTGATTATTTGAAAAAAATATTTTTAATAAATTAAAAGAAAAATACCCAAAACAGATGAAGGCAAATGACAGTGTTCATCCGTTTTTGTAAATTACTCATGAAAATGAATGGAGCTTCATTCATTTTCAAAACTAATTAAAATGATATGAATTACACACCCCTAATATTTTCCTTCTATAACCATTTTTAAAAAAAGTTACCAGTACTTCATGGTTTTCTAGAAGTTATTCCTGCCATGTATCTTTTAGTAACCATTCTTAAAGATGCCTGTAGATGGCTTCCTTTGATGCTTTACACTTGTGTTAACAGCAGCAATAATTTTTTGCAGATAAGATTTCAACCAAATGATCACAAAACCATCAAAGAAACTGCTGATGAACTGAAAATTTTTGAAGGCATCAAGCACCCCAACCTGGTTCGGTATTTTGGTGTAGAGCTCCACAGGGTAAGCGAACACATCAATGTAGCATGTCAGTTGTGAGCTTTATGAGTTTCGAGGGAGACCTGTCTTATATCACAGGAAATTTAGCCATGAATTTGATCCTGTCTTTTGTCTTTAGAGAAGAACTTTCTGAAATGTAATTTGTAGAAGTAGTTGTGCTGATGTTCATCCAGATAGGAATAGCAGCAAAAATGCACCAATATTAGTATCTCAGCTTTCCCCCAAAACATGTTGGCCATACAGGCTGGTTGCACAGGCTTAAAAAGCAAGCATTTTCAGTCAGAGCTTGTACCTCTGAGGCACAATGAACACACATTCCCCCCATCTCCATGAAAAGGTAAATGTATGCAAAATAATGAGGGAGGTAGAGAAATAAAACTACTTTGTGGGAGAGGTGAAAACCGAAAAATAGAAGAGCAATTGAGATGTTTTGTTGCACAACGCTTGTTTATAAAATTCTACTTTCAAATTGCTTTTTAAAGTAATTGAACAGGTTTTCATTGCATATTTTGTCTTTGGATTATGGAGTACTCTGCTCACTCTTTGTGGAAGAAAAAACACTTTTGTACTTCAGCATATTTGGTGTCACAACTAGCTTCATAAACAGACTGATTTATAGAGAATTTCTTAGAACTGCAGTGTAAGAGACTATTATGTACAAAAGTACTTGTGTAATCTTAGAAAGAACACACTTGGCAGAGAGAACTCTTGAGGTGGTTCAGCACTTTACGTTATTTACAAGCCTACGTGCCCAAACTACCATGCTTTTGTAAACATGAGCACTCAAACACCAATCTGTCTGTGGACAACACCCATTATCTGCCCTTCAGAAAGCTGGAACCATTTTTTCTGGTTTTCCCCTCCTGTATAGTGCTTGAATTCCTTCCGACACTGTAATCAGTAAGTCGTGGGAAAATGACACGGGCAGAATCATGCCTTCCTAGTGTCTTTAAACTTTTGGAAACCCTGCCCGCTCATAAAAAAGAAATGCCATTTTGTAGAATTTCATTTTTCCTGTGTTACAAGATAAGGAATGGATGCTGCCAGTCTTGACTGCTCAGTTTCAGAGAACTCACTTAGGCACACTCCTGCATCTGTTATGAAATAAGGTCTGGTGGAGGGGATCAACCTTCTCCAGCAGGCTACCAGTAAAATATATGGAGAGAGATTTAAAACTTCCAGAAGGCCCTGAACATCATCGTAGATGGCACATGCCTGAATGCAGCTGCATCAAGGAGGACTTAGGGCTTGCCAACCCAATCAGTCTCTTGTACTAGTGTTAGGCACCATGATGGGATAGCCACCTTGGGATTGACCATCCAGTATGCTGCTCATTCAATACCACACCACTGCCCTGTAGCAAAACCTACAATCTGGGCAAGTACAACAGCAAGTGCTTTGTGCTGAGTATCTCCCATTCCCTCCTGGAAAGTACATAGACCCCACCCACCCACAAGGCATTGCTACTGTTCAGCCACTGCCAGGCCTGCACAGCATGCCTATATTATGTGGTGCAATGTGCCTTTTGTCCAGGGAAATTAGTCTGGGGTAGCAGTTATAGGAAACGTTGCAGGAATTGCTGCCCCCAGCATGTGATAAGCCCAGGTGCACATTCAAATGTGAACCTAGGACTACATGAACACTGGCATCATGTTTTGCTACATGGGAAGTAGAACGTGTGAAACTACACTTAGACACAGTTTATTAGACTGTGATATCCCAAGTGAAACAGACCAAGCTTTTTGAATAACAAGGAGAAGGAAGGTGCATGATGGGTTAAAAAGACGAGCCCAGAGACTAAATAAATGCAGTTTGGTTCCCACAACAGGAGGAGATGTATATCTTCATGGAATACTGTGATGAGGGCACTTTGGAAGAGGTGTCGAGGCTGGGCCTCCAGGAGCACGTCATTAGGCTCTACGCGAAGCAGATCACTATTGCTATTAATGTACTGCATGAACATGGCATAGTTCATCGAGACATCAAAGGTAATTGGCAAAAGCATCAAACTTACGTTGCTGCTTAAGGGACTTTTAGCAGTGTTGCCAGAAAGGAAATGGTGTAAAGTAGTGATTAAGTTTGCAGACTGTGACTGCAAAGACCAGGGCTTGCTTCCTGATGTGTCTCAGCCTCCTGTGTGATATGGGCAACTCATTTGATGTCTGTGCCACAATTCCCCATTTGCTAAATGCAGAATGTAGCGCTTCCCTACCTCACAGGGGTGTTGTGAGGATAAAACCTATTAATTGTGAAGTTCTCCGGTATTGCGGAAATAGTGGACATGGATGGATATTCAAGGCAGGTTCTCAGCACTGAACCACTTGACCCAGTGCTGTCTTGATCATAAACTTGCATTAGCAATCCATGCTTTTATTTAATGTACCCCCCGTGGTAAACAATGTAAAATAGGGGACAAATTCTGTTCATGGGAGTTCTTGTGCCAGTCCCACGGAATTCTTCAGGAGCAGACTTTGGTCTAGAGGAGATCTCAAAGACCTACTATACTGTAAATCATATGCTGTATATTTATTCTGGCATTTCAAGAAATGAAGAAGTTCTCTGGCAGCTGAAGAGCAGTATGTAGATGGGGTGGGGGGTGGGGTGTCCACCCAGTCTGGGGTTCTCAGGACTCAGTAGGTCAGTAGAATTTCAGAGGCATGGTGGTGTAGAAATATAGTAACGAAAGGTCACCATTTCTTGTTAATGGGAGGCTGTAAAGTCTAAGGCTTAAAATTAGACCTGTTCATAATTTTTCTGATTTCAGGTTAGCCTACACACATTGATCTTTTAGCCACTGCTTATAGCGAACAGGCGGAAGCAACAAAAGTGCTGAACTTTTAGGATATACATCAACCTCATTCTGCTATTTCACTATGTATCTATCCCAGACAGGGAAATAGGTGTTCTTGTCTCTCTCTCACTCTTCCCTCTTTCTAAATTATTCTGCTACTCTTAAGTGGTTCATTTCCTCAGTGTGACTCCCCTTTCTCAACCATTGCAGAGAACAGAACAGGTAGGGGAAACATCTGCTCAGAGAAATACCTTTTTAAGTGCTCAGTTTATATCAAAAAATTGCAACGCTAGGTCTCTGTCCCTCTTACTCACAGGGTACTGAAACATCGCAGCAGTCTAGGAGATTGCCAGTTGCTCTTGGTTGTTTGGCCTCGTGCGCCTCAAATGGGAAAGAACAGTCCATGACCAAGAGGTCTCCCATCCAGGTAGGCCACTCTTGAGTTGGCATTGGCTTCTTGTTCAGGCAATATCACCATTCCCATACCTCCCATACTTCAGCATTCCTTCCTTTCCTTGTTGCCTTATGATCAAACCTTTTTATCCAGATATAAGCTCAGCTCTGGATTCTCCAAAATCCCATGTTAAATATTGTTTCCATTCATTTTTCAGATGCTTATGTAGCACAGTATTGCTGTCTCCAGGGAGACCCAATTAGCTACAGCAAAACCTAGGATCTAGTCTAGAAATTGGGTCTTATGAACTGAGTCAAAATTTTCCTTTATACTGTTGTAGAATTTCATTAGCGTTAGGATACACTTCCAGACTGAGAGAGAGTCTTCCTCTTGACCAAGGGAACCATTGAAGTAAGAATGTCTGTCTAGATGCAGGTCGGTACACTCTTCACCAGTGTCAGCTTCCTAATAATTTAGGTCCGTGGCTGCAATCCCAAGCAGGATACGTGTGGGATTCACATGAGTTTAGTTTAGGATTCACATGAGATCCACGCAGGTCTCACACGGGATCCACGTGACACAATGCAATCCCTGTGGAGATGCAGGCGGTTTGCACGCACACGACACATGCAGTATGCATAGGGCATGGGATCGTCCCCAGTGACATTCTTTCAGTGCAATCTCAGGTTCAAATGTTGTTACTTTTGATAATTTTAAGGTCTTGGTGCTCTACCCTTTTGAGGAGTGTTCTCATCCTCAATGACAGGGCATTGGTCACATAGTGGCCATAGGAATCTTGTCTACAACAGGGGCTGCCTCGGGGCTTTTTATTGATAAAGTAACTCGGTTAGAGTCTCATTCAGAGTACCAAATGGCATACTGGAAGTGGTCTTCCTTTCTCCCCATAGATCTTGTTCAGAGGTTTTTGAACCCAGGATGGTGCAGCAAGCTTTCTCATTCATATGAGAAACACTAATGGGACAACTGATCATGTAATCGGGTATTTCCTTTGTGGCAGGAAGAAAAATTATATGGCGGAGACAAACTGAACTAAAGCCGTATTTGTTTTTTTATAGGGTCTTGTCTCTCTCAGCATCCCCCTGAATCCCTGAACTCTGAAATGAGGGACAGTGACTCTCAAAATGCATTACATAATTTGTATATTTTATATCATCAATAGTTTATTGTTTAACCAAAGATTATGACAAAATACAAACAAAATTGCCACAAAAGCAAAAGTTTAGTATAGAACAAAAAAAAGGAAGCCATAAACTCTGTCAAATAAAATATAACAAAACATGGGTCTTGCTCCTAAGTGGGGCGTGGACTTGACAAGGCCTGACCCCTGAAATTAATATTTAGCTAAAACTTAATTACGTAACAAATCCCCAGTAACTTGGATCTTGCTCCTTAATGGAGAGTAACCCCTCCGGATGTTTTTATTTACTACGAGTCCATTGCTTAACTATTGTGGGGGTGGGAGGGGAGGATTTAAAAGTTAGGAGCTCTCATATCCACAATAACCTCTGTCAGAAGCCAGACTTAAACCATTTCCCTGCCAGTGTTTATGTCCAAATTATGGCTGCACCAAATAGGTGCTCAGAGTACTCGTGAAGATTTCTGAGGTTCTGGAGTACCAGGAACGAGTCCTCGGCCGTTACTCAAAATCTGGCCCTCAGGCCCTCGGTGAATACTTCGGAATTCCGAGTGCGGGGTCCAGAGGGGAGGGGAATGGGTCAGGAAAGAGAGGATGAGGGCATAACAGGAGCTGAGGGGGTAGAGTACTGTGATGCGTGACTTCTTCCAGATGAGTAAGTCTGGAGAAGGGGCCTAGTGCTGGCCTCCAGCCACCTTCCCTGTACTTGGCCGAGGATTTTCTGAGTTCCAAAGTTTCGGGGGCCATTCCTCGAAAACCTCAATCCTCAGTGTTTTCTGAGGAAAACCAAGGACCAAGTTTCAGCACTAGTCCAATCTCTCTTGCAACAGTTCTCTTAACTGCTTGACCCCTCACCCCCCCATGCTGAACAAGATTTACAGTTTACATGGCCTTTCTTCTGCCAGTAAAGCTTCCCCTCCATTCTAGCCATTTCTCCTCCTGTGTGGATTTTCTCATGGGCAAGGCAATAGCCTGACAGAGAAGCTGGTCTGAAATGTTGCTGCTGTTTTAAAAAAGAAACTTAATTAAAGAAATCACATCATCAGACCCTTATAAGGTCCAGGTCTAAAGCCCTGACCTCTTGGGTTTGTTTGGGTTTTTTTTTCTTTTCTTTCCAGAGAAATCGCTAGAACTCATAGCTTCACACTGATGTTCCCAAGCAGTGGTGGTGGTGATTTCTAATTTAAAAGACTGCAAGAAGAAAAGTAATTAAGGAGCAAACAATAGAGTCCCTTATTTATAGCATCGGAGGGGCTGCTTTGAGCTTGCCTGCTCCTCCCTATATAATGTGGGACTGTGAAGCAGGTTTCTGTGATTACAGGACAGATAACAAAAGATATGTCAAATCAGTCACGTCCTGGAAAATCCGAGACACAGAGAAGTATGCTGCGCAGTCTTCAGATTTGTAGTAGCCAACTGACGTTTCCTCTTGTTGGGTATTTCTCCTTGGTGGCAAACGTCCAGTTTCCAGTGTAGCCTACACAGTAATTGTGGTGGTATGAAAACCACACAGTGACTGATTAAACTATTACTGGTCTGAACTAAGAGACTTAGGTTCTTCCCCTAAAATAACTGAGGCTTGTGTATTAAGCTCCATAGATCCCAGATTCAGTTCCTGCTGTTGAGTTGTAATGGCCATACTAATGCATGCAAGCTTGAGTTGTATTTAAAAAAATAATCTGTCAATGAATCTTTGTTACTCAGTTCTCCTTTTAGTGTGTGTGTGTGTGTGTGTGTGTGCGCGCGTGTGCGTGTGCACAAGAAAGAGAGATTTCTCTCCTTCCCTGGAGATTAAACTTTGTTTCTAAATATTTTATTATTAGCAGCTGTGAGGAACCCTTGGAGTAAGAGGGACAGGACACCACAGCGCTGCACGTTCTTGTCATCTCTTCAGAAACTGAGCATTTATTCTTATTCTTATTATTGCCTTTTTAAGTTGAATATCTGTGCAGAAGAGTTAGCTGCAGGAACTGGAAAAACTAGTTTGTGAGGCAAAGTTCTTATAAAGGAACAGAAGACAGGAACTCCTGTTTTGTGTCTTCTGTGAGGCAGAGCAATAGTGGGAAAGACTGGCAGAAATATGTTATCCAGCTGGGCACCACAAAATCCCGTTTGTGACATCGATAAACCTAAACCGGTTCCAGGAACCTACTATTTGATAACTGGTGGGTTGGTTCATAAGTGGCATTCCACCCCCTCGCCCAAGGAAAGAGACCACAAGATTGAGGAACTGAGATGGCTCCAATGTCTTATCCAACAGTTAGCAACGACAATCAGGTTGAGGTTTTGTTCTTCCTGCTCATTATTCACAAGAAGCCTGGGATCAGGAATGACATGCTCATTGTTTAAATTTGTGAGTTGGCTGGATTTTGAAGATGGGAGAATTCTGGTCTCCAGATATTTCACAGAATTACTCCATTATACTGCAGTTACTTCTCCAGCTCTTTAGAACTGAGTGGTTGAACCCAGTGAGAGATGAACGTTCATGATGAGCACTGCATAAGTGCTTGACTTGACTACAAGAAAGGCCAGCAGACATTTAATTCAAGCAGAAGCTGATAGAGATACTTCAGGATTAGGATTACAATGTTAGCTGCCTACTCTGTTTTTAATGAAGACCAATTTTAGACCTGTTAACTTGGACGGCCTTTAGGAGTCTAAAGTTAGATCAGGTAAAAACTTGAAAATCACACTAAAACTAGCTCACTCCTAAAGGTCAAAATATAAAGGGAAGATCTTGACACCTGAAGCTATGAAAGAATCATTCTTTCCCTTCTTAGGAAGGCATTCTGTACTGCCTGATTGGAACTTAGGGCCAGAGTTGAACTTCTGGCAAATCAAGTTGCTCGGCTAGTCAACACTCAATTTATTTTCCATAAAATAATAAGCACGTAAAAAACCCAAAGAACATGGCACTTTTTAATTTGTATTTTAGTGTTTATACAAACTTGAAAAGAGCCAGGCATCTTGGCCCTATCCTAATATCCTGGATTATTACCCCTCCCTTCACTGTCAACCCATGAATGCATTAACTTTTGGAAAGTTCATTAGAAAGTAAACTAACTGCTCCCATGAATTAGGGAAGAATGAATCTGAACCGTGCTGGAGCCAGCTGGGGTATATGAGGCTGGAGATGCGCAGGGCAGGAGCACAGAAAGAAAAGCCAATGGAGACTAGTTCCCTGGGGGCAGTGAGCCTGGGCTAGCCTGAAGATGATGAACCATGGCTATCCTGCAGGCTTGCTAGAAAGCTCCATGGAGAACTCTCAAAGACAGAGATCAGACAGTTAGCCTGGAATCCCAGGGGGAAAAAATTACCTTCGCTTAAGAAAGAAGAAGAAAAATTAGGGCAAGGGTAGTTGGCTTGTGGTCACATGATCAAGCAAGAATTGTGGGCAGGTGGAAGGCCTATAAGGACTTTAAAAGAGAAGGACTTTATTGATACTCCTAGCCAGGGAATTCCTAAGGACTCTGTATGCACTAAACCGTTCCTGAAAGGGCATCTGCAAAGAAAAACTCTGACCTGGCTTGGTGAAACAAGCACAAACACAGCATAACTATCCTGCTGTAGTACATTGTAGCTCATCTTATTCCTGACACACCTGCTCTTTGAAAGGTTGCCAGATGTGGCATGGAGAAATATCCACAAGGGGTTGAAATGAGAATTCTTATAATCCCCTTTTCACTGGTGACTTAACACAGAGCTAGAATGTGAGCCCCTAACTTTGCCAAATAGCCTGTTTGGTCCTCTACCTTCATCAATCCTTCTGGCTTTTCAGCTCCTAGGGACATATTAACTTGGGTGTGTGGAACTGCTGCACACCTACTCTTAGCACTGGTAGAAAAGGCCAGTTTGAACCAAGAATGTAAACTAACAGGACCATCTCTTGATCTGTATTTTACAAATAGTTCACTTATTAATCCAGGCTAATCAACTTGTGGGGATTCACTTTTAGAATACCATACCATTTCCTTTGAGGTATCCTACTAAAACGTTCTGTCTTTATAACAGTCATTTTTATTTTGTTTTGTTTTTTCCCTAAGGAGCCAATATCTTCCTTACTTCTTCAGGACTGATTAAGCTGGGAGACTTTGGATGCTCAGTAAAATTAAAGAATAACACACAGACAATGCCTGGAGAAGTGAACAGTACTCTGGGGACTGCAGGTGAGGAAGGATTTGCTAAAGTGCCTGTCATTTTTAGTTCTAGGGTAATTTCAGACATTACGAGATCACAGTTAACCACCCTGAATCAGTGGATTCAGGGTGATGGCTATGATCTCGTGCACGTCTGTTTGAGCCCCACTTGATGTTCACCACGGTGAATTCCTGGCGGGGTTCAAAGCTAACCACAATTCTGGAGGTGAGGCCGGCTGTGGTTAGGTTGGCCATGATCCGGGACGAGGCTGGGAATGGCCCGTCCCGGAATCAGGTCCCAACCACGGGACAGGACCTGTGCCCGTCTCCCCGAGGGCGGGTGGCCATGGAAGTGCTGGGGGTGGGGCTGAATGGCCGCATGTTGCGCCGCGCAACCCTGCTCCCTCCCCGATTCACCTCTGCGATCAGGCCGGCACGTCTAAAGGACAGCCGGTCTGTGATCCCATTCCACAGTTCAGCATGGCGGACCGAAAGGCCCGTCACGTCTGAAATTATCCCTGGTTAGCAAACACTATAAAATCATCAGTCATATAACAAGGCTTGGAATAAAAGAGAGAAATTGCAGAGAAGGCTAATCTTATGCTGCATAATCAGAAGCACTGTACGCAAGACCTGGGAAGTCATTGTGCCACTCTACTCAACTCTGGTCAGGCCTCAGCAGGAGTTCTGCATTCAGTTTTGGCCACCCCATTTTAAGGAGGATATAGAAAAGTTGGGGACAGAGTGCACAGAAGAGCCACAAAGATGATAAAGGGTTTGGAATTCAAATCCTATGAGGAGAGTGACTGGAAGGATTTGGGTAAGTTTGGAGAAAAGACAAAGTTCGTGGGGGTGGGAAGAAATGTTATTTGAAAGGCTGCTATAAAGATGGAGTGGAGAGCTCTCCATATGAGAGACTTAGCCTTGGTTAACAGAATTCTTGAGAAGCAGAACTGTAGGCAGTGGTCCCAATCCTAAACACACTTGCATATGAGCAAGTCTCATTGGAATCAATGGAACCTGCTCCTGTGCAGGTGGGTTTTGTGTTGGGGCCAGGGTGGCCACACAGGTAAAGACATTTGAGCAATGTCTTTCAAAAGACATTTTTTCATGCACCTGTGCCAGAGAGAAAAAGATCTGCAACATAATCCCCAAGGCAGACAGCAGTTGTATTAGCACTTAGCACAGGCACAAGTCCCATTCACTTCAGTGGAACTTGTGGCAGGGCTGTCTGCCTAGAGAATTGTGCCACTGGTGTTTAATTTATTTTGTTTAAAGGAAAATGTCTGGGAAAAGATCGAGTTTCAGTATTTTTAGCTCTGCTAAAAAAAGATGAAAAATATTGATGCTAGACTGTTTCACAGCAAGAAATTGAGCCTGGTGCAGCCAGGAACTGATTTATTGCAGCTAGCAAAGGAATACCAGTTATAGCAGCTCTGTTTGAAACATACTTGGTTGCTGAATTTAATCCCTTTATTTAGGTACCTCCTGTACCTTTGTTGTATAAACTGATGGCACTGTATATGTTGTTTCACAGCATACATGGCTCCTGAAGTAATTACTCGAGCTAAAGGAGAAGGACATGGACGTGGAGCAGACATCTGGAGTCTGGGCTGTGTTGTAATTGAGATGGTCACTGGCAAGGTAAGGCCATTTCACGTGCGCTATGAGCTGGATATTTATAAAACTGTTAACTCAGGATGTGAGAGATACATTAGAGTCATATTGAACTGAGATTTCAGAGGTTGAGCATTATTCCACTTCCCATTACTGAGAATGGCATGTTAATGTTTTTGAAACTGGTTAGCAATTTACTTGTTGGCATAAGCAGAGCTAAGGAAAAGGCTCCCACCCCTCCCCAACTCCTGCAAAAACGATTTGTTTTTTTGGTTCGAAGCATCAATTAACTTAGTGTGGGTGCAAACATTCTCCCTGTGCCGTATGTAAATTTGTTATGATCAAAAATGTGGTGTTTAACAGTAATAATACTTTAATAGCATTGCATGGCACGTCCACCTATTCAGCTATAGGCATCCTTCATATTAATGGCCACAGATGGCATCCCCTCCCACCACTGTCATCAGTCATATAGCTGTGTTTAATAGTTTTGGACAGGGACCAAGTGTAATGGAGCTGTTTGGCTGCAGTCAGTGCTGAACTGCTTTTAGTGCCACCTGGTGACAGGTTCTTCCCAAGCCTCTAGTCTAGAAGCACAAAAATACCAGATGTGCTTTCTTGACTATTGGTTAATGAATCCCTTTGCCAAACCTGTTTTTCGGTATTACTTTGTTGCAGAGACCCTGGCATGAGTACGAACACAACTTCCAGATCATGTATAGGGTGGGGATGGGCCATAAACCTCCCATACCTGACAAGGTCAGCCCAGAAGGAAAAGACTTCCTTTCTCACTGCCTGGAAAGTGATCCGAAGATGAGATGGACAGCTAGCCAGCTCCTCGACCATCCATTTGTCAAGGTTTGTTAAAGCTCTTGTGACTCTGGAGAATAGTTGAGACAGAACTGAAACAACGGAGACTTTGAGTCCATTGCATGCATATACTGCTGTAGGGAATCTTATTCAAACCAGTAGCATATGGTACTGAGCTGTCACTACGTGTGGTTTGTCTTAGAAGGAAAAGAGAAGCCATTTCTAAAATGCACATGCCATGATTGGAAGTACAGGCAAAATTTAAATGAAAAGGTCTTTAGCTGTTTCTAAATCTTATAAGATTGCCTTGTAACTTTTTGCAAAAGGAGCATAAAGCTACACCATATTTGTACTGCTGCAGTGTGTACACATATTGGATCTAAAATGTAAAAACCCCCACTTAATTCATGAATCTAAAATTATCCTCCACCAAAACGATACTCACATATCCACTTATTCTGTTACTTTGATCATGTTGGTAGCTTGGTTACTTCGTTTGGACATGATTAGTGCTAGTGCACACCAGCGCTAATAGAACTGCAGCAAAAGAACCAAAATGGACATTCGTTTTAAGAGCTGAAGAGTATAGCAATTTGTCTCTGCTTCATTGGGCCTGATTCAAAGCAGGCATAATTGTAAGATCACATATTTGACTCAGACATTCGTTTTGGCTCCACACCATGTAGTAAACTTTGGGTACTGTGTTTGGAAGTGAGATTACCAGGAACCTGTGTTTACTGCGGTTCCTGCGGCATTCCCACCCACCCCCCCCATTGGCTTAATAAGAAGGGAAGCTAAAGTGGACGTATACCAGCCTGGTGTTCAGCTGACATCCTTCGTGGCAAGGGTCTACATGTACCTTTTAAGAGACTCCATTTAGTTCTGCTTGCTTGCTTGCAGGAGAATAGAAGGGCTTTTATCCCATGTTGAGGACCATGTTTCTTTTCATTATTGTTTTTGGTTGGGATGAAAGAATTTTGTTGGGCTCTTCGGAGTCTTTACCTAAAGATCTTTTTATAGGGACATCTATCAATCAAATAGGTTTTGTAAAAGGCTAATAGCTCATTCCCCTTGTCAGTACAGGGTTGTTAAACTGTATAATCAAGTATATGTTCAGCCAGACAAATAGAATAAACTTTTTTTTTTAATCCTAGCTAGTAGGCAAATTGCTGCTCTTTGAGCTATTTCCCTTGGAATTTGTCCATGTCTGGAACACATCCGTCTGTCATTAGCACTATTGTTGTTTGTGATGTTGATAATGGTGGGGCCTCCAATCACATACCTAGACTGAGATAATTTTGGGGGGTGAAGGGCTGTTGTGTGAGAGGCAAAGTGGGAGAGGTGGAGGCTCTTCCCAGCCTGTTTGTCTGGCCTCTCGACCTTTGGGGATGCTGGGATTGGGTGGTACCCCCCAGCTACCTGCAGCCCCCAGGGATTATGGAGGTTTTGGAAATTGTCAACCCTGGGGGTTGTGACTATCTTTCCCCGGGGGGGGGAGGGAGGGAAGTTAGTGGGAAGGTCCATTAGGGTCGTGTCGGGCAGAGGGAGGTACGGTAGAGAGTAGGCTTTAGTGGGTACAAGGGAAAGGCAATTGGTGCCTATTCCCGTCCCTCTTCGCTCCTGTCTCGGCTATGTAGGATTCGACTCAAGTGGGGACCCCAATCTGTCGCAGCTGCTGCTCAGTACCAGGTCAGTGGTGAATAAAATGGCTATTATCTCCAATCATATTTAGGGTGAAGCCACTGACCTTCTTTGTATTACTGAGACCTGGCTGGATGATGCAGCTGGGCCTATATTGGGTAGTGTTTTATGGGTTTTAGTTTGTATTTGATTATTTTTATGATAGCCTTCCTGAGTTCGGGGATAAGGTGGGATAAAAATTGAAATAAATAATAAAATGCTGTCATGCCGGAGGGAGAGAGGAAAAAGCCTAACAGTTTTAGCATCTATCAAGTTCTCAGTGTGTCATGTAAAGACAGAGTTTAAATGGCAAAAACCATGGTCTGCTATAGGAGCCGCTCTGCAGTCTATTTCAGTAAATTGCAAGCCTATCTGACCCCTTTACTGTTGTCTGTACAGCTCAGACTCATTTTAATTGTGCTCTCTGTGCTGCTTCTTCCCTTCACAGGTTTGCACAGATGAAGAATGAAGTTACTCAATATGTGGCCTCTTTTACTTTGGCGAAGTATCTGTTAATCACTACTGTATGTAATATTTACATAAAGACTGTGCTGAGAAACAGTATAAAAATTAACCTTACCATGACTGAAGACTGCACAAGTGACAGGCGTCACTTCTACTGCTGCTCCTGTATGTTTTAGTTGGCACATGTTGCTCACGTGACGGTGTCCGCAAGTTTAAAGAAGCTGCATGTTTCAGTGAAAGTGCCATTACTACTGTATATGGACCATTGCCTCTTTGTTCTTTCTCCACCATTTCTCATATGATTGAGAACTGTAATGTTAATATGTAGTATTTTTGAACTTTCTAGGTTCGAAAGAAGTTATAGTGTTATCAGGCGTTCTGGACCTTGTTTTTTAATCCCCTGTTGTTGAGTGCACTGACTGTGAACTTCTACTTTTTTGTTTTATTGGCCAGCTTCAGATTTGTTATGCAAAAGGCTCATTAATGAAATTTTAAAAGTGTTTTTTTTCTCAATAAATGGTTTATTTTAGGAAGCTTTTGTGCAGTTCTTTTCATTGCTGAAAGGATAAGTGCAAATAGCGCGCAATATAACAACAAAATCCACTTCACTGTCTTAAGTTCTATTTCAGCATCTTTCATTTTAAAGCGTGGCAGGCTTTGCCATGAAGCCGTTCTAAAGTCACAGCATAGTCTTGTTGCCATTGGGTTCACACAAAAGTAAGTAATGCCAGTGCCTTAGGGCTGTTCCGTTGATCATTGAAGGGCGTCTACTCGCATAGAATTTAGTGGCATTCTGTGTGGCTGGCTCTCACATACCTCGTTGCAGGCTTGGGGGTTTTACTATTGTCCCAACACACCACTCAGAATAAAAGTGAGCGGTTTTTATGTATGACACCACTACTTCTACGACCGAGATGGACAAATGGCAGCTTAGGAGCTGCATGCGGCTGTTGGACACCTGAACTGCAGCTCTTGCAAGAAGTTGGCTGCCTAGAGGTGCGTTCATGCGGCTGCTTCAGGAGCAAGAGAAGTCGAGCTGTCAGGAGCAGGGTGAGCCACTATCCCAGAGCTGCCAGGGAACTTTGATATGAGAGGTGCTGGGGTTGGGGGAAGCCATGCTGCCCTGTCCACAGGATTGGGGAAGCCATGATCAAAGTAAAGTGCTCTCTATGATAGGAACATTTTGGTATGCAGCTCTTGAGCTTGGGGACTTTTGCCCATTCTTATTTTAGTATGCTGCCATCTGTGACTGTTCAAGCTACCAGAACTGAGGTAGGTGCTTCCTGTGTTTGTGGCACTTTTAAATTAGGGATGCTTTCTCCCGGGGGATCCTCCTGGCCGTACAGTCTGGACTGTAGGGTAGATCCCGCCGGGAACCACTAGGAGGCAGACATCGACTTTCGAGGAGCCTGCTAGGAGGGATCTAGCCTCTGCTCCCCAGTTGTTTGTCTGCCTTGGGGCAGTTAGGACGCAGGCAAGTGGGTGGAAGAACCAGCCCTGAGCCTTTTCAGGTTTGGGGCACTCTTCCAGCAAAGGAATCGGCCCGGTGCCAGGGGGAGAGAAATTCTCCATCCTGTTCACCTACCCGGCTCGCCTGGGTACAGGGCCTTGATCGGGGGTTCCCCTTCCTCCCCTCCGGAGCGGGGTTTTTCCCTTCACCGAGGGCGCAGCAGTTTCCCCCTTCGGGACCTTCTGCAGCCCCTATACTCTCCACCTCCGCCTCCACCCTTCCTCCCTGGCAGGGGTTCGGGGGAGGTTTGGACTTACAGCGGGGGGGTAGTGCGGCGGCTTCTCCCATCGGGACCGTCCGCCCCCCCCCCCGGCTCTTCTAGAAGGCCGAAGGCAAGGCCGCAGAGCGCTTCGTGTCGGCTCCGCCCCCCCCCCTCCGTTGGGGGGGAGGAGCTTGTTTTCGCGGGCGTTTTCCTGGGATCCAATCAGGAACGCTCCTCCTAGTCAGAGCCTGCCGCGCTTTTTGCAAGGCAGCTCTCCAGGGGCCAGCGCTGAGCGCGCTTTTTGCAGAGCAGCTCCCCGGGGATCAGAGCTGGGCGCGTTTTGTCGGAGCCCAGGGATCGTTGTTTCCCGGAGCCTGCTCGAGGGCAAAGAGTTGCTGGTCTCATCAGAGGCTGTGCTGGGCCTTCTCTGCCTTCGAGGCTACTGTCGCAGGTGCTTAAGATGCCAGCGACAAGGAGATCCACGGAGTCAGGGGCTTCCACGGAACAGCCCCTCGCAGTGAGTGCCCCCCAGCCCGCCCCAACAGGGCCTCTAGCGGGGGTTTCAGCTCAGTCCCCTCCAGCAGGGCAGGATCTCCACACAGAGCTGTTAAGGGAGATCCTAACAGAGCTCAAGAGAAAGAGGTCCCCTCCCAGATCTAGGCCCGCTAGATTCTACAAGGGCAACTCCAAGGGGGCTGGTAAGGGCAAGCAGCCCCTTTCTAAGAAGCCCTGCAGGGCCTCTGAACTAATTGTCTCTCCGGCTTCGTCTGAGGAGGAGCAGGAGGATTTCATGGACAGCCATGAATCAGAGGAGGAGGACACCTCGTGTCAGGGCAGTAAAGTCAGACAGAGAAGGGCCTCTTCCCCGGCAGAGTCTATGGAGGAAGAGGAGGAGGGGATTTCAGAGGGGGAAATCGTCAGTGAAGGGGAGCCGGCTGACAAGGAATGCTCAGGGGAGACAACCCTGGAGCCCTCTCTGGACCCTGACAGGCAGTTCCCCTGCAAGTATCGCGACCTGATTTTTGACCAGCTCGCCAAAAACCTGCATTTCAAGCAGAAAAAAGAGAAGGATGCTTCTTCCTCGTCAGAAGAGGAGGAGGAGGAGGAAGCTCGGGGTTACCTTCCCAGAGCGAGAGGCCGTGACAAGGGGCTTCTGCTGGACAAGGCCTATGAAAAAATTATATCCAGGGAATGGCAAAATCCTAATAGGCCTTCCAAGTTGACAAGGTCTCAGTTGTCCCTATATTCTTTTAACAGAAAAAAGAATGCCTTCTTGTCTACCCCTAAGGTCGACGCCGCTGCAGCATCTCTAGCAAGGAGTTCTGTGTTCCCGACAGAGGGAGACTGCTTCCCCAGGGATCCAACGGACAAGGCAATAGATTGCAACTTGCGGAGAAACTTCGATGAGATATCTGCAGTAATGAAGATGGCCACGGTCTCGTCATATTTCTCCAGGGCTTTGATGATCTGGGTCAAGAGAGTCTCTGAGCCGGGCATCTCAGACAAAATGATCAGGGTTTTGTCCACGCGTATTCAACTGGCATACGCCTTCATGGCAGACGCTTCGACCGACATGCTACGCTGGTCTGCGAAAGCGGCGGCTTCCAATGTAGCGGCTAGACGTCGCCTGTGGTTGAGATCTTGGAGAGGGGATAACACCGCAAAGAACGCGCTGGTGAGCGCCCCTTTTCAGGGTAGGAAGCTGTTCGGCGTCTGCCTGGATAAGGTGCTGAGTGATGCGGCGGACAAATCAAAGAAGCAGACCTTGCAAAGTGTGGGAATTCCCAAGCGGAGTTTTCGTCCCTACAACACATCCTACAACCAGTCAGGGAGCTCCAGACGGCCCTTTTTTCCCCAGAGAGGTAATCAACAACGCTACAAGCCGAGATGGCAGAAACCGCGGGGCAACGATAACAGGGGCAAGCAGCGTCAGGGAGCAGGAAGACCCAAGCAGGACGCCTGACTACTCACAGCCCTGCCCTCTAGATCAGCTCAGCCTAGGGGGCAGACTTCAGCTGTTTGCAGCAAAATGGGCTTCCAGCACAACGGATGTTTGGGTTCTCCAGACGATCCAAAGGGGCTACGTTATAGAGTTAACGCACTCCCCCCCGCGATACTTCTGCTCATCAGCCGTGCCCAGGGATCTGGTCAAGCAACAGGCAATGCGGGCAGAAATCTTCAGGCTCCAGACCATCGGAGCGATAGAGGAGGTCCCTCTTCTCGAACGCGGGCAAGGTCTCTACTCCACCATTTTTCTAGTTCCAAAAAAGCTAGACGAATGGAGGGCCATCTTGGACCTAAAGAGATTGAATCGAGTCCTCAAAATCCAGAAGTTCCGGATGGAAACTCTACAATCTATCAGGACAGCGATCGTTCAGGACGAGTGGCTGACAGCGCTCGACCTGAAGGAGGCCTACCTTCATGTGCCGATCTACCACAATCACCGCCAGTGGCTTCGCTTCTGTTATGCAGGACAGCACTGGCAGTACAGAGCCCTTCCCTTCGGCTTGGCAACCTCCCCGAGGACCTTCACGAAGGTGCTAGTAGCTCTCGTAGCGATTCTGAGGACGGAGGGGATAAAGATCCATCCCTACTTAGACGACATCCTGGTCAGGTCTCCATCCTGCGGTCAGGCACACAAAGACATTCAACACGTCATACAGTGTCTGCAGGACCACGGATTTGTCATCAATCGCAAGAAGAGTCATCTCACTCCAACTCAGACTCTGGAACACCTGGGGGTCATACTGGACACCAGACAGAGCAAGCTGTTCCTATCCGAACAGCGTCGCCTAAAGCTGTTGACCCTCATCCAACAAATCGTGGAGAAGCCCAAATCCAGGCTAAAATCGCTAGCAAGCCTTCTAGGAGCCATGACCTCCTGCCTGGGCATAGTTCAATGGGCGAGACTACATTCCAGACCCCTTCAGCGGTTCCTTCGTCCGTGGCAGGACGAGCTGACTCAAGGCCAGAACCCATCAATCCAGGTGACACCTCTTCTCAAGAGGTCGCTAGCGTGGTGGACTCATCAGGACAGATTCTTACCAGGAATGCCTCTCTCACTTCCGGAAAGCACGATCCTGACTACAGACGCAAGTCTAAGGGGCTGGGGCGCTCACACACAAGGACACTCAGCTCAGGGCAAGTGGCTACAATGGGAGAGGGGCCATCATATCAATTGGCTGGAGTTGAGGGCGATTTATCTGGCCTTGAAGGATCTGTCACCGTTCCTGAGGGGGAAGGACGTATTGATCTACACCGACAACACGGTCGCAAAAGCCTATATAAATCACCAGGGCGGATCGAGGTCCGAGACGCTCCACCAACTAGCCACCAGTATCATGCGGTGGGCGGAGAGCAACCTGAGTTCCATCAGGGCCCTTCATATCAGGGGGATCTCCAATACTCAGGCCGACTGGCTCAGTCGAGTTCAGATCGATCAAGGAGAATGGTCCCTTCATCAGTCATCCTTCAGGGAGATAACAGAACGGTTTGGGCTCCCATCCATAGACCTGTTCGCCTCAGCGGAGAACGCGAAGACAGAGAGGTTCATTTCTCGTCACCCGGACAGCAGAGCAATAGGCTTCGACGCGTTGAATTGTCCTTGGCCCCAGGAGCTCCTGTTTGCGTTTCCACCTCTGTCTCTTATCCAGAGAACACTTGCGAAGGTCCGGAAGGAACGGGCGAGGATGATACTAGTAGCTCCGTTCTGGCCCAGAAGGCCATGGTTCGCAGATCTTCAAGATCTCAGTCAGGACCTTCCACTCAGAATTTCCCCGAGACCGGACATGCTATCCCAGGGACCAGTCATGCACGACAACCCAGAGTCGCTCAGATTGACAGCCTGGAGCTTGAAAGGAGGGTCTTGAGGAGGCTAGGATACTCTTCTAAGGTTTTGGATACCTTACTTCAATCAAGGAAGCCTGCTACGAGGCGAATATATCAGAGCACTTGGGCTACGTTCGTTAAATGGTGTGAGACCAGGTCTCTGGATCCAGAGAAAGCCTCCATTAGCATAGTTTTAGAGTTCTTGCAAGGGGGGCTAGATAGGGGTCTAAGGCCTAGTACCTTACAGAGACAGTTAGCAGCCCTTAATAGCGTGCTGTCTACCCTCAGAGGTAAGGGGATTTCGGGTCACCCTCATGCAAGGCGCTTCCTTAGGGCCGCTAGGCTCCTATCTCCTCCCGTGGTACACAGGTTCCCTTCCTGGAACCTGAACCTTGTCCTGAGAGCTCTCACTAAGATCCCTTTTGAGCCAATTAGGGAGGTTTCAATGTATTACTTGTCCATCAAGGTAGCCTTTTTGGTGGGGATCACTTCTGCCAGGAGAGTTTCAGAACTAGAAGCCCTCTCCATAGAGCCTGCTCTCTGTTCCTTTAAGGACTCGTCAGTGACTCTTAGACTGGATCCGGCCTTCAGCCCTAAAGTGGATTCCAGGTTTCACAGGGAACAAGAGATCTATTTGCCCTCTTTTTGTCCGAACCCCTCTCACCCACTGGAACGTCAGTGGCACGCTCTGGACGTGAGAAGGGCTCTTAAGGTTTACATGGATAGAACAAAGACCTTTAGGCGATCTTCTGCCTTGTTCGTATCTTATAACCCCCAGAGAAAGGGTTTGAAAGCTTCCAAGTCTCTTATAGCTAAATGGATGACCCTAGCTATTTCTGAGGCCTACAAGGCGGAGGGAAAGATTCCCCCTTTGGGTCTTTTTGCTCATTCCCTGCGGGGCGCTGCTACATCGCAGGCCTTCAGGAACGCAGCCTCCTACGCATCTATTTGCAGGGCGGCAACTTGGGCTTCTGTCCATTCCTTTACCTCGCATTATAGAATTCCCCTTCAGGATTCAGCAGATGCAGCCTTTGGGAGACAGGTACTGCAGGCGGTACTCTGAGACGTGCCCTGGCACGTCTGGAGATCACAGATACCTACCTTGACCTCCCTCGTTAAGTTAGTCTGCCCTCCCTTGTTTGGGGTTTAGCGTACTGCTTTGGTACGTCCCTACAGTCCAGACTGGACGGCCAGGAGGATCCCCCGGGAGAAAGGAAAATTGGGTACTTACCTCTGAATTTTCCTTCTGCGGGGGATCCTCCTGGCCGGCCAGTCCCCACCCGGAGTGAGGTCAACTCTGTGGTGGTACAAGGGGGGTACAACTCTTGTTCCCAGCCGTAAATTCAAGATTGGCGGCTTTATTCAGTTGGTGCGGGTGGACCGAGTTAGTTCACTCTTAGAATCAGTTACCTTAGTTATTAGGTTACGAGTAAGGTTAGCGTTTATGGGGTTTTTTAAAATCTCAAGTACAGCTATTACAATCTGGGGAGCAGAGGCTAGATCCCTCCTAGCAGGCTCCTCGAAAGTCGATGTCTGCCTCCTAGTGGTTCCCGGCGGGATCTACCCTACAGTCCAGACTGGCCGGCCAGGAGGATCCCCCGCAGAAGGAAAATTCAGAGGTAAGTACCCAATTTTCCTTTCTGACATTACCAAACTTGCACCATTTGCCTCTGCGAGAAGATAGTACTGGAAAATAGTACTCTGCATCCTCTGCACGATCGATAGGTGCCAAAGCCACGTGACAAAAGCTGCACAGCATTTGTGTCTCAAGAGTTTCTCGCCAAGGCAAATTACATTTTGCTACGTCAGAAAATGCCCTTAGTTTGACCAGGATTTTCTTCTGTGCTCACATATGGAGGTGATATTCTTAAATATAATTAGTAAGAGAATAAGATTAGCAGGTTTTCCTTCACCATTGTGCCTTGTCAAGCAAGCGCTCCTAAAATGTCATTGATCAGCATTTCTTCTTGGATTACAATTTTTCTTCACTGTGGCAGTAGTACAGGCATGTTCAGATAAGGTGGTGGAGAATCTCTGAATAGCCATGGAGTGGTTGCATAATGGTTCCACAGTATCGCTCTGCTGCTGGAGTTCTGCTGGTGTGTTATGTGAATACACTTGCTGCTGAGAAATGTAGGGGTAAGTAGCCGCTACTTTCAGTAGAAAAAATTTACTTCAAGAGAATTTTATCCCCCAGAGTGACCATGAGTTGTCCTAATGCACCAAAGTTGTCATTTCAGAAAGTAATATTTATCCATAATAGCAACTTTGGCTTTCAGGTACTTTTTAAACATCAAAAAGGTTCAATCTTACGTGCCTCAAAATGAAAGAAGGAGTTAAGATTTTTTTTAAAAGCAATTTTGTGGATGAACAGGTTTTAATAATAATAATAATAATAATAATAATAATTTTATAGGATGCCCCTACCAAATGGCACCTACAGTGCTCCTCAACATAAAAAAATGATAAAACAATGTCATATCAATTTAAAATAAACATCTGGGTTTTTTTGCTCAGAGCATGTCAGAAGTGCAGGCTTCGTATTGCTACTATTTTAATGTAAGGAACAAAATACAAATGCATTGCATTTTTGTTTTTTCTATAAACCAATTTAAGACTACTTTCATTAAGGCAGTTGTAAAACATACAGTTGCTCATGGGAGTAAACGCTGATGCTTAACAAGACACTATGGAATTGCTTTAATACAACAAACCAGGGTACTGTTACACACACACATATATTGGCAAGTACCTTTAATGGGCAGAGAGTAGGAATGTACAACTGACCCACGCAATATTCTTTCCCTCCCAAGGTACTGTTGTGATTTCAGAAATGTTGATTGAATAGCGAGATAATCACCTCTGATCATAACTAGATACGATTTGACTCAGATACGCAAAGAGTGCAGGCACTGGAATCAGTGGGATTTTGAAGAGTGCAAGGAATGAAGGGTTAGGTCGAAGATGTTTTTGCATCCACTTCAGGTTTCTCTCTCTCTCAGGACAATTTGGTAGATATGTATTAGGAAACAGTCCACAATGTCTCATTGAGAGAGTTACACAATGCTACTTTTATTGGGAAGGGAATACCACATACTCATGAGGGAGGGGGATGGGCAGAAGATTTAGGACTTGGATAGTCTGTTTAAACAACAGTAATACCACATTTAAAATATGCTGGTCCTTCAAAGGATGTATCTCTCTTACGAGGAGTAGAAAGAAAATTCATGTTCCCCCTTCCCCGTGTCTAAGCTCTCGGGCAGGGACCGTGTCTATTTTATTCTCTCTAAAGCACCAGGTACGTTGCTAGCGCTATATAAATGCTTATAATAATAATAAATCAGGCGGTCTTAACTGTGGGTTGCTCCCCTCTCTATGCTCTTCGGAGGCAGACTGGCTAGAGCCGGGAATGCCCTCTGCTAGGAGAGCCTAGCCTAAGGCCATGTTTTCCACAACTGAAAAATACTTAGTCAATGATCTGCCCATAAGTGGCCATGACCAAATTACAGATCCAATTATAAATCCTATCTATCTTAGAATGTGGCCTGTGGGAGACGTATTCTACAAAACATACAAACCTGGTTGTAATGTCTCCAGGCGACAGCTGGAGAAGTAATTCAATTACACTTACATCCCCAGCCAACTACTGGAGAAGTATGTTTTGTAGAACACTTCTCCCACAGGCAACATGGAAAAATTATTGTATAAGCACCACGGAAACTCATGACAGAGCTTCACCATAAACTATTTCCAACATTAAAATTTTAAAAATATCTGTTTTAGACGGACAGGCCTAAAGGGAGGGGGCGGGGCAGATTGCCTCTTGAGGAGTACTACAAGGATAATTCACACACAAGGGTGAGGGGAAGCCCTTTCTCCTCTCCTTGTATCAGGAGCATGGGATGTAAAAAGCAATAGGGTGGTAGGATTCGCTGATGTATGAGAAATAACATCCCCAGACGACTGAACAAAGGCCACATCCAAGTAAGATGGGTTTTACAATTTGGTCATAGAAATCATGTTAATGCAGGTGTGTAGCCAGTTAATTTTTAATGAATTACAAACCTGGTTGTAATTGTTTTGAGAAATCTATCATGTGTACCTTGTATTTAGCACTTCAAGGTCTTGTGCTGCCGCACTGTAAGCCCTCACCTACCTACCTCTCATGACTAAGAGCATTCTTTGTGCAAAAATGTCTTGTACCTGCCATTCACAACACCCTGTTTCACAGCTGTAGAAAACTTTTATGTCCAACCACCAGTTTTGTATTCTAACAGTTGAACTTGCCAGCCACCAGCAATAGTCTTTGATTTCAACTGTGCAGCTGTTGACATTGATAATTTTAAAAGATGCCTTTACTTGCTTGTGTGCGTTGGTTTAGCAAAAGTTCTATGTGGTGACCGTTCCATGACTTTTTTGCCTCCACACCTCTACTGAGGAATTCATGAAGAATATTTTAGTCCTTTTCCATAACATACATCTTCAGAAAATGTGGATTAATTAACATGTAATTAATTCTTATGGTGCATTTGTTCATTTAGCCCATTAAGTAGCAAAGCCTACTAGTGACTAAATAACTGTTCCCACTGCCTTAGGCTTGGGTGGTGAATTATTTCATCTGCCTTACTTTTGTGGATTTAAAATCTTTTTCCCCTTTACAAGGGTATTAGTATTTATATAGCTCCAGCAAGGTACCTGGCATTGCACAGTCATTAATTAGAGACAGGTTGATGCCCCTAGGGGCTTACAAACTAGGAGAGAGAAGGATATATTCGCAAAGTTGAGAAGCCACAGACCACATGCTTTTTTTGGAACACAGACCAGGTTTCCCGGGCCACTTGGGTGTTAAAGAAGGCACTTTGGCCAGAGCAATGGCATCTATAGTAATTAATACTGATGAGTCTCTACTGCTGGTTCTTATGGGATAGGTCAACCACCAAAAGCAGATGACTGGCTTGAGGATTTTGAGATTTAAATCAAGATTATTTTTAAAATCTCTTCCCAAAGTCTTAGGAGAAGTCTGCTGTAGAACTGAGCCTGCTGTAGAATTTCCAGTAATTGAATTGGCATCGCCACTGATGATGTCCTTTCCAATTCCACTTTAGAGCTAGACTATTTTTAGTTTGCTTTCCACTCAAATGCTCTGAATCCATCTAAGATAACCCCTATGTAGACTAGGTGTTGGGAGGGGTAGAAATTACTCTTTAGGAAGATGGGTTCTTGGTGAACTTGAAGACAGGATACCATTAACACTCTGTCTTGGAGAATGCTATGGAAGAAGGGAGACCTGGTGAGATGATGTGCACACCCTCTCTTCGTTAGAGGCTGCTAGATTCATTAAGAACTTTATAAGCCTGCATGAAGTGACTAGGGGAGATCTTATTTGGTTAGTGCTCCCATGGTTTATAAAGTTAGAAACTTTTAAACTCTTCCTAATTCACATGTGCATGCAGGATTCCTTGAGATTTCCCACAGTTGAGAAGTCTTGGAGACCAAGTACTGGTAAGACTGATTTTACAGATTCCACTCTGATGTAGCCTGAGGCCTAGTGAGAGCCTGGAATTCTGTTGTTTTGGGGACCATTGAGAAGATAGTGCATGTACCAAAAAAGTCCTGAAAGTCAAGAGAACAATGGGTGTTTTAAAAAAATAAAGTGACACGGGACCTGGTTCATCCTGGCTAGGCCAGTTTCACAATTGGATTTCTGTTCATGGCCCACCAGATAATAGGCCTAGTTCCTACCCCAGTGAGCTAGCAGCAGGGTGGGAAATGTGGGCCGATGGATGCCTGTCATGGCAGGGGGTCACATGTTGCTCCCCATCCCAGCTGGGGGAACATTAGTTCCTGTGGCCAGAGCTACTGTGCTGGGGAAAGCCCTTCTCTCCCCTGGGTGGGACGGATGTCTGTTTTCACCCATTATTTATGGTCCCCATCTGAAGGAGGTATTTTACCACCATTGTCACTGTTAAAAGTTCTTTAATGACAGTCAAAAAATGGACACTGCAGCTTCATGATTTTGATAGAATGGCATTAAGCAGTTTCTAGAAGTTGCTTGTTAGATCATGGCCACCTATTTGTGAGAAAAGGATAGGATTACAGTTTTCCCAAATAACTTCTCCTGCACCTCTGCCAGAGGCTCGGTGTTGCTTAGTACAATCAGTGGTAACTTACTGTGGGCCATTTCCAGAGAAAGCCAGGCACCTGCAATTCTCAACTTCAGGAATGTGTCCTTCGCTCCCCACCCTTGCCTTTCTTAATTGTAAGCCTCACGGGTAGAGACCTAACTGTTGATTGTGCAGCACTAGGTGCATTGTGCTGCTATACAAATAAAAAAATATGTTGGAAAGCACCCAGAGAACTGCCTGACCAGACTGCTGTTACTGCTCTCTCAGACTTGCACGGTTCTCAATATGAGATGGATGGAACTGATTCAACTCTGATCCAGATTTTTCATCTTGCAAAGCAAAGTTATTACTGAGGCCCTCAATGCCAATCAGGAAATGATAATGCTAACTTGAGTCTTTTGCCAGTCAGGTCTATAAGGCAAGATGCCCAAAGCAAGAAGTAGCAACAATTATGTATGCCTTAAGGCTTTCTTGAGCAGGTAGAAAAAAAAAAAAAAAAAAAAAAATTAAAAATAAAAAAAAACTATCTTGCTGCAGTACCACAACCTCATTTCAAAGAGCAGCACACACTGCTTTTTGTTGTTAGACTCCATTGTAAGTCTCAATGTCACTGAAACCATCTCTTATTTTATGCTGTACCTTGGGCATGACACAGGTAGTTAGTAGAGCTGCCTTTTTGCACCCAAACCACCACCATCATGTTCAAGAATAGCTCCTAGTTTTTAGAGGTAAAGCTACTTTGTTTTAGAATTACAAAATCAAAGTCCTCATGTTGGGGTTCATTTAACACCTACAATGACTACATTAAGTGTACAGGGTAGATCTCAGTGTTGGTGAACTTTCCTTCTGCTCCCGCCTAAGAAGCACTTAGCCAGCTTGTTGCACATGCTGAAGGAATTTTCAGGCTAGTGTAATCACTCATGGAATTTAAAAAAAATTTCAGCAACTGAGTGTTTTTTTTAATGTTGATATTTAGTATCCATATTTAAAGTACTGAGCAGCAAATACCCACTTCATCTACGCTGTAAAACTGAAGCTATCAGTCTATAGCAATACTCTATATGCCGTAGGGTATATTGCATTCTTCCAATAGAGCTGTCTCAAGACAGCAAGTTTGACTGTCAACTATAATCTCTGCCTAGCCTCAGTACAGTAATGACAATGCATTACTTATACGCAATGTACTTTCCTTATTGTGGTGTATGAAATACAATATGCAATGTTTTCCCTCACTGAATAGGTGATTGATATGCAAACCTCTGTGTTTATTTACTAGTGACAGGTATTTTAAAATGTCACCCTAATACTCTACTTGCCTTAAGAGCTCCTATCCTGTTCATCCTTGAAAGCAGGGATGTTTTGAGAGCCAGACTGACATTTATAGAACCTCAGTCATTCATGTAGGGTTACAAAACTGTGCTCTCTTTGACCATGCACATAATGATGGCATGTGTTAAGTTGCTTCTCAAAAGATCCACAACTAGATTAACTATGGCAGATCTAGTCCAAGAAAGAAAAGGTAATACTGTACCAGGATTTTTACACAACACCTAGCTGCTGTCTTTGCAAAATACTTAAATGCACAAGTGGTGTACAAACTAGAACAAATCTCCACACCTCAGAAAAAGTAAATAGCTGTGTGTAGACTCATTATATAGTCCAACTGTGCTTAAGGAGGGCTTAAAGAGGCTGGGCAGGGAGGTTGTGATGGATGGTATGATAATGAGTGAGCTCATCCTGATATTTAACAGTACAGATGCCTTGGCTGCATTCAAATTAAACACATGGTCAGATTTCACTTTGATTACATAACTGAACTTCCCCATATCTTGCAATCTAATCAGTATGGACAGACCTTTCCTCTATAAAGTACCAAGCAGGTATGACATACCAAATGGAGAAAATGGTCCAACTCCACTGCAATCTATTTGCTTTTTAGTTTGAAAGCTAATGTAACAGCTGTATGAAAAAATATGGTCTGAACATAATTTCAGACCGTATCCAGTTTAGCACGCTTGTAAGCAATTAAGTTGCTTTAGTGCCGTGTATGAAAAACTTGAAACATTTCTTCTGTGCATTTCCCTGCTTTCCAATTACACTAGGTATTTTTAAGAATCAATTCTTCATATGAAAACGAAAAGTAAACCCGTTTAGAAAAGGAGGCAAGAAAGGATTGAATTCTGCTGCGTGTGGCAGACCCAAACCCAAAGAAGAAATTGATTCATATACTCAGATACATACAGCCGTCTCTCACACACCCTCATTTGAAGAAGAATGATATGCACTTAAGAGTTTTCAGAAGTTGTATTTGTTCCCTTTGGATGTGAAGCAGTCTCACAGAGATATCACTTTTGCTTCTCCTTGATGTCATTGTTGCCATAGGTAGAGCCCTTGTTAATTTCTGTCACCGCTATCATCCATCGAACACCGACAGAAGCTGGTAAGAAAGAGAAGAAATTATTTAACACTATAGCTACCACCATGAGGAAAAAATATCTTAAGTAGTACTGAGAACAATGGGTGTTTTTACACACACATTTCTCCTATATGTTTGCTGTTGCATCCTAAACTGTGTGTGTAAGTCATTCATCCAGAACTTAAACATCTGGTTCTTTGAACTTCTGCACAGAACTTCTCCCAAAACGTGTGTAAAAAGTTCTCTTGAAAAAGTTCTCTTGATAAGCTGTGGTCACTTGGTTTCCATGGCAGCCCCTCACATCTACAGCTGTGGCTACTTTAGGCTGCCTCAGGGCAGTGTGTGTGTAAAGAATGCATCTGGAACTTACTTGTGGACTTGTAAACCGAGATAAGTGAAAGACCAGCACTTTAAGATGTGTGTAAAAATGCCCATTAATACCCATGCTAGTTTTTCCTGAGCCCAATTAGGAAAACTGAATTACATTTATAATAATATAACATATCCATCTCAAGAGGAGTACTGCAAAACCTATTTTGCAAATGGTGGAATGAGGGCACAGCTAGAAGGCTCTCAAGGTCATACAATAGGTCAGGAGGAGGACACTGTGCTAGGACACAGGAGACCAGAGTTCTTGGCTACTGCATGACATTGCAATTCATAGTATATGCCACAAGGCATAAAGAAAAGTACTGTTTAATAAGAGACTACATATGGCTTGTTGTATACCTGTATCTTTAGTGTAATTACATTTCAAGAGTTTTTAGGGGGGGGAGGGGAGACTTCGTCTTTTACATCTTCACACTAGAAGTACAAAGTGCATTGACATGATCCAATGACAAACATTTAGCCTACAAAGACATTTTGCTTTTTTACAGACACTAAACTCCAAGCTAAAAACATTTAAAGTTAAATGCGAGTGCATGTGCACAGAGGCATGTACCAAGCCAGATAAAAAGTTTTCTTAACTGCCTTAGCCAAGTAAGCGTCTTAACCTTGGGTAAAAATGAACACGCTGGGCTGCAAGTCCCAGGGAGGAATAGTTGTTTCCCAGCCAGGAAGGAAGCGTAGAGAACAACATACGGCTGGCTGCCCCATCCCTGCACTAGAGCCAGCACCCTTCCCTCTACCATGACAGGCAACCATGGCAAACCCCCATGCCGGGCTGGGTTGGCACAGAAACAAAACACACCTGCCCAGTTCATTCTGGGCTAACCGCCTACCCTTCCAGGGTCTGTACCAGACCTACATCTGATGGCCTGGAAACGGATGTGTAGGGTGAGGCCATAGGGGGGGCGGACTGTTTATTAACACCCATTGTCTCATGACTTGCAGTGCTCCCTGGCAATAGCTTGGATACAGAATGATGCAAATATTCAATGAACACAAACTGGCTGGCATGTTTGGAAAGGCTGGCAACCACTGAATTCTCTTATTGCAGAGTGGCCCACGATAGAGCCATACACAGGCTCAAAAAGCAGGCCTGAGCCCACTGGCCCCAAAGCAAACCAACCCAACAGGCCCGGCAGGCTAAGCTTGGTGTGCAGCCCTCTAGTCCTCGGGAGGATATAGCCTTCCCAAAAGCAGACATTAGCTGCTTCTGATCAAACGTGTCATTTTAAAATAGCATTCCAAAAGAATAGATTTAAATACTAAATTAGCAACCAGGACAGGTGAAGAAGCTGAACCAACGTTCTCAGATTCTAGTGCCACAATGTCAGGAAATTTCAAACGCGACCCTTATCCTGCACTGAGAGACAGTGTAGGGTAGTGGATAAGGTGCTGGACTTGGAGTTGGGAAGCCAGGGTTTGAATCCTGCTCTAGCCACGAACTCACTGGGTGACCCTGGGCAAGTCACAGCCTCACTTCCCCATCTGTAAAATGGGAAAGTGTGTGTCTGGCTTCCCCTTTGTTCCCCTCACCCATGTCTATCTTTGACTGTAAGCCCACTGAGCAGGGACTGTAAAGCACTGTGTACGCCTAGTAGCACGATAGAAATAATTAGTAGTAGGTGCTGAGCAGCGTACTTGCACTGCCACCAGTCTGGTCAGAGGCCAACTCCGGTGCAAAGAGATTCACACACATTGCAGCCTGCAGAGCAACCCTGCTACTGCCATGCAGCAATATGGCAGAGCAAAAGGTTGGTACCTGGGTTTCACTACACACCTGCTCCAGAGGCTGCTATTTTCATCTCCTTGAGGACACAGGCAAGCAACCTAACTTTTAGGAGCCCTGAAGAAAGTACAGGAGCCATCAGGAGTGGGATGAGTGTCCCATCTGCACTGTGTGCTCTTTAGACATTACAAAGTATCCACAATTTCTGTGGTTAAGAAACAATACTTTAAAGCTGCTACTGATTAGACCTCAAGGGCCCAGGGCTGAGCTTGGCAAACTTGACACCGCAAAACTCTTACAGGTACCAGCTTCAAAGAAGGTTTCTCCTCACACTATACAGAATCCTCCCATATGGCCTCATTCCAGAATATTTCTCTTTACTGCAGTGACAACCAAGACACTTCCCACACATTCCTAACACAACAAGCACCAACCTCCTCCACGCTGCTAGTGCAGCACACTTGGAAAGTGTCTGCTACAGAGTTTGATGAAAGAAGATCATTGGCAGGACAGGTTAAGGAATCCTGAACCTGAGAACAGGAAGGAACTGTAATAACCTGCAGAAACTCCAAAGGTTTCCACATCTGCTAATCTTCATTATGTGGCATTTGTGCAGCATACTTAAGATTCTCTCTCCCCTGAGGAAGCAGCCAGTCCTTGCTGGGCGTAGCACCTCCAACAGGATTTGAGGCAGGATCAGGGTCTTGATTGGCCAGCAGACCTCAGGGAGGAGCTAACTCTGGCCTGCTGCCCAGATCTGTTATTGCCTCCACAGGAGATGCAGGGAAAGCTTCTCAGCAAAAGCCAGGGTCTGAGTATTTTTATCTAGTTAGAGGGGTACACTGCCCCATACCCTTAGAGGTATTTTCTTAGGGCCTAAGAGGAGCTGTTCCCTCGACGTAGACACCCCCCCATCCACCACCCCATTCAGGAAGGGCTGCATGGGGCTTGAGGTAGCGCCAACGGGTGCCGGCCACTCCCAGCGAAGAAAAGGACACCAGCACAGGGGTTCCTTCACCACAAGAGTTCCAAGCCACCCCATAATAAAAGGGGGTGGTGGGACGAGGGGGTCTAGCCCCTCAGTCCCCCAGGCATGGGAAACTCACCTGGGGTGCCTCAGCGGTGCATGCAGGGTCAGCAGCACTGCAGGAGGGGCCCAAACCTACAGAATGGGGCGGTAGTCCAACACTCCTCCTCTGATGGCGCTGTGGTGGTGCAGTAAGTAACCCCCCCCACCCAGGGGAGCCCAAGCGGTCCCGCACCTCATCCAGACCGCAGCAGCCCCTCAGAGTGCAAGGAGAGGAAGGGAAGATCGGGGAGTTCCCAATCAGCACAGGATGTTTTGCACCCTTCTCAGGCGCTACACTGCTCCTCCCCACCCAGGAACACGGATAGGCCTCAGCAAGCCTCCAGGCCTCAGGAGCCCAGGTAGCCCAATGGGGCACAGCCACAGCAGGTCCTGGCACCGCAACAGGGCACGCAGGCCACATGACTCCCGATGCCCTAGCAGGGCGCGAAACAGCCACTCCAGATCCATGAGGAGTCAAGGGAAGAGCCGGGACAACAGAAGGGGATCCTCACACAGGCGCTCCAGGAACCAGCCCCCTTCCTCCTCTTCCTTGAGTGGCAGTTTCTCCTCCTGCATACAGTCACCACTGCAGGAGCCAGGAGGTAAGCAGGCAACACACACACACCCTGGGGCCCCTCCAGCCCCATGGGTAGGGGATCTAGCCGGGACCTTCCCACAAACCCTGGGGCCCATGACCCAGACAGACAATGAAGCGATACGCCCTGCTGTCTTACAGTGGTTAGGACAGCAGCTTGTGTCCAAGGCGAGTGGAAGGTGTATCCCGCCTCCTTGGAAGACCTCACTCCTCCCACAGCCTAGTTTCTGCCCTCACGGATGACCTAGATCAGGACATCCCAAGATGGGCCTCTTCCTGATCCCACTGATTGGGCTCCCCGGACCCGCTAGCTGTGAGTAAGGGAGGAGTAGGGACTGAACCCCCTTGAAGAAGAGAGGGAGGCAGGAGAACTCCCAGACAGGCAAGCCAGGAGCCCATATCCAAAGCAGGAGCCAGAATTTTCCAAGGTCCTAGTGATACTGGTAGCAGATCTACAGCACAACGGCACCCACGTGTTCCCATATTTAGACAACATCCTCGTCAGGACCTCATCCCTGCACAAGTGCAGGGGAGCTGTAGAGGAGATGTTGGAGTCTCTACACAGCTTCCTCATCAACTGCAACAAAAGCTCTCTGCAACCCAGCCAAGTGCTAACCCACTTGGGGGGAGTCCTAGACAACAGCACAGACAGACTTTTCCTCTCTTGGGAGAGGGAGGAGAACATCTTGATCGCTGAGATCATGAACCTGACGAACAGGTCAGCGAGCCTCTTCACCTTAGCAAGCGCCCTAGGAATTATGATCTTGTGCACGCACTCAGTAGGTTGGGTCCAATTCCATCTTCACCCCATGCGAGACTTTCTCCTGCCATGGCAAGACCAGATAGCTGGAGTACTGGATCCTTCCTTCTGCTACCACTGGACCTGGTGAGCTCCCTGGACTGGTGGTTATCCTCAGACAGATATATCCAGGGACTACTGATTCAGGAGCCCAACAGACACCAGCTTGAGTGGCTGGGGGTCCACTGTCAGGACAACCTACTTTGGGGCAAGTGGAGCAAGGAAAAGGCCAGGTCAGCTTTCAAAATCCTAGAGTTGAGGACCTTCAGACTGGCTCTGGACTATTTCCACCCCCTCCTGGCCCACAGATGTGTTGGTCATGACAGACAGCATGATGGCCATGGACTATGTGAACAAGCAGGGAGGCATGAGGTCTCGCCGACTGTGGTATGAAAATGGCCATTTTTCACATGCTTACTTGGCAGTGCTCTATATTGAGGAGGCCTGCCCGGGACTAGGCCTGCCCGCCATCGAGCAGTGTACTGCGCCAATGGGACCTGCTGGCATTCCCGGCAGGCCGCACACAGCAGCAACGGGCCAGCGATGGCAGATCTTCAGCCCCACCCTCTCAGGCCTGGACTAGTAAGTAGCCAGCAGAACCCCGGGGTGGGGTGCATATTACGGATGCGGATTCCCACCCTCCAAGGCTGGTAGTGGGCCCCATCGGAATGGGGGGTGGGGGAGGTTGACCCCGTTCAAGGGGATGGGAGATTAGGGACAGGGTTTTTTTTCTGTCCCAGACCCAATTTGGTTCCCTTTTGGTCCAGCTTCCCTTCCCATTGAAGTCAATATGAACAGATTTACCCTTGACTTCAATGGGGAAAAGAAACAACTGTAAACCAAAAATTGAACCAAAATTTAGGGATTCAAAACCAGAAAAAGCAAAACCCTGAAACCAGAAAAAGGTCCTGTGTCCCACCTCTACTGGTTAGCAAATTGATGTAAAAGGCCTTTAACACTATGCATCAGGCTTCCTTGGCTCATGTTAAAAGGGTCTGAATTGCTATGGCAGCTTGTTTTGTACATGGAACCTGTTCTGAGGTGAACTCTAGCCAGCTAATCAAACCTTTCCTCTTCAGGACGGATTGCAAAGCATGCAAATAAGGAAATAAGAAAAAGCCAAGATACTATATATAAAACAGTGAAGACAACACATGACAACTCAATTTCTACCCTCTCTTTCTAGACAGAATTTCTTTGGCTCATGCCCTAAAATGTCTAAACCAGATGGAAAGAAGGGGAGTCAGCTTTTTTCTAAGCCCTTTCAGCAGCAAGAAAATTGTCTAAAAATTGGAAACAAGCTGGCAAAACACCTTTTTAAAAAATGGAAGTAAAGACTCAATCTAGTCTCAGTAACGAAGAGTGATTAATTAGGACAGTGGTTCCCAGGTTTTTGCCAGATTCAAGAGCAGAGAAGTACAATTCTGCAGTCTCTACTCAGTCTACTAAGGGCAAGCCCAAAGGAATTGCACTTGGACTTTGCACAATCTGTCTGCAAGCAGCTGGGATTGTCTCAGATGCTACTATAACCTGTGGACACAGTTGGGGATGTTGCCATGTCTTCTTCCCTCTACAAATGACCTCAAGGCCCAGAAAGACAGACCAAAGGGCATTTTCATCCGGACTAGTCTGTCCATCTGAACACTGTCAGCAGTTCTCATTAGTCCGGACTAAGAAATAAGTATGATTGTTATAAAACCCCAATTGCTGGGTTTTATAAGAACCATTCTTAAAGTAGTCTAGACTAATGTCAGTCTGAATTACTAGTGCTTATTAGTCCGGACTAGCTGATTATCCAGTACTTATTGCCACACAGTCCAACGGCAAGAGCCAACAGACACTCTAGGCATTATGCCTCTATGGTTTGTAGGGTCACATGATGCGACGTTTCAGTCACAGAAAACATGTATTTTTTAATAAGTGTTCCTTAAAAAATTGCACCAGGGCATGGTGGTTTGCATTGTAGGAGGATTGTGATTATAACAATGGGTGGGGAGCAGAAATGCTACATCAGGTGGGACTTGGATTAAAGGGAACAGGGAAACTGAATTATTTTATTTTATTTTATATATTTATATCCTGCCCCTCCTGCAAACAGCTCGGGAATGGAGAAAACTCTGGGCAGAGTCTTTTCTCTAGGAAGACTCTAGGCATTTCTATGGTTTGTAGGATCATGCCTCTATGATTTGTAAGATCCCATGAAGTGACATTTCAGTCACAGTAGTAGTAATAATTCCTTTATTGATACGACCAATTTGGTCGATACAAAATATACAACCGTATATAATCTATACAAATAAAATCAAGAAACATGCATCAAGCCACAAAAAGAGTACCAAACAAAGCTTCAGTCAATACAATACTAAAGGGGGGCATAAAGCAAAAAGCTCAGCAGCACACAACCTGCATAATACCCCAAGCTAGACCATCAAGGGACCGTCCCCAAACCAGCTCATATGTAGGTCACCAAAGCCCACTCCCTCCTCCTAGTGAGAGAAAGAGAAAATTTGCTGCCCTGTACATCATTTTCTCATTTGAGTTCACCAAGATGGAATTAAGCTTGTGCTCAAAATTCCACCAGGAGGTCGCTCTACCAACCAACCCACTAAAGCGGTAGTGAACATTAGCAGACAAAGGGCATTCAAAAAAGTAATGAAAGGGGTCCTCGATCTGGGTTGAGCAATCACATACCCTTTGCGAGTATGGGATACCACTCAAATGCCCCTCCAGTACTTTAGTGGGCGTCAGCTGGAATCTACCCAGTGTTAGTGCTTTCCTTAGCACAAAGCTAGGGATGTAGGTTAATTAGGGTTCCAGCTGATGGGTCGTTTTGATTTTCCCCATACTGGGGAGCAATAACCAAAGCAGCTACCCCTGCCAAATCCTGCTGCCTAGAGATGTCAGATAGGCGTAACTCGAACAGACTTTTCAGAGCGGCCCGCGGGAGTCCTTCCAACGCCTCCAAAGAAAGGCCAATTCCCTTTAGGAGGTTTAAAAAGTGAAACCTCCATACGCAATTGCTTCTAAGGTTTTCCTGCTCCACCCAGCACGCATATGGGAGGCTGTATTTTGCCATAAACATTATTTTACTCCAAAATCTACCTATAGTAACTTGGGCTTTACAGCTGAGCGAGAGACGCCAGTTTCCACCCTCAGAAAGGTCACAGGGGTGTAACAGGGAACACCCAGGATCCTTCTGAGGAACAAATTCTGTACCACATTCAAAGGTGGAGCGTCAAATCCCCACAATTCAGCCCCATAAAGGATTTGGGGTACCAATTTGTGCAACAACAGTTGGATTGCCAGTTCAACCAATTTTCCCCCACTGGTGGCCCAAAACTTTAGGATCCCTCCTACAGTTCGCTGGGCCTTTGGTTCTTGGTCCCACCATTTGGAAGCAACCAAATTAGAGGCAGCAAAATTTATCCCCAAGTATCTGAAAAATGGGACTTGTTCAATTTTGCTACCATCAAGCTCCCAACTACGTGTACGGGATCTGCTGGCAAAAACCACGATCTTGGTTTTGGCATAATTTATTGATAGCTTTTCTGCCTTGCAGTAAGCACTTAATAGCGTCAAAGCCCTTTTCATCCCAAGCTCAGCTGTTGACAGAAGAGCCATGTCGTCGGCATATAGAAGGATTGGCAATGCTCTGCCAGCTATACAAGAGGCATAAGTTAATTCATCCCTGTACACCTCAATGATGTTATTTATATAAAGCTTAAAAAGGAAAGGGGGCAGCACGCAGCCCTGCTTAACCCCTCGAGATACTAGAATATCATCTGACACGTGTCCATCTCCCGATACGCGAACCTTCATATAATTTTGCATATGCAGTGCACGGATGAGAAATAAAAGGCACCTATCTCGATTAGTAGCAGCCAATTTGGCCCAAAGTCAGTCCCGATCTATTAAATCGAATGTGGATTTAAGATTGACAAAAGCAACAAAGAGATTTCCCTTCCTAACATGGGAGTATTTATTAATTAAATGGTCCAGGACAAAACAGTGATCTACTGTTGCTTTTCCTGGGCAAAACGCCGCCTGTTCCTCATAAAAGATGTGCTCCCTTTCTGCCCACGCGTCCAATTTGGCCAAAAGATCTTTACCATATAGTTTAGCCAATATGTCTAGCAAGCTATTCGGTCTAAAATTGGCTGGATCATTTTTAGGACCTTTCTTATATAGAGAGACCACTACACTCTTGTTCCAACCTGCCGGGAAAATCCCCGTTGCGTTTATGCTATCAAAAAGCCTGGTAATGACAGCACTAGTCGATGTTTTCCCTAAAAATTTCTCCAAGGATTCCATCCTCACCAGGAGCTCTCCGAAAAGGGATGGACACGATTAGAGCACGAACTTCTAGTTCCTCAACTGGACACCACTGGGGATAATTAGCTAAACCGGACTAGAATAAGCAATACCCAAAGGGAAAAAAAATCTTCTGAAAATGCCCTATCCATATGTTCGCAGAGATTTCAGAACCCGGACCAGAGCATTCCCTTCTACTCCCCCCTTTGACCAAGTTCCAAAAAATTACACCGTCCTTCAGTTTGACCGCTTCCCCTAACTTCTCCCATTGAGACAGTTGATATCCCTTTTTCTTTTCCTTAATCCTTTTCCTATAGTGGGCCCTATGAAATCTCAAATGGGCCAAATTCTGCCCCATCGGGCTCCACTTTAAACACTTGTGCAGTCTGATTTATCTCCCGCTTTAGGGCGGCACATTCCCCATCAAACCAATTATACCTTTTAATCCACTTTCCATCATGGGGGAGGGAATCTAACATAGCCCTCAGCTCCCTACTAAGGGTGTTATAGAAGATAATAACTTTGTCCTCACCAATCTCCACATTACAGATTCCAGTCTTTAAATGTAATCATTTTTCGCCACTCGGTTCCCTTCAAACAGCGCTGGCCAACCTCTGGTTCCATCTAGAGCTCTTCCTATGAGGAGGGTTCTGCCCACTATTCCCAAGATTACAAATCGGGGGATAACAACAGGAGTGTGCTAATTTAGAATCTACTTTTATTGGTTGATGGTCACTAATCCCAGATGGAATAACTACAAACTCATAGAAAAAATCCAACTAAATTTGAGGGACGCAGATGTAGTCAAGAACACTCGCCCCTACCTCCCCATAGAAAGTAAAAGCTCCAGGTTTGTCAGCCCTACCTCTCCCATTAAGGGGACACCAGTTCATTTTAAACAAGAATTTCATAAATTGTACTCTCTTGGGGTTGCAAATAGGATCTCTAGATATACGCTCATCCGCCCCAAAATCATTTTCATCTTCCAAGTTCAAAAGATCAAGGATTTTTTGGTCTGAACTTCCGATTCTAGCATTTACATCCCCAATCAAAGTTGGGATAAAATTAGGATATTTAACTTCGCAGTCCAAAACAAAGTTATCTAGCTCAGACCAGATTGCATTCCTCTCTGCAGTACCCATAGAACAGGGGAAATAGATGTTTATTACAATTATTCCAACATGCTGATCTCCAGTAAACTTTATTGCAAGGGTGTGGCGGGGAGAGTCAGAGATCTCCTCCCTGGCTACCCCACAACCCAGCTTTAGCAAAACCACGAAACCCCCTGCCGCTCTTCCAAATCTAGCTGATCTGGTGGCCGGCAAACCCCAAATCTGAAATCCAGCTAACTCCAACATAGCCACCTTTTCCACTCCTGTTTCTTGTATACAAATGATATCATACTCAACCAAAACACTCCCCCCGCCACCCTCCAGACACGTCTTCCATCCATGTACATTCCAGGACATGAGGGACAGAGCCCAGGGGTGATTGTTCTGTCAGAGGGATGATCTAGCCACCTCCTGCGGGCAAAGCTCCAAGGGTTTCTCCTGAGTGGAAAGGGCTGGTAAAAAGAAAGATGGAGCAGCACTAGTAAGTCCATTCCCGCCTCCCTCCCTTATGGCCTTGAATCCGACAACTGGACCCTTAACTGTGGAACCCAAAGGCTGCGGGAGCCCGCTCACCCTACCCTGATCTAGCCTATCCTCGTGGGGAGTCAACTGTCCGTCTCCAGCCAGAGCCTTCACCAAGCTTCTTTCTAAAATTCCAGATGAACGAACCTCAATTATACTCTCATTAGAAGCAGCTTGGGAAACTATGGAGTCGTTGAGTGAGGTGTCAAGTGTTGTTGTTCTACCTACATACTCCTGATCACGAGCCACACTTCCCTCTAAAGCCACCAACCTCCTACTCACTCTAGGGCCCAATGCTGTTGGGGTCAACACCCGCAAGATGGAGGGAAATTCCGGTGGTTGAACGCCCACATATACCTTCCTTATCTGCCTCGAGTCCCTAGGTCGAACTAATGACTGTTGGACCGTTTCCTTGTTTAACTTCCCTAATTGTGAGTGCAACATATCCATGCGCTCTAAAAGTTTCCTCTGCTCAAGTGGGACTAGAGTAGGGGGAGGGAGCTCAAGTTGTGCAGGGGAGATCTTTATGTCCCTCACAACCATCTGTTTGCATGTTTGACTCCTGGGAGATATATATATATATAAATATAATAAATTTCCCACTTGGTTCAAGGTTTCTTCCCTGTCTTTAAACTTATCTACTTCCTTAACCGATAATTCTATCTACTTCCTTAACCGATAATTCCCTATTTGTCTCCAGCAGGAATTTGGACCCCATGTCCCCATTTGGGCCGCCCTTTAAAAGATCTCTAGCAGGCATAACCCCTGCCTCAAGCATTGAGCCTGACTTGTCAGAATACACTCTACAGATAAAGGTAGATCTAGCTTTTCAGTCACAGAAACATCGCGATGGGATGGCAGAAAAGCAGTGTGGGATTGAAATACAGCCGCAGAGACTCTAAGCACCGTGCTAGCTGCTGCAATGTTCTGTTCACATGGCTAATCCGAACTAGAAATTAGTCCGGACTAGATTGTCCATCTAAAAATGTACCTCTCTTAGTGCGGACTAGCAAACACCAGAGTTTAGAAAAACTAGTCTGGACTAGTTTCTCCATGTGAAAACGCCATCACTCTCTATGAACAGCAGTTCAGGCCTATTGCTTTAAAGCGCCCACTCAAGCAGGCATAGATTTGGGGCTGTGGTCTTTAACTAAGGCAGAATTTCCAAATGGCTTTGCCAAAGTAAAGAATGGAAAAATGTGTCCATTTAGGAAACTGTAAAAGGCAGCAGTTGGCAGTACAGTTGATCTGTTTAATCAAGCCATGGCAATCTAGAGCTTCATGGATGCACCTAGAGCATTTAAGCACTTTATGACCACAGGAAAGATCAAAAAGGCACAAGCCTCCACCTTCAGAACTAAACAAAAATCTCCATTAGTGACTAGCAGCATGGCACCAACAGCACATCGCAGAGGGAAATACGCATGCACGCTTGTCAGTTCATTGCAATCTGTTTTGCACGACAGCCCACAACTAGAACACCCTTAGATTCTAGGTTAGTTTCGATACAGTGTTGCTTGGTTCATCTCTAGTTCTTAGAGAGAGAATGGTGTATATAAAGTGACATTTGGCCAATGTAGGAGCTAATGTTTTCATTATTATTATTATTATTATAAACATTTACATAGCGCCAGTCATGTGGTCTGGTGCTGAACAGAACATAGAAATAGATGCGGTCCCTGCCTGTGGCTTACAATCCAAAAGACAAGGAGTGGGAGACGGGGAGAGGGGACAGTGGGAGAGACGGGAGTAGACAGACAAACATTCAAACGGATGCGAAGATTCAGGTGCGTGTGCTTGGCTTGGTTACAGTCAGGTTGCAGCCGTCTGCAGAGGAGGGCAGACAGTAGTTATATGGGAATGTCTAGCAGGGATTGGGAAAGGCTGCGAGGAAAAGGTGGGTCTTGAGGAGGGATTTGAAGGAGCGGAGGGAGGGGGCAAGGCAGATGTGGGTAGGGAGGGAATTCCAGGCATGGGGGGCAGCGAAGGAGAAGAGTCGAAGGTGGTTAGGTGAGCAGGAGAAATGAGGGAGAGTGAGGGAGGGGACAGAGGAAGAGTGGAGAGCGCGTGCAGGAGTGCATAGGGAGATTAGGTCCGAGAGGTAAGGGGGAGCTTGGTTGTGGAGTGTTTTGAATGTGAATACCAGGAGTTTAAACAGGATACGTTCAGGAAGGGGGAGCCAGTGAAGAGAGAAGAGGAGAGGCTGCACATGGTCGAAGCGACGGGCAGAGTGAATGACCTTGGCAGCGGAGTTTTGGATTGCGATAAGGGGGGACAGGTGAGAGCGAGGGAGGCCAGCAAGGAGGAGGTTGCAGTAATCGAGGCGAGAGATAACCATGGCATGAACAAGGGTTTTGGCCGAGGAGGTAGAGAGAAAGGGGCGGATCCGAGCAATGTTATGGAGGGCGAATCGGCAGGATTTGGCAACAGAGTCAATGTAAGGTTTAAAAGAGAGGTGCGTGTCAAAGATGAAGCCCAAGCTACGGGCTTGGAGAACAGGATGGATGGTGACTCCATCGATGCAGATGGGCAGGTTAGAGGGAGAGGAAGAGGAGGGAGGAAAAATGAGGAGTTCGGTCTTGGCCATGTTGAGCTTGAGTTGACGTCGGGACATCCAGGCGGAGATATCAGAGAGGCAGTTGACGAGGCGTGAGTGGACAGAAGAGGAGAGAGAGGGGGTAGAAAGATAGAGTTGGGTGTCATCAGCGTAGAGATGATATTGGAATCCATGGGAAGCAATAATTTTGCCAAGGGACAGGGTGTAAATAGAGAAGAGGAGAGGGCCAAGGACAGATCCTTGGGGGACCCCAACCGAAAGGGGGAGGGAGGAGGAGGTCGACCCAGGGAGCGAGACATTAAAGGAACGGTCAGAGAGGTAGGAGGAGAACCAGTCAAGGACAGAGCTGCGGAAACCCAAAGAGTAAAGCGAGTCCAATAGGAGCGAGTGGTTGACAATGTCAAAGGCAGCAGAGAGATCAAGGAGGACAAGAATGGAGTAGTGGCGCTTAGATTTAGCGACAAGTAGATCATTGGTGATCTTAGCTAGGGCAGTTTCAGTAGAGTGAAGGGGGCAGAAGCCGGACTGGAGAGTGTCCAGGGAGGAGTTGGCAGAGAGGAGGTCCAAGCAGCGGGACTAGACGACACGTTCCAGAAGCTTTGAGGCAAAGGGAAGGAGGGAGACTGGCCGGTAACTAGAGGGGTCAGATGGGTCCAGGGTGGGGTTTTTGAGGATGGGGGGAAGACAGTGGCATGCTTGAAAGCAGAGGGGAAGGAGCCTGTGGAAACTGAGAGATTGATGACATGTAGAAGTGGGGGGGCGACAGTGGGAGCAATAGAGGTCAGGAGGCGGGAGGGGATCGGGTCAAGGGGGCAGGTGGAGGGGTTGGATGAAGAGAACAGAGCGGAGATCTCAAGAGAGGCAGGAGGGAAGGATGTGACGGGGGAGGGGGTTGTACGGGAGCAGGAGGAGGTGGGTGGGAGGCAATGTCCCGACGGATCTTGTCAATCTTTGAGGTGAAGAATGATGCAAGATCCTGAGCAGCAAGGGAAGAGAGCGGAGGAGGGCAGGGGGGGTTAAGAAGGGAGTTGAAAGTAGAGAAGAGGCAGCAAGGGTCGCGAGAGAAAGATTCGATCCTGGAGGCATAATAGCGTTGTCTAGCTAGGCAGATAGCCGAGGAGAGGGAGAATTTGTAGTGGAGGAAGTTAGGGAGGGAGCGGGATTTGCGCCAGAGGCGTTTGGCAGCCCGGGTGCAAGAGCAGAGGCAGCGGATGTTAGGGGTGAGCCAGGGGCAGGGGGCAAGAGAGTCAAGGGTCAAGGAGAGAAAGGTGTTGAGAGCGGAGATGGCAGAGTCAGGGGGGGAGGAGGAGGAGGAGAAAACAGGGGGGAGGATAGAGAGGAGGCAAACTCCATGGGGGTAAAAGCTTGCATATTGCGGAAGGGGCGCGGGGAGGGGGGTTGATGGGAGTTGATGGGAGAGGCTGAAGGAGGCAAGGAAGTGATCAGAATTAGGGCAGGGATCAAAGGAGAGGTCAGCAAGAGAGCAGTTTCATGAGAAGATGAGGTCGAGGGAGTGACCATCGGTATGGGTGGGGGAATTGGTCCAGAGACGGAGATCAAAGGAGGAGGTAAGGGAGAGAAAGCAGGAGATAGAGGGCATGGAAGGTGAGCCTCTGACCAATGCCACTGTCGCTGCCGCCCATCGTGCACTCGCTCCCATGACACCTTCAGGCCTGTTTTCCCTTTGCTGCCCAGACTGTTACCACCTATGATACCTCCCCATACTTCCCTTGCCTCCTCGCCCTCTATCTCCCCCCTCCTTCTCACCCTTCTCATGGCTCCCCTCCTTCTCTCTCCCCCTCCTCCAGTGGCCTTTCACACCCATGCCCATTCCCCCTCCCCCCAACAGCAAGATCAGCAGAGAAATTCAGAAAGAGCGGGGACAGTTGTCAAGATAATGATCACATGGATAATTACCCTAAGTAGGAAATAAATAGTAAGGTTAAGATGTTTTCCCTAAGGGCTGCTTATTCCATTACTGGCCACTAGATGGTTTCTTGTACGTTCTTTGGAAGCATCCCTTACTTGGCATTGCTGGAGAAAGGATTCAGGACTAGATGGATCATTGATCTAATCCAATACTACATTTCCTGAACTCCTATCTTAGTTTCCACAAAGATTTCCTGTTAGGTTGGGGGAGAGAGCCACACAAACTATTTCCATAGCTTCCCACTGAGCTTGGAGGTGTTTTTTAAAGTACTGACCAAGGATCCTTTCATTCAGAACTAGGAGAGGGAAGCAAAGTGGTTTGAATGATATTTTCAACAGGACCAACAGCTGTTGGTGGAAATAAGCAAGCTTTCGGGCCACACAGAGCCCTTCCTCAGGGATGGAGGGTAGCCAGTAGAAATATATAATCTGAGCAAATACAGGACAATGTATAAAAAGGCAGGAAAAGGTGGGGCTAGATAAAGCAAGGTGACTAGTGTGTTATTTGATAAGGAGTATAGTGCCAGAAACAGAAAAACAAAGGAATAAAAACAGGGCTCTTAAGGACATGTAGAAGACCGATATGGGTGTGAGATAAAAGGAAAACAGGTACGGTGAATTGAAATCGCATAAAGATATTGGAAAATATGTCCTTTCTTGACATCTTTTCTGATATCTTGATGCAATTTCACTTCACCTTAGCAGTTTCCCTTTTATCCCACACCTATATCTGTCTTCTACGTATCCTTAACAGTCCTGTTTTTGTTTTTTTAAACCTTTGTCCTCCTCCCCCCCTCCCCCCCCCGTGTCTGGCATGCTTCTTCCTATCAAACACCCTTCCCCACCCTCCCTTCTCAGTTTATATATTTCTACTGGCTACACTACATGGCCCAAAAGCTTGCTTATTTCCACCAACAGCAGTTGGTCCAATAAAAGATATAATTCAAACCACTTTGCTTCCCTCTCTGTCCCTTGGGACTGACATGGCAACCACACAATCTTTCTAGAACTACGAGATGAAGATGTAATAGTTCTGACTGTAAGCCTAAGCAAGCGTTCGGGTTCCACAGGGTCCTTCTTCCTCAAGCATGTAGCGTAGCAAGTCAGAAATATCTAAAGTAAGCAAATGCAGGACAGGTATACATGAGGAGGCACAGCAGTGACTTGGGTGGGAGTGGATAGGACAAAGTAACGTGAGGGGGTGGTAGATGAGGGGGTGGGGGTGGGGGAGAGAAAGGTGCCAGATATTTGAAAACAAAGCTGTAAAAATACATTGGTATAAGAGACAAAAACAATAGGCAATAGTAAATGAAGAGAGAGTCTGAGGCTAAAACAAACATATAGGTAGGGGTACAATAGGAAACAGCTTTTCAGGTAAAAGGAAATTGCGCCACTGCTGTGAATCCAGTTCCTTTCATTTGCAAAGGTTTAGTACACAGCTGACAGGGTCTATCACTTACAGATCTGTATAGTGGCTTGAAAAGCTTAGGGCTTGGATATGCACATGCACCCCACGCATATCCTGGCTGCACATTCCCTCCCACAGCCAAAATATGTACGGGGGGGGGGGGAGAAGAGGTCTGAAAGTGCTCTACAAACAGTGCACTACTAGTGCATCACTATTTGTAGTGATTCAGGCATGTCTAATGCAAAAAAAAAAAACAACTGAAGGAACTTTTTCCTCACTAAATTAAAAAAGTCTTCAAATCTTTGAGACAAAGCAACTCGAAGGATATCTTCAAATCTTGTAAGAAATAGTTTTCCTCCCTTTTCTGATACAGCAATCGCTACTTCACATGCAGGGCAGCATAGGAATGCTCAGGGCCAAGCTGGGCTGAAGATGTACACTTTCCCATACGTGGCAGAGAGACTAGAATTTAAAAACAGAACCAGTTCTGCAGCCTCAGCCAACCATTCAGCGTCAGAACTCTCAACCCCCCAAAATAATACATTGCTATGGAATCAGTTAAGATACATCAGCCAACTGCCTGTAGCCCCAATAACAAAAAAAAGATACGATGAAAAAGCATTATAGACTCGTCAAAAGTGGTTCCCCCCCCCCCTTTACACTGTATTTCACAGAGATGCAAGACATCTTTACTGCTCTTCTGCAGAATTTCTCCATTAATTTACTACATTCGTTAGCAATATTCTCTCTCCCTTCACTATTTCTAGCTCATTTTCAGTCATGTGTAAAATTGCTGCTGGTCCTTTTATAATTTGCTTTGCTTTAAAAGGTTCCTGTAGCACGTATAATCTCTGTCATTAAAGAGGTTGTGATTGTTATTAGAGCCTTCTCCGTTTCCCCACTGCCTAGGACAGTATAACTTACCTGAGGAGAAAACAACTCCGAACTCTTAGCTGATTGGTCTCAGGAACTAGAGCAGGAGGAAAAAGAAGGGGGGGGGGGGGGGGAGACCCAATTGAAGCTACACCCAAAATACTTCTAGCGAGGAAGATGCCCTCTGATTGGCTGGTTGCTGGACAACTCGGCTCATAAGAAGGGTTTTAAAGCAGTGGTAAATGGGTTTCTGCATAGTCCTGTCCTTAAAAAATACCATACAGATACAATAAACTAAAGGATAAAGGGCAATTTTTTTTCAAAATTGTGTAACTAAAAGTTGCATGCACAAGACACGCAATTCCACATGCAGAATGGGTAGACAATTTGAGTACTCCCATTGGTTCATTTACAATTGATTGTGCAGCAGCGTGGGTTTCTAAATCAGTGTCATCACTATGGCACATTCTGCTCTCAGTTACACCCATCTGATCCCATCGACAATTGGTTTAACAGCATTTGAACACTTCACACTCAGGAGCTGGGTGTTAGAATACACTTCGCTGTGTGTGTTAACATGGATTTCAGACCCGTAAAGGCCTCGCCCTGCTTCTATTACAGGAGAGGGGAGGCGAGCAGGCTCTCAGGTTTATTGGTACACATACAATAGTAAGTAAGTAATTTATTTACGGCCTTAGCCCAAAAATACATGTTAAAACATATCATACAAAAATATAGTAAAAAACGACATGAACTACATAAACAGTAAAACTCTTACTTTCCTAGTACAACACTTTATCGTAATATTTAAAAAAGAGCTCCCCTCCACTAAACTACAGTGATGCCTTACTCTTTCCAGGGCTTAATTTGGTAGAGGTTAACCCCTGTTTGTAAGTGAATAGCTAAACATTTTTGCTATACAAAGTAGGCCAAAATAAGAACAGACCATCCTAAACACCTTTAAATAGTTGTGTGGTGTAAAACACGTCTTGGAATATTTATTTCTTCAGTTACCTTCCCCCAGATCAGTAAATACAAAAGGCCTATTACTTTTTCCCTTTACCAACAACACATACAATATAAAATGCACACTAGCTCATGCCGAGTTTCAAATGTCTCATTTCTCATGCTTATCTAATTATTCTCTTACCTGTAAAAGATACTTTATGGACTGAAACCATGCCAAGAGACCAGATACTGCTATGGTCTTTATCATTAGCCACTTAAAAGCTTCCCCCAACCCTGCTTAAAAGTAAAGAGCAATACTTTCATCTTCTGTGTGATGGATCAACTTACCTCACTGAAATACTGCTGACATCTTTAAGAATAACAAAACTTGATCTCTGCTATAGAAATGATCTAAGACATCGTCTGTTAATATCTTATTGGGAGAGGGGAAAGAGGGTCTTATTAAAGAAAATACAGGATCAGACCCTCTTTCCCCTCTCCCAATAAGATATTAACAGAACTATCACCAAAATGACTCCCTCGTTTGATTAGTAGTTTTGCTTGCAGAAGAGAAGGGATACCCAGCATTCACAATATGGCATTCCAGCTGATTTGGTGTAGCTGGAGACAGGCCATTTACCTGAAATTCTCAACCCTCCCAAATTATTATTTTACTGCATGATGGCATGACACTATGCTCCCATCTAACCAGAACTCAGCCAAGTCACTGATTGATTATTTTAAAACCCCACCATTTGCTGACTGCAAATGAATGCCCCATACTACTACAATATACGACCAACCCAGTGCCTGGAAGGGAGAGAGGCACAGTTTGAAACTTAATTAAGGATTATAGGCAAGAGAAACAATCCAATCGCTCACAGAATGCTTACTTCTACTGTAGAACTTTCCAGAACCATGTATAATAGAAAGGCAGAATACTCTTATGTTCCAAAATCTCTGGTTTTGCAAGAGTGAAGCAAATCTGTCATCAGATATTTTGATCCAGAATCCAAATGCTTATTGTCAAGTATTGGACACACACACACTACACATCGCTATCTCAACATAAAATAAAACTAGGTGTTATAGCGAGAGCAAGATCAATGGTAAAGTGACTTTGCTACTTCCTGCTAGTTCCGGTTTTACAACATAAAAGCTTGGTGGGGGAGAGGGGGGGCTGCCGTGTGTTAACTCGGCTGATATGGGATCTCCAACTTGCACTGCTAAATGGAACAGCTAGGCCAGGGGTTGTGCAAATAGAATATATATTGGTTTCACACTTGATCTACCAATTAAGCATAATATTAGTTAGAAAAAATCATGAGGCTTAAAATAACAGTAGAAAAGAAAAGAAAACGCCTCTATCCTCTGGTTACTCAATAAATTTGTGAACAGAAGTTTACTGACTAGTTAGCTCTTGCCAATAATAGGGCACCCCAGCCTGGCAGACGTAGCATACAGGGACCACTGAAAAATCTCACAGAAATTGAAAGAGAGGCAGAACTCTTTAAAAATCCACACTTAAGTAAACTGCTCCCATTCCCCTTACACCTGAGCACTGAACACTAAGGAACCTCCCCCCTTTCATAAGAGGCTGTGGGGGCTTGGATGAGGTTGAGCCATCTGCAGCTGAATCCTGACAAGACGGAGGTGATGTTGGTGGGTGAGGGCCCCTCCAGGCCCCCAGCCTGGGAGTGGTTGAATCTCCTCTTGGGGGGTTTGCCCTCCCATGGTCTCGCAGGTACGGAGTCTGGGTGTGCGCCTCGATTCACGGCTCAGCCTGGAATCTCAGATTGTGGCCGTGGCAGGGAGTGCGTTTCGGCAGTTAAATCTTCTCCAGCGGCTTCGGCCGTATCTCTCAGACTCTGACCTCGCCACCATCATCCATGTCTTCATTACCTCCAAGCTGGATTACTGCAACGCGCTCTACGTGGGGCTGCCCGAGAAGCTGATCCGGAGGCTGCAGCTGGTGCAGAATGCCACGGCCCGTCTCCTTACTAGTGCGGGCTGCAGGGAGCACATGACACCTGTGCTCCAGGCTCTTCACTGGCTGCCTATAAAGCACCAGGCCAGGTTCAAGGTGCCGGTTCTGACCTTTAAAGCCCTTCACGGCCTGGGCCCTGCTTATCTGTAGGACCGCCTCACTCCCCATGTGTCCATGCGACCCCTGAGATCGTCTGGGGGAGCCTTTTTGGAGGTTCCCCGGGCGAGATGGGTGGCCACTGACATGAGATCTTTTTCGGTGGCTACCCCTGTGATGTGGAACTCACTCCCGGAGGAGGCTCGGTTGGCCCCCACCCTCCTGTTGTTTCAATGTTTGTGTAAGACCTGGCTATTCCGCCAGGCTTTTGGCAAGGGGTGTGTGTGTGGGGTTTTTTTAAATGTATATGGGGGTTTTAATTGTGAACTGTTTTAATGTTCTGAGTTGTTGTTCGCCGCCCTGAGGGCTGGAGGGGCGGGATAGAAATCTTTCATAAATAAAATAAATAAGACATTGCAAGACCCGGCTGTTCTTCCAGGCCTTTGGTGAGGGAGACAGGCGATGGGTGGGGGGGTTAGCTAAGGGATGGGAAATTGTGTTTTTATGCTTTGCCTGGGTTATTTTAATGGTTTTGCGTGTTTTTATTGGTTTGGATTGTTTTAAGATGTTGTGAGCCACCCCGAGCTGCAAAAGCAGGAAGGGACAGCAAATAAATAAATAAATAGGGACATAAAGTGGCCATGAAGTGTGACTGGTTTTCAAATTCTTATACAAGAAGAAACTATACAAAATGTGAACAAACCCACCCTTATTAACAATGTGGTGGATGGCACATCACAGTTCATTAAACTTGTCATCCTCATTAAGCACTCCTCTGTATTCCAACAGCTCACTCCTTCAGCTTTGATACAGCTGGTTCCTGTAGATTACTTTAAAGCCTGGTATTACAACCAACCAACCCAGAGACCCAATCCTACGGCATAGTGTGGCCTTCAAGAAGAGGGGCCTTGGCAATCTGTTTATAAAAGTAGCTGGAACCAGCAAGCCACACCAGTAAGGATTAAGCACAGAGGAAAGACAGAGAGCTTGATAGAATAATCAGTTTTCATTGGCACCTTCCTCCCTTGCTCTTCAGTAAAGCTGTGTGAAATGCCTTATTTTAGGAACTTCTTAGAACAAAATGAGTCTAAAGCAGTCCAGCTGGCCCTTGTCTCCTCAACAAAGAGTGAGAAGGTACAAATTTTTAAAAAAAGAACAAAAAAACCCCCAACTTCTTTCAATGACTGGCCTGATTTTACCTCCCTTTTCTTCAACTGAACTTTCTCTCTTCTTCCCCCAGCCCCATCTGTGCATCTTAATAGATGAACCTGAACATCTTTACAAAATTAAGAACACACATTTTGGTAACACCTCTAGTGCAATGACAAATTATTAGAACACATGCAGAAACTGCTAGATGAAATCTGTGGCCTGTGTCTTACAAGTATAAGCGAGCTACACTTCCTTGGATCGGATGTTAGAGCTCCAACAGGAACAAGCAAGTGTTTTCAGCAGTCAGTGATGCAAACCCAACTAAAAGGAAGCAGTATATTCGCCTAACAAGCTTTTACAATACCTCTCATGATCATTTCCTACGAGAAGAGAAATGCGTCCTGCTTAATGAACTCTTAAGTAGAGCATGGAGTCTTGTTGATGCCGTGAGCCTACCATCCCAGAAATTCAGTGAACTTCAGCTCCCAAATTTGGATTAAAGCTCCTCTTAAAAGAAGGGTACAACATAACCCCCATGCTTGCTCATCGTACTCATGCTAGCCAAGGAAATGCTCATTTGCACAGATGATCAACTGGGTCATGGGTATTAGATAAAAATGCACATTTAGTTATTCCCCAATTGTATGTCATATCTTTACAACCAAAATGGTTAGAAATATAATGGTACAAAAATGGAGAGGCCCAGAAGACCTCCATTTTAGTTTTATCTACCAGAATATTTTACATATTGGCTAGCATAAAATATGCTGTAAAAAACTATTTTGAATTAAATCAAAATTCCAGATGTTTTGTTTTGAAAAAACTAGAATAACTTTTCTTTAAAAAAATAAAATAATTTCCCCACTGGTGCACACTTTCTGTTAGGGGACATGACTGGAAGTTCTTAGATGTGTGTTGGAAATGCTTTTCCTGGAGATTTCCAGCTCCCATCTGCAAACTTCAATGGGTGAGCAGTTCAGAGAGGCAACATTAATAAAAAAGGTACCATAGCTGTCCCCAACTCAACGCAGCCAACAGCAGTGGGAAAACATTGACCTATGAGCAAAATATTTAAAGGAGATGTCATTTTTCACTTACAAATTGGCTTGCACATTTGAAGCAAGCAACTGACTTTCAAGTGCACCTTTACCTGATGTGGAGTACAAATTTGAATCCGGAAATTCATTTGACAAGTGCAGAAATGGAGAGTGGATCTCCAGTCTTTCAGAACTACCTTGTTATACCCAATCCTTTAAGTCTGCACGTACACTTACCCACAATGATAACAAATGCAAAAGTAGCCAGTGTCAGAGATGACCCACAGTTGACCATGTTGATGAGAAACTTGAAGAGAGGATACAGCAGCAACAAGGCCCAGAAAAGCCAGTTCAAAAGAGACCAAGGCTGCCGGGGTGGCATTATTGGAGTAGCTGGATAAATTCCTGTTCTGTAGTATTCTTCTTGAAAGGCATCCTAGTTAAAACAAAGAAGCAAACCATTTAAATCTGCATTGGCTGGCATAGCAAGCCTTTTCTAACTTTGATCTTTCTTTAGTGTACAGCAAAGAGGAACATCAAAGGCTCAACTGATGACTGGATATCTTGGACCAATCAAATTTCATTCTACCTAATACACTGTTTAGCGTTCTCTCTCTCCCTTGCATTTGTTTAAGGGAAGCATGTTTTTTTAATCTGCAGCTTTAGTGGCCACCCATCAAACTAAAAATCAAAAGGCAGCAGCAGCAATATTCATGATTATGGCATAAAGCTCTGAATTACCAAGACACTTCTGTCTATGTTGTATTAGTAGAAGCCATAAGAAAAGTAGAGGTGGTATATCACAGAAATTCTGGTAATATGGGCAACTCTTCTGCCTTCAGCAGCATGAATATTAGCAACCTAATAGCAATACATTTTATTGGTACGGTGAGCCTCCACAGAAAGTTGCTCCACAACATTAAAAATATATTAACACCATCATTTAAAATCCATATGGAAGCCATTTAAAACAGGGAAGATAAAAGGAGTGGGGGAGGGGGGGAAAATACATAAAGGGGAACCAGAAGTGGATCCTCTACAAGCACCTGGAGGGGAAAAAAAAGTTTTCAGGTGTTTTTTGAAGGTGAGGCTGGAGGAACTAAGATGAACTTCTGGAGAGAGGGAATTCCACACCGAGGAGCCTGCCAAAGCAAGGGCCTGATTGTCTGCATGATGGCAGAATCCTCAAACACCAGGGGGCAGCTGAGCACAGATGGCCAATAGGGTATAATTTCAGGAACAAGACTGGAATGTTTACAAATGTATGCCCTGAAAATGCCATTAAAATGCTCTCTTCAAATATAAACATTAAGCCCAGTCCTAAACCCATATGCAATCTCTGTGCGCACAACATGGGGCGCATGCATTGTGTATGCAAAGTGCACACACTGGAATTGCCCTGCTCTCTGCTGCGGGGAAGATCCTTCACCACATCCTTTTAAATAGTCTCCTCCCTTTAGCCGAAGAAGTCGTACTGGAATCCAAGTGTGGTTTTGGACCATCTCATGGAACAATTGACATATTTGTCCTTGTTTTTAAAAAAAAAAAAAAAAAATGTTGAGAGGTTTATAAAGCAGTTATTATCCCTATGCTCCTTTATGGTTGTGAGACTTGGGTGACGTACTGACATCACCTTAAGAACTTGGAGAGTCATCATAAAGATTTTACACATTACTTGGGAAGACCAATGCCAGCCTTCTTGCTGAACCTGGTTGTACCAGCACTGGAGGCAATGATTCTTTTGCATTAACTGTGCTGTGTTGGACACTGTGTGCGAATGGGCAATTATCAGTTCCCTAAGCAAGTCTTCTATTCACAGCTTTCTTGTGGTCAGAGATCACATGGAGGGCAGAGGAAACGTTATACGTCATTGGGGCTGAATATATGTCCCGCGGATTCCACACACATGAGCACACAGCGCAATGTGCCCGCAATGGAGGTACGTGTGGCTGCACGCACAGAGCTATGTACAGACTCCGTGGGGCATGGGATCAGCCCCACTGAAGATACTGAAGGTGTATCTTAAGAAAGTTGGTATGGATATGACCAACTGGGATTAATAGATATAATTGGAGTTGTGGCCTCCTCCATGTGGTGGCCTGTTTTGAGGCCACCGCATAGAGGGAAAGCATCTTGCTTATGAAAGTGAGAAAAGCCAGCATAGGACAGACAGGCAAATGAACCCTAGTCAACAAGCAGTTTTCTATCTGCACTCCTGCACAAGCCTGGCAGAGGGACTAGAACTGCTGCTGACACATGAAGGCCTACATGCATGCAAACAATTTATCGCCACAAGCCTTTCTAAACAAGTGTTTCCAACCTTTTCTTGGTAGAGTTTGTGGAGCCAGTTAGAACATTCCTGTTCGTCTTCTGGGACTTCCTCTAATGGGATCCGTCTGCAAACAGTAAAGAAGAGGTAGCAAAAGGCGGGAAAGAGACTATATACGCATGTTGTTTAAGGAGGAACTTAAAACCAGGTAAGATGCAGATCATTTATTTTGTAGTGGATCAATTCCTTTTTAGCTCTAACCTGCATGACAGAAATTCCAGGCACATGGGTGTGTAGTTTTTCAAATGCAAAAATCACATACAGGGTGTTTTCAGACATGACACTAATTCCAGTTTAACCACACTTGAATATTTCTTATACATGTTGCAGGGCTATTCAGGGCACCAATACAGCCCTGCAACATGCATAAGAAGTGTTCAAGTGTGCTTAAACTGGGGTTAGCGTCATGCCTGACAACACTCACAATCATCAGATCTGGAGGAAAAATCATATTGCAAACCATTTTTCAGCTTAAAAGTATTTTTACCAGTCAGTCTTGCATTTGTCTATTTCTAAATAAATCTTTAAAGGCCAATTAAATCCCTGATTCATAGAATAAAGATGATCTATAAATGGCTTGTCTCTGGCCACTAAAAGTGAAACCTGTTTGTTTTGGAAATGAGGGTCAATCATGTTTAGTAGTTTGGGACAGCCTTTCCCACTCCTTAATATTTCTTTATAACTTTTATTTTACTACAGCATGGTAAATACAACTACCCCAGGAAATAAAAATTAAACTGGCCTTGTACCGTGAATTTCTAATGTTCTGATCTCACGCTGCTAGTTCCTGCTAGTCTGCAACCACATGACAGGATTTGCTTGCTGGATCTCTACACTTCAGGAGACTATCAAGTAGAACATGCTTTCAGCAAACATTGGTCTGCAAGAGGTTAACTACGCATTTAAAAATGCCCTGCCTTCTGAGAATTATCAGAAGACACCGAAGGGGGGAAAAAAAAAAAAAAGTTGCAGTTTTTCTAAAGGATCCTTTAATTTACAAAGAGAGGTTGCTCAAAAGTGTTAATATATATACATTTCTCCTTCTCCATGTGCAGTTAAAATTAAGAACCAACTGAGCCTTTTTAATTAAAAAAAATATTTTACAACCACAGCTCTACACACAGCTTACAACCACAGCTCTATACACACACACCCCTCACCCCACCCCATCAAAAGACCGATGTTTCCATCAAGAGAAGTTACATTTTGAGAAATTTCATTCATCTTCAAAGATGAGTAGCCCAGGTACTACTATTGTTAAAGGTGCCTCAACCATCTGATTTTTTTTTTTACTTAAACAAAAAAACAAAACACCACTCCTGATTTATCACATGCTTCTAGACAGAAACATACATTTTCTCTCTTTTTCCTTAAGAGGAGAGCACATCCAGCGGTTGCTGCTGCCTCCAGCCTGGGCTTCTACCCACACATCTGGCCCAGCATCTATGTTCTTGTTCAGAACTTCCACTTTGCCCTTATCGAAGGGCAGGCCATAGGACCAACAGCAGCACTCATTCATCCTACCTGGAGAAGACGGGTTGCTGTACTGAGCCCAGTAATTGCAGCAGAGCACCAAGCATGCAGCAGTTTTCTCCTAACTGGACAACAGCAGAGATCAATGCTGAATCCAGCAGATGTCCTATCACTCATGGAAGTTTAACAGTTGTCCTCAATTATATGAACATCTGTAAAATCTCTCAAATTCTAGCCTGTACCAAGACTTCTGGTGTTTTCCCCACATTTAAGGCATGTTGCACGCTCCATTATTAAGCCCAAATATTCCATTCATTATAAAACGGACAAGATTAGAGTTAGGATTGTGAAATCCGTAGTTAAAGATCACTGGAGTAAGCGGTTCATGCTGCCCAAATTTCACCCAAATCGGTTGGATAACAGCTGAGATATCAGTTTGAAAACTGCACTTTGAAGCCTATTTTTTTCAAAAGTTAGACCGTCTCGATCGCGGCAGGGTAAAGGGGTTTTGTGTTGGTTGGGAGGAGGTGTAAGCCTTTTAGAAAATTCAAGGAGGCTTCCAGGGGGTGCCCTCTGGTTTACTTTTTGTAAATCCAGTTAGTAGTTTTTAAAGTTAGGACATCTTGAAAATTCATTGTTTGCCTATGGAGACCATCCTGAGTGTGAAGTGCTTGCAAACATTCTATGTGTAATGCAGAGACTGTTTAAAAGTAAACAGTCTTGAATACTGGGAACTACAACTCCCAGCAGGCACTGCTTGCTAGAGTCTATCAGCTCAGAGCCACTGTTTGCTAGAGCCTATCAGCTCAGCTTAGACTAGAGTCACATTACACCGGTGCTCCAGGCTCTGCACTGGCTACCTATAGTCTTCCAGGCCTGATTCAATGTATTGTTTTTGTCCTATAAAGCCCACAGGGGGAGCACTTTGCAGACCTCACCCTGTACTGGGTTCCATAGACTATATCCCCAATAAAGCTGCTCCCTGTAGAGTGGGCAGCGTTGTGCAAGAAAGGGAACCCTGTCCAAGGGGAAGTCTTGTAGAGATGGAGAGCTGCAGAATAATGGCCATAATTGCTGGGGGAGAGCCCTGGACAGAGGAGAACTGAGTGAGGGAGCTCAAGCCCTCCTGTCCCCAGCTTCAGTGTTGCCCCCAACCTGCAAAGAGGAAGAGGATTGGGGCTGAAAGACGAAGGCAAAGTGTGGGTGTATGGAGCCTAAGTTGTAAGCGAGCACAATATGTGAGACTGTACAATGTCTTTACTGCTAACATGGCAAGGAAGTTAAGGAGGGAGCCTTAACTTGCAATTTCCATGCTTTTTAGGGCATGACTGAATTTGCAAGAGCCTTAACTCTTCTTGTAAACTGAAGGTTTTTTGATTATGGAATTTATGTCCCTTGTTTGTCTGAAATTTTGACAGCTATCACCATGACTTCGCAGTTGGTAACCCCTAGTTGCTGAAACCAGGCCTGCAAGTCAGGCTCCATGTCTGTGTGTGTAATAATTCCATATCATTCATAGGTATGTTTAATTATTAACAAAACTATAAACACAGAAGTCTATAAAATACTGACCAAGCCTTTTCCAAGGAGAGTTTGAGACATTTGTTATCAGTTACCTGCAAGAAAAAATGTTTCCACACCTACTAGTGAAGTGCACACCTCCATGTAGTACAAAGAAAGAAAGAAAAAAAGTATCTGTAAATAACTTACCTTACATACAAGTCTGCATGGTATTTCTTTCCATTTAAGACTCCCAGCAAAGTTGGATTCTCATTATTTCTAAAGTTGAGTGTTGAATCATACACGGCTGAAACTACAGGAAAAACACAACACACATTAGGATTGAAATTTTATTTTAAAAATCAATTTTACATCCCTTACAAGGGGGGCCCTAAGAAAAACCATACATGTAATGTTAGTCTAGGAAAAATTAGATTTTTTTCCATATTCAATCTCTTTCAGTCAGTAGGTGTATTTAAAAATGAAGCCTCTGGCAGCAATTCAAAATGCTGTTCACAGAAGCAAGGTGAAGCAGAGCAGAGGCTCAATTTGGCGCGGGCCCTTTAAGAGGCCAAAATCTGGGCTGCAGGGGCAGAGATAAACGAGCCGAGTTTAAAAGCCTCTGACTCTCTCAGGTAGGGGGGTGGGAGGGGAACCGGCTTGAGAAGCAAGAGGAAGGACTTGCTGAGAAGCATGGGAGAGAACTGGTTGGGTGAGCAGGACTCTGTGTGAGGGAGCCAGGAGTCCAGGAGGGCTTGTATGAGCAGGAAGCTCTGTATGAACTGTAATTGTGTATACATGGTGGAGGAACACAGCAATGGTGTATAAATAGACCGGAGCTAATTCCTTGTGTGGACCTGGTTGCTTCGGGGGTCTGAGCATGAGGGGAACTACCCGGGCCAGGGCCCATGCTGCCACACAAGGCATCTAGTATTTTTTTAACCAACTAACTCGACTGGTACCTTTTTTTTTCTCTTGAACAAGCTCAGAGAGGAAACTATTAAGAGGGGTTGTACAAGGTAAAAGCCAAGACAACGCCTAGAGAAATTGAAACATAGCAGTTTAATAGGTTAAAAAAAGGAAAACTTTGACAAACCTAATCAACTCGCTGCCACAAGATATTTTAGTAGGATAAAGACACTTTTTGCACGGGCCAGCAGTGCGGTGCGTGGGGGATGGGTGGAGGCAACGGCGGGTGGGCGGCCCATCGCATGGACGCCCACCCACCTCCACCCAGCTCCACGCACAGAGTATCCGCCATTGGCACCCGTTGCTCTGTGCGTAGGCGATGGGTGGAGGTGGGTGGAGCGCAGGAGCACACACGCACCCCTACCCACCCGCCACAGCAATCACACAGACACCCCACCACCACATGGGCAGCAGGTGGGGAGCATCCATGCAAAAAGGGCTTAAGAAGCAGGAATATCCTCAATAGTTCTAGCTGGAATGAAAATTTATACAAGATGAACATTCTCTTTCTCTCAGGACTAAAAGGGAACTAACCAGCTACCTAATCAGAAAAACTCTCTCCACATACTTGTTATTTCACCAGCTGGACAAACCCTGTCTCTTATACACATCTAGATGTGTATAAGAGACAGCCTCCACGCACAGAGCAATCACCATTCTGGCCAATTGCTCGATGGGTGGGCTATGGGTGGAGGTGGGTGGAGATGGGAGTACCGTGGGAGTCTGAACACACCTCCACTCACCCACCCGCCGCCGCGGCCACACGGGTGACACCCACTCATGTCCATGCAGCAGATCTGCATAGGCACGAGTGTGCCCATCTCGTGTAAAGAGAGCCACAGTATATCCTGCCTTGGAGAATGGGGTTGGACTAGATAGCATCTGAAGTCCCTTCCAACCATATGATTAGTTATTGGGACATTGCATCCTCTTTCAAAGTGTTTGCTATTAGCCACCGTCAGATTAGATGAAGTATCATTCTGACAATTCCTATAAAAGGCACATGATCAAGATGAGAATAACTGGATGTAAGTTTTATAAAGCTCAACGACAGCTAAACCACAGTTCTCCAAACATTTTGTCTGCAAGAACCCATTTGGAGAGTTAAACGTAACCCTAGAATTCCAAACAACAAAAAAACACATGCAAAATATATTCATTATCAATGAGAATCATGACAACCCAACTACCCTATGTGCATTTATGGAGAGGCTATTGGTGAACAACAAAAACTGCCCACTTGCATCTCATTTGGGGCTTCTCTGTTCCGTAAGTCTCCTTCCCAACAGTCTGACGATTATGAACTTGTGGGAGAAACAATGCTTGTGCCCTTCCATCAACTAAACAATCTCTGTGCAGAGATGGAGAGATGTCAAACAAAGTGGGGCTGATCCATAAGATAAGACTCTCTCTTTGGTGGTCTTTAATTTACACTTCACATGAAAAAAAAAAACAACCCAAAACCCACAGACTAGAATTTCTCAGAGTTTTTGGTGAGGAACAAATTGCAGCCCCAGGTATGCATCTTTCCCAAAGGCTAGAAGCCAGCAGGCATATCCACAATTCATGATCTGAAATGTCCCCTAAAGTTAGGAGGGGTGATGCGTAGGCTCATCTGTAGAATTCAGTCTAATATTTTAATATAACTCATCATAAAAAGCAGGCAAGCAATTTAAACACTTGACTTCCTTCTGCAAAAGATAAAACTTTGACTCTCAGAACTGTAGGATTGAAAGGCACCTCTAGGGTCATCTAATAGTGGTAGGCCCCAACTTACTGAGCAGAAACAAGGTAATGCCTATTAGTATTAAGCACTCCCAAAAGCATAGAGCTTGATTGTCTTGTCATATACACTTCTGTGCAAAAAAGGGTGCAATACTATTTCAGGTCAACAGGAGTTCTGCACATTGACAGAAGAAAGAATAGTCCATAGAATGCATTGTGGGAGCGAGCATTAATTTTTGTGAAACTGAGTTGTCTTACAAAGAGGAGTCACTATTTGCAGTCTATTTAGATTGGTGATGGGGAATCTTTCCCCTCCTGTGGGCCACTCTGAAAATTAGTAAAAGCTCCACAAGCTGGATAGGAGTTTGGAGCAGGGATGTTTAAGGGGAGTGCTCAGGATTCAAAGGTCATGTTCAAGAATCTATGTCAAGGATCCATCCTTGACTGCACACCCTCATCTCCACTTTCCCGAGGATAGGGACTGGGTCCACAGGCCAAATCCAGGGACTGGGCCAAAATAGGGCCAAACAAAACCAAAGCCACACAAAGCCAAGAGGCCAAATAGAAGGCCACAGGGTCCCCACCCTCAATTTAGATCTATCCATGAAATCCAACACAGCCCAAGTTTTACAGTCTGTTTACAATTCAGCAAGTACCTGCTACTAGAAAAATAGAACACTGAAGCACAATAATAGCTGAATGTTTTTTTCACTGTAAAGAGTCTTTTCCCCTTAGTTTCAACAATGACTTTTCTTAATTTTCTTTTTAAAAGTATTAACTTTTTGAAAAATTATTCATCCAAATATTGTATATTAAATACAAAGAGACCTCAAGAGCCTTTAGGCATGAGTTACACAGCATTCTTTCCATTTTGTTTTACACGTATAAGGCTTGTTTCCTTCAGAAACAGGAAAATGGGTTTTCAGCATGTGACTAACCTACAGTTGTAATAACTTATCCTGGGGGAATACATTTTAAGGATATGAACTCATTTGCTGACTACAAGGCACTGACAAACAGAACATTTAATTGATATTTTCCCTCAGGATTAATGGTCCATTAATCTGGAAGTGAAATGGCTGTTTAATCTTTTCTGCTTAGAAAGCATAGACAAGGCACAATTTAATGGAGGTGTCAAACAAAGACTGAACAAGTTCAGTAATTTAAACAGATCTTTGCTGTAAAGGGAAAACAAAGGATAGAAGTAAGGTAGCAAGCCCCCCTTTTAAGAAAGCTTGCTGAATCTTTTATATCAAACATTTTGAGGGAAAAAACAATAACTGGCCTCTTGAGTTTATGCATTCACTTTATGGAAGTGGCAAGTAATCCAATAATGACCAGGTCTGTATAAAACAAGAATGGCTGACAAATCAAATTGTCAGCTCACAACAAATCAAGTTGTGAGCTGCAGGTATCTATTTCGGCTGTCATCTGACAGGAAGATGGGAGAAAAGAAAGCATTGTGCTCCCAGTATAGCTGCCAATAACTAAGCTAATGATGATGAGTCAATCCACAGCTCAAAATCTGTCAACTCCTATCATCCTGCTACAATAGACACCAGACAGCAAGCTGGCTTGCCAGCCACTATATTGGAACCCTTCGTCTCCTTTAGCTGTCTCACCTCCATGGATCAAGGTCATTAGAACTGGAAAACATTCATCTATTCTTCAAGTTGCCAACTTGCTGTCCCTGGAAACCTGGAACTCCCAAATATCATAATTAATCATGTCAATTCCAGTTAACGCCTTGGGAACAACAGAGAACATGGCACTACTATATGAGGCACCGAGTAAACACTAAATAGATTGTTTTGCTTGTAACCTCTTTCAAGCCAGAACTGACACAAGCGACACAGGGGAAATTCTGACCCATTCTGCCTGCCTGTTTGCTGCCCTTTCCTGGTTTGGGGCCCCGTGGGAGCCTGGAGTCAGTTTTGCCTGAGGGACTGTCAAGCGCCGCGAAGGGCTGATTACAAAGTTAGAGCAGCTGGGAGCGGGGAGCAACTGCCTCGCCAGGACAGCTAATCACCACCGTGCTGCCTGGTGGCGCTGAGCCCTTCTCTCCCCCCCCCCCCTTCTGACCCATTGTGCCTGCCTGTTTGCTGCCCTTTCCTGGTGGGGGGCCCCGTGGGAGCCTGGAGCCTGTTTTGCCTGAGGGACTATCAAGTGCCACGGAGGGCTGATTGCAAAGTCGGAGCAGCTGGGAGTGGGGAGAAGCTGCCTCGCCGGGACAGCTAAACATCACTGCGTTGCCTGGTGGCTCCGGAGGCGCGCACCAGGACAGCACGCCTAAGGGCTGCGCGCGCAAGGGCGCACCCTTGTGCGCACGGCCTTAGGCGTAGGTCGGGCGTGGGGTCCCGTCCTTTCCTTCTGGACTAGTTGGATGGTGGCTTGATCTTTTCCCCTGCTGCGGAATTGAAGTTTGCTTCTCCATCTATTCACTACTCCTAGCATTCCTTAATGCCTAAAAAGGGTAAGAAGTCAGGGGTGACCACCAGGGTATGAACCAGGCAATTACAGCTCCCTGCCTGTTTTGCTTTGGCACCGACCCCTTCCTGGCCCCTATGGGGTGGCCCCCCCCAGGTGTCTCTGGATCCTCCTCTGGAAGGTCCTGATGTAGGATGGGATCCTCCTGTTGCCTCCACGAGTGTTTTGCTTCCTGCTTTGTCCTACGATTCTGTAAACTCAGAGGTAGGAATATCTTGCGGTGGGTTTGATTTTTCCACTCCACCCACGCAGGCACCTCCTGACTCTTCTTTACTGTCATGTGCCTTGGCTTTTAAGAAACAGGGAGAAAGATGGCTCGCTCTGGCTGCCAAATCTCAGGGGTCTTCACAGCCCTCCCTTGCTGGAGATTGTGCTCTCCAGGCTTGGATTGAGGAAATAGAATTACAACTTTCAGCCACTCAAGCTGCGGAAGGGGATAACTTTCCAACATACCCTTCGACAGCAGGCCATGGGGATCTGGAGCTGTCTGTAGCTGTCCAGAGCCGATTTGTTGCCTCTTTTCCCAGGCCAGGTTAGTGAGACCCAGGGGGTGATGGAGCTCCCTATCAAAGCAACAACAGAAAAGGGGGGACCCTTCAATAGGTCTTTTGGTTTTCTACCTATTTCAGGAGCTACTGACCCTGGAACCCAAGAGGTTCAGGTCCCTCATCATTTTCAGCGGGAAAATGAGTTGGAGTCCCCCCCTTAGAGTAAATACAGAAAAGGGGGTTTCTCCAATATTCTCGCTGGTTCCTTTAATAATTCACGAACCACTGTCCCTGAAATCCAGGCGGTCCATGGTTATTGTCACTCCCAGCGGGTAGAAGATGCTTTGTCAACCCTTATGGCACGAATTGAGGGGCTTGACCGCCAACTTCAAGCTATTCAGCACCAGTTGGCTAGGATTTGGGAGTGTACAAATGGATCCAGAGGGAACAGGTCTGAGTCGGGCACTCAGAGAATAGATCAGGCATGTCAAACAACCCCTTCCCATGGTCCAGCTCATTTCAGCACCATAGTTCCCAAGGACAAGGAGGATTGGAAGCTTAATTTTGGATTGCCCATCATCTCTCTTATATTTTGGGTTGTACTTTTTTGCCCTCCCAGGTTGCTCGTTTTTTCCATTTGCCAGATAGGGGTGGAGCATTATGGATTGTTGTTCCTTTCCACTATAGTTGAGGTACAGAAGTACTTTTGTTTTTTTCTCGTCTTTTTAGGCCCTGGGGGTTTTATATAGCCAATATCTATGTTAAGAAAGGAATTACTCCCTTGTTGCCACAACCTCCTCTGATCACTTTGGTTCCCCATGTGAGAAACCCCAATTTGATTCAGGTATCTGGGAGGAAGTCATGTATTCCATCCGACACGCCGATTGTCAGCAGATTCAAAGAGCCGGTCCAGACAGAAGCTCCCATTGCAACATCTGGCTCTGCTCTGCCCCATAGGCCCATTGTTGCTGTTGCTTTGTCCCCACCTAGGTTGTTTTATTCTTCACCTAGGGCCCCTTCTTTGAATAAGCCCAGTATGCCTGCGCTTCTGGTGACAGCCCCCCAATCCTCTAGTCCATTTGAAGTCCAGGCGACTGTAGCACATTTGCCTTCTAGTGGTTTATCATGTGTTGAACCACCTGTGTCGCAGAAGTATCTGCCCCAATGTCCCATTGGGCCAAGTCCCTGCTTGAAATTTTTTGTTTCTGCTAAAAATTTGGGATTCCCTCGCCGAGGGGCTTCGAATCTCAAAAAACTCACGGCTGCTGATGCTATATGCAGGTCTACTGTCCTGGGTTCTGTGGGTTGACATTAATTGGTCATACTGTCTTCATTGGTAGGAGCTTATTATATTTTGTTGTAATTTTAAGTTCAGAGGCTTATGTTATTTTAGCTTAAGTTATATTTCTTATTCGGGACGTTAGGCAGGCCTTTCCCCCCTGTATTAGGTTACCTTGTAGGCATAGTTTTCTATGGTTGAGATATCCCTTCGGGGTTTCATGTATTTGTTGTGTATTTATGTTGTTTGTCAAAGCAATGGCCTATGGACACGCGTTAATAAATTCTATTCTCTCTCTCTACTTGTAAGCCTGAGACTTTGTACCTAGATTTACTTCACCAAAACCCAGTTTAAAACATGATGAGTGCGAAAGACCTCTCCAGTGTGTTGGATGAAGGAGCTGACAATGTGGCAGTAGCAACTGACGCCTAAAAACCTTTGGTGGGTCAGGGGGAGTAGGAGTGGAAGGGATGTGCTCTCACACACAGACCACTCCCCAAGCACCTGACAGATTTCTCACCAAATAGGAAACCTAAGAGCAGGTGCTACTGCTTCCTAAGAAGCAGGGGCTGAAACCCAGCCAGCCCTGGGCTGATCAGACAGCTAAAAATGGAGCTCCATTGAGAGCCTGTTCACAGAACTCCCTAGCCCAAGTAGATGTGCAGAGCTAAGAAAGGATGTGATTTGCTCCAAGAAGGGTTCAGAATGAATTAGAAAGCAAGAGGACTAAGAATTGATTAGTTCCTCTCTGCCTACTCCATCAACAGCTTGAGCATGTGCAGAACAGAGCTTGAGCTAGCCTTTCCAGCTACTAGCAAGCTCTATTCTGTACTTCACACAGCTCCTCAGCACAGGCTGCTGTGCTATTGGTAAAGGGCAGAGAAGGACTGTTCCATTCTTAGCCCTTCTCTGAGCTCTGCACACCAGACTTGAGAGCTCCATTCACAGCTAGCTTGGCTCCAGTTTATGCAAAGTTCTCAGGAAACAGCAACACCTACTCTTTGCAGAGGAAGGGAGCTCCCTAGAGGAGATCACTCATGGGGAAGGATTTTCCAGTGGAGCTGAGCCCCACTAGCCCCAATGGATGAGCTTTCCATTGCAACCTAGAAATTAGGACTGTGTGAGAGTAGTTTTTCTAATATTTATGTCTATTCATAGTTGTATCTTTGTATGGGGTTGGCATAGGAGTGCAGCGCAGCTCTGCAGATTTGACAAGCCTATAGGGGAAATAAACATTGGGTATTTTCAGACGTTACGAGATCACGCTCAACCACGGTGAATCCCCACATCGTGATCCCATAACGTCTGTTGGGGGGGAACAGAAGTTCCCCCCCAGATGTTCACCCTCGTGAATCACCGGGAGGGAGGGGGATCACATTCAACACGCAAACGGAGGTCCTGGCCGGACCATCTTTGTTTGCGCGTAGAATGCGATTCCCCCGCGTGATCAAGTGGACCGTAACATCTGTCCCCCTACCACAGCCCGGAATCAGCGGTGGGAGGGCGGCCGGCCTGCCTAGGGAGGGGTGGGGTAGGGGGCGTGCGGCCCCACCCCACCCCCGGATTCCCCACCGGGAGCGGCCAACATGTCTGTTGGCCGTTACGTGTTGGCCCCGGCGGGGAATCAGTAAGGTGTTTCCATGGCGGGGCGAATTGAGCCCCGTCACATCTGAAAATACTCCTAGTTGAAACTTCTGCTAAGTGTGCTACCAATTTAAAAAGCATTTCTATACAAAAATTAAATACATTTAATGGAAGCAGAGACTGTTATCCCAAGAATAACTCCAGTAATAGGCTCACTCTCAGCAGGTAAGCAAAGGGTGGCAGTACATGACTTGAGTCTGCATCGGAGCCACAGAGATATTTCTCAGTTGTCACTGAAAACCCACAATAAAATGAAAAATAACTACCCCAAATATAACTTCAATCTGTCAGAAGGCTTAACTTTGAATTGTTGTGTGCTACCAGATATTGCAGGCAGCAGTTGTGCCCCAGGGCACTGTCTTCGAGCAACCCACCAAAGCCTCTGTTGTTGGAAAGAAAAATATTTTATATTATAATGGAATGAACAAAAGAAAGCAGGAAGGACTCACACTGACTGTTCTAATCTGAAACAATAACTTTGTTCCCTTTAATGACAGAAGATTGTACCTCACGTTTCAAAAATATTACTACAGCTTAAGCATTACTACCTGAGTACATATGAAGAAATAAAATGACTAGGATTACAATAACGCAGTATCTACAGAAGAGACATTTACCAAGTAGTAAAGAGATGCCAACATCACTTTCCCGGAAGCCTCATCTAAAGAGGTTTTGTTTTTCAGTGCAAAAGGCTACCCAGGATGCAGCAGAACAGACTTGGATATCTTGGGAAGCAGTTGTACCATCAAAGGAATATTTATTTATTTTTAAATTTGTGGATTTTTTTAAAAACAGTAGGTCATATTTGCCTCTAAATGAGGGTGGGTCACTGGGAGCACATTACACCAGTGCTTAAGAGTCTGCACTGGCTGCCTACAGCATTTCGGGCACAGTTCAAGGTGCTGGTATTGACCTACAAAGCTCTAAACGGCTTGGGTCCTACATATCTGAAGGACTACCTCTCTCCTTATGTCCTTTCACAGCTCTTAAGGTCTGCCAAGAGTGCCCTCCTGCAGATTCCATCATTGGCCCAGTTTTATACAACTCAGGCCCGTAGAGAGGCCTTCTCTGTGGCTGTTCCACAGCTTTGAACTCCCTTCCCTTGGAGGTTCATCTAAGCCCTAGTTTGAATGTCTTCTGGAAGCGGTGTAAGACCTTTTTATTCAACCAGACATTTAATTGACAGGGATACATTTGGGTGGGGAGAGGGGGCATTTTTAAGTTTGTATCACTTTTGTACTTGTATATGTATTTTTCTGGCTCCAGTAGGAGCCAGAAAGTTAAAGGCAGAACCACTGTCCATTATAAACAGGACTGCTGAAGCCCCATTATGACCATGTTGATTACTTCTCCCAATATTGAGGAAACCTACAGTTGCAAAAATATTTTCACAGCTTATATTTGTGGGGACAGTCATATGTGCAAAGCTTGAAGAAGATGAAGTCAGAAAATAAAAAGTTATAACGGTTTAAAAATTAATCGGTTGTGGTCAAAATGTACAGCATCCCAACTATTTTGAATCATTGATATCTCCTCCAGCAGTACAAGTTGAGCCTCCAGATTCCACAGCCTTGGAACGTGAAATCTAGATCAAGTGCTGGTGTAGTGTGCAGCCAAAACAGAGAAATTAAAGATTAAAAAATCAGTTCTGCTGGCTCATGCATGCGCAATACGCATACTTCTTGGAGCCCAGCAGTGAACTTGAGCAGCCTGAATGAGGAAAAGGGGTGGGGGCAGGGGGGGACTTGCTACCACCTCCCTCCCACTCACTCTGCTGCTACTTATCAACACTGACTCCTGAGCCTAGCCAGTCCAGCTCCCCGCCACTTCGGAAGGACTAATTTCCTTCCCCAACCCCCAGAGGAACTCCAAGATTTGCTGCAGTGGCTACTGCCCCCGCCCCCTTGCTTCCCCCCTTGGGAAAACGGCTTTGCAATGGATACTCATGGGATACTTTGCCCATTGCAAAGCTCTGAAGCAGCTTCCTGGTCAGTTTCATCATGAAAAAGACCTGGCAGCCACTTAGAAACAGAGAAGCTTAGGAACAGACAAACAGTAGGGAGCGGGGGCAATCTCCTCCCCAAGCAGGGGGAGCGGCATTGGGGCACAGGGATCACTCCATGCGGTGGGGGGCTTGATCTCTGGAGTCTTTTTTATTAAATTTAAGTGGTTTTTAATCCTTTTATCTAAGCCATACCACTCCATTATAGCAACTGAGGGCAAAAGAAGGAAATTATTGCAAAATTGCTACTGAGCATGTGCAGATCAAGCGCACATGCTCCGTACTAGCAAGATACCATTCCTGCAGAAATACTGCTCTCTGTTCTTACACTGCCTCCTCTGCAGAAATCCCCACGTTCCGAGCGGGAAAGGGAATGTTCCCGTTTGGTGCCGAGAGTTGCTCCCGGTGTGGCTCTGCAGAGCCCCAGCTGCCTTTGCCTCAGTCCACCCGGGCTGCCAACCTGCAGCCCGCCTAGCCGGGCAGAAAAGGACAGTCAGGCAGGGACACCCCTTTCCCCCCCCCAACATCCCAAACCCTAACCTGCATCCCTGCCCCTCCTCCCGACCCCCCCACGACAGCCTAACTTCTAACCTGAGCTCCGCACCACCGCCCATCTTCCTGCCCCCCCAGAACACCCTGAGCCCCTCACCCCTGCCCCTCTTCCCACCCCCACCCCACAACACCCCAAGCCCTAACCTGAGCCCAGAACCCCCCCCCCCCC